>JASSKH010000025.1:5954042-5978017 GCA_031763025.1 Macrocystis pyrifera
CGCTTGATAGGCGGACTTTCTTGCATGTTGATGACAGCTTCGAATTAATCGATTGTGGGACATGGGGGCGGTGGAGGAGTACGCAGTACGCGGCAAGGCGCGCGGGCGTTGCGTCGGAAATAGCGACGGTAATGGTGGGCGGCGGCGGCGGAGCGGTCCTCACCAGGTTAAATACCATGAGGCGCTTGTTTACCCCCGACCTGAGGCGCCGCGAGCCCCACCCCTTTCGCCGCGTACATCACCTGGGGGGAGGCGAGACACACAATGGAAACAGCGATGGACACACAATTCCAAATTCGGACACACAGTTAAAAGTTCGGACACACGGGAAACATATTCGGACAGAGGGCAACATTCGGGCAGACGGAAACCATTCGATTACGGGGGAACGATTCGGATACAGCGCAACAATTCGGATACAGGACAACAATTCGGATACAGCGCAACAATTCGGACAAATCGGACACAAGGTAAAAATTCGGACAAAGGGCAACAATTCGGACAAGCGGAAACTATTCGGACACAAGGCAGCCATGCAGATACACGGAGCAACAATTCGGATATTCATAACGGGCAACGGTTCAAGACGCATGCAATAATTCGGATACACCAAAAACTAGTCGGAAAAAAAAAGCGCCGGCGGGAGGTAGGGACATACGACTTCGGGTGGGCGTGTAAGTGTGTGGTATGGTATGGTGTGTGGTGTTGTCGTGTGGGGTGGCGTGCGGCGAGTGGGTGAGTGAGGGTGTAGGAGGGGGCGATAGTGGGTGAGTGGGCGGGTGGGTGGGAGGGGGCGTTAGTCGGGGGGGGGGGGGGGGGGGGGGGGGGGCGTACTCATTTGTTGCCTGCCTTAGTCATTTGACCATTGACCACGCATCCCTTTCGAGACGGAGCACCGTTCCTACTCCTAATAGAGACACCTCCAACAATTGGGCGCTCATTACGTTGTTTCCATATATTACATCGAAAAAAAAAAATGCTAATCTTATCCCCTTCCTGTTTGGCCTCTTGTGACCACCATCTGGGGGGGGGGGGGGGGGAGGGGGTGGAGTGGGGTCGGGTCGGGGGGGTATACTCATGTCATTGCATGGCCGTGGTCGTATGAGTATAAAATCGCGGGGGGGGGGGGGGGGGGGGGGGGGGGGGGGGGGGGGGGGGGGGGGGGGGGGGGGGGGGGGGGGGGGGGGGGGGGGGGCAATCAACCAAGCACCAAGCAACCACATCGGGGCGGTGTTTTCATAGAGACGTGCGGGAGTCGGACTGGTGGGGTGGGTATGTCGGTCGCCCGTCCATAGCCCAACTTTTTCTCTTCGCGTCTCTCTCGCAAGCTCAACCCCACGAAACCTGCAAGCACGTACTATAGACAAAACTACTTGGAATTAGAGGGGGATGTTTTTAAGCAATGGCATCATATGATGATGACGTTGTTCTCACATTAGCCCAACACTCCAAGGGGCTAACCTCGAGTAATACCCCTCTCCCCAGAAAAGCAAAGCCTTCCTGGTAGGTGAAAACCCGACGTGCTCCGTCCCGGCATTGTAGGGACGCGAGGGTCTATGGTCATACGACTACGGCCATGCATGATATCGAGTACACGCCCCCGTCCAGATGAGCAAAAATTATTGATACAATACAGCGAAAACACGAAATGAACGCCAAATGTTGGAGGTGTCTTTGTTAGGAGTAGGAACGGTGCTAGGAACGGTGCTCCGTCTCGAGAGGGATGCGTGTAATGGTCAGTTGGAGGTGTCTTTGTTAGAAGTAGGAACAGTGCTAGGAAAGGTGCTCCGACTCGAAAGGGGTGCGTGTTCAATGGTCACACGACTAAGGCAAATATCAAACGAGTGTCGCCCCCCCCCCCCTTCACCCCTGCAGTACGCATCCCATACCTTGAGCATGTCTTTGGCAAGCTTCTTGAGGTCGTCGTCGAAGACTTCGATTTCCGCGTTCTCAGCCCTCAAGGCGGGGTGGGGGTACTTGAGGACGCGCAAGTTGGTACCCTCGACCACCCCGGGATCGATCTGAGAGAGGACGAGGAAGTTGATATTGTTGTTGTTGTTGTTGTTGTTGTTGTTGTTATTGCCTGCCATCATCAGCAGCAATACTACCACCGCTACAGCTACTGCTGCTGCTCCTTCACCCAAAGCACCACTACTGTTTGTGCCAATACATACCGGGTATACACGCAATGGCACCATTACATATCGCAACCTTTTGAGCTCGACAACCGCACCCACCTCACAGCCCAATCCAATCCAGACTCAGTTTCACCACCAACACCACCCTGACCACCATCATATACCCCCCCCCCCTCCAACACCTCACGGCGCTTCGCGCTTGGTGCAAGCAATGCCTGCCTGGTCGGTGAAAACCCGACGTGCTCCGTCCCGGCATTGTAGGGATGTGAGGGTCTATGGTCATACGGCTACGGTTATGCATGAAAATGAGTATACCCCCGCCCATGCGAGGGCCTATGGTCATACGACTACGGCCATGCATGACATGAGTACGCACACACACCGAAGACCCTGGTCCTCAGCACCGGCAAACCCTAATCCACTGCATGCCGACTAGGAAAGGGCTGGCGGGGGGGCACCACGTACAACACGACGACACGACCACTTCACCTCCTCCTCCATCTTTGGCGGGGCGTCGGCCTTGGTCTTCTCGGCGGCGGGGCTGGCCTCGCTGCTCATGCACACGCGTCCACGTGCCGGCCGCTTCGCCACACCCCTGTCGAGCCGCATTGTTCAAGTCAAGTTTACGCAGCTTGCAAAAATATGAGCTACGACGAAATCTTCGATCTGATCTCACAGCTCAAGATACAAAAAAACACAGATACAGCAGTAGTTCTGGGAGAGACCTCAAAGTCCTGCCCACCGTTTTAGCCCACTTTTGATAAGAAGGGACCGGTACCGGCTCTGATAACGGATATTGGTACCTACACAACAAGGGACCTCCAAACACGAACGCACTGTTATACGTGGGGTCCCTTAACCCTTTCAGCAGTGCAGTCCAGTTTTAGGGACAAACCACTCTAAATCACAGTGTTTTTTTCCGAAAACGGGACGGCGGTCCTAGAAGGCTTAAAATGGGCCGTCATTACCTATCGCATGTCTTCAGAAATTGACTTTCCTTCCGCTAAAAAGAAGCGGATTTCCTTCCCATCATGTAATCTTGGTGCGTTCGCGGACGAGGTAAACTCAAGTCTGCAGGCGACGCCTCCGAAATATAGGAGGGAAGCGGGGATGTGCGGCAAGGCGGAAAACCAAAACGAAGATAAACGAAAAACCGAAAAAAGAAAGAAGCAAAAAAAAAAACAGAGTGCGAGTAGCAACGGCAGCCCAGCAACCGTGTTGGCGGCAGAGTTGACCGCAGTGCCGTCACTGCCACCCCACGACCGCAAGCAGCAGCACAGCTAGCGGCAGCATCAGCTTGAGCAACAAATATCAACAGCATCAGCACCACCTCACCAGCACTTTTAGACCGCTGCTGCTGCTGCTGCTGCTGCTGCTGCTGCTGCTGCTGCTGCTGCTGTGGCGGCGGCGGCGGCAGCTTCCATAGTATGGCGGAATTGAAATGATACACGAGCTGTCATGTTGTCGCGCTCTACAAGCGGGGCGGTACGAGCACAACGAGTACGAGCAAGAGTACGGGTACGAGTACGAGTCCTTTCGGGACGACGCATCATCCACGACGCCAAGCGGGCGAGAGCGTACCGTAGCAGCGGGCCGCCGCCGACCCGCTGGCACAAGCCAACGACGCTCGTCCGCGCCATACTCCAGTTACACCTCTCGAGTCTCTGTGCTCCCAGCGGTTGTCGGTTAGTGTACAGCAAGCAGCATGGTGCGCGGAGGCATACAAGATGCTCGGTGTTTATATGAGCCAACGATATCGAGAGCAAAACTGTACCGTACATTGTGTCAAATTCCTACCTTCGCTGAAAAACTTTTTTGCATATTTTTTGCTCTTTTTTTTAGAATTTACCTCAAATCCTACCTTCGGTGTTTATTTTGGGAAGGGAAGCAAAAAAAAACACTTTCGCAAACACTATACTACAGTAATTCGAGGAAATGATTGACAAACGAACAAACTAGCCCTCACCCTAAACCAATCAGAGCAACCCTAACCCTGCCCTAAGCCAATCAGACCAATCTCGAAAAAGTGGCAAAGTGGTAGGCTCTACTGCTTCATCCAGCAGTAGTGGTTGCCCCCAGCTATTAATAGTGGATCTTCCCAAGATAGGCTATTTACGCACTCTGATTGGCTAAGGGGTGTTTTGTAAGCGGCCCAACCAACCTAGAGTTTTTCCAAGCCACAGCATCCCGAGCCGGCCAAATCAGCCTAGAGCTTTTCCAAGCACAGCATCCAACAGCAAGCCGGCCGAATCAACCTATAGATTCCACAAGCCACAGCATCCAAGCACTGGTCACTCCACAGCGTTCGGGTTCGGGCTCGGTTCGGGTGGTCGACTTCAGGCACCACGGCCAAGAACCCCTGAAAGATTCACTACAGCAGTATCAGGGTGCAACCACGGCTCAGCCAGCTCAAAAGCGGGGGATATTAATACTGCTGTACCAGGTAATTACTACTATTTAACTAGGACCAAATACTGTTAGTAAAAATAGGTAAATATATAGGTTTTTGTCTGTACCATAGGTCCTATTTACTATGGACCCCCGTAAATAATAGTAACCATAGAACCGAATACGTTCGGAAAACCCAAACACGGCATCACCGCTACTGCTTCAACATGGACCTGAATTTCAATTTACTTAATTCGTATTAATACTGAAAATAGAGTGGATTATTCATACTCCGTCTTCGGGCACACGAATTTTAAGGATTGCTGACTGCTGAACTGGCATGACAGCACTGCACGAGTTGCAAGGGCTATTATAGTGCTGTGGCGCAAGTATCTCGGCAACTTGAGGTTCGTGGTCGTTCGTTCCCCACACCACGTACGTATACATACGCGTAGACCCGCAGGTGCCAGCAGGTATGATGATACGTAATACCTGAAAAGCATCGCATGAGCAATCATGTCCCGTCCCCCCAAACAGCAAAGCTTATACTGCTGTACGTATAGCTTGTTGCATAAAAACGTGCACCAGAGGGATCATCACCAACAAGTCAGCCCCATCCAGCTTCCAAGGGGGTTGGAGGGGCAAGGGTCGCGGGGGGAGGGAGAAAGGGGGGAGACACCAAAGCTATGACCCATACATGCTGCAGCCTGTCTTGCGTTGTGGAGGGGATTGGTCCACTGCTGTAGGCTGTAGATGACTCTGAAGCAAAACGCACGACGCAAAAAGGACAGGCGTCTACAAAACGTTGCGTTAGTTACCTAACGAGGTGCCGCTGCTGTTGACACGAGTGGGCTGCTGCTCTGCTGTACGCCCCTCCCTGCCGTGGAGCTACCGCGCAGAACGCCCTCGCAAGGGGAAGACCAAGGCCCTGGATCATGAAAGCTGCGCAGAGAGCTCGGGCGGCGGTTGGGACCATCACTGCACCTGGGGAGCCTGCAAAATACGGATGCCCCTTAGCATGTCCTTGTGAATAGCTCGCTGGGAGTTCGTAACTCTTTAGCTGGCGTTATTGGTTTTGGGGGTGTTGTGTCAAGGGTAGTCACCGGCCCGGGCCGCGAGCGCCCCATCATTGACAGGAGAAATCTGCAGCTAGCGTCGGGTACCCGCAGGATTGGTGAAGTCTGTCCCTGCTGTTCGTTGGCAGAGAGAAGCCGCTCGGGTCGGACGTGGGGCCCAACGCAGTCGCGATCTGACGTTTATTTTTATTCCTCCATCCATCTCTAGACCCTATTACCACGATTCACCCACACGAGCGAGGGGAGAGCTGTGACTACGACCTGTCGTGCTCTCTCTTCGGCGTGTTTTGGTTGTTCTTTCTGGCCAAGGAAGGATCGGGGTTCGCCTAAGCCAGTCGGTGGTGGCGGCGGCCATAAGGATGTCTCGGTAACGATCTTATTTCGCCAAGACTTCATTCAAGGCGACAAGATAGACCCCGAGCCCCCGTTCCTCTTTTCGCCAGCGCCACAGGGGGGGTAGGGGCTGGGTCTCCCCTCTCCCAAGCTTGCACTCTGCTCTGCTCGAAGCCGGCGAGGACAAGCATCCCGAGCGAGCCGCGAACGGAGAATTTTGAGGTGAGGGTGTGATTTACGAGCACAAGCACTGCTGGTGCAGCTGTAGGTATACGGGTATGATATGATACGGGTATGATACGTTCTACGTACACCGTCCTGCATCGTTCGGATGAACAATAAAAACACAATCATGGCATCACTGATCATGGTTCTCCTGTACGCTCACGGATGGCATGATCTGCTCTTTGGGTTGCGAGATATTATATGCACCTGGGTGCTGCTGAGATACGTACCCTGTGAAATATACCACAGGTAGTAGTGCTGCTGAGATACATACCCTCTGAAATATACCAGGTAGTAAACTGCTACCTGGCACGTAGCACCTGGTACATATTTACGTACCGCCGCACAGCAGGTAGTGTACTCCATTCATTACGCGAGTATCAGGTACTTCTGCTGTTGCCGCGGTGAAGTGACGGAAGAGTACGTCAGGCCTTTCCTTGTATTCGACCAAACACCAAACACTGCCTGTCTCAACCCTCAACACAGTTTGTAGGGTAGATTCTGTGTTGACCAATGGAACACCCCGAAACATCACGGTTCGACCAATCATGTGGTATTTGTCGAGGGCACTGCTGCAGTTTGGAGGACTCAGGTCGGTTTGGGATCGGGGTGCCAAGCGGGAGCAGGGTACCAATTTCAGCAGTACCAGGTAGTCGCTCTCGTACGTATCTCGTGCGTAGTGGCAATATGCTTGTGTCTGTTTTTTGGATATACCAGGTAAGAGCTACCAATGAACATGCCAGGTATATCGAAACAGTAATTGACTATTAATTGATGGGAATTATCCAGTAGGTGGTGAGCTCTGATGGAGGCATCATTGATCAAGCTGCGTGATATTATACTTGGTATCTACTACAGGAAAAAATACGTCGACTGCGGGACACGTGTCCTACAGTTATGAACGCAGCATAATTGCCGTCGACGATATTGTCGTGCAAGTCTGTGAATGGTCTGGCCGTGAGTCCGGTTACCGGTGACTTCCCCGTCTGTTTATTAGTTAATAGTAGTAGCATCACAGTCATGAGTCCATAGGAGCAGGGTCAACATAACGATTTTTTGTTTTTTCAAGGGCGAAGACTCGCTTGGCGATTTCGGTCCACAATCCACGTGGAGAAGAGACAAACGAAATGTGCTCTTGCGAATTTGATGCCAGGTACCTGGTAAGTACATATACGCACGCCGTGTACGAGTACAACATCGTAGTTTGTTCAGTTCGCACTTTCTCCTCGCTTGAATGAATTCCCACGACACAACGATTGGAGAACACGACAACGTCCACGACATGGCCACCGCCCCTATACCCTGCACACATCCCAGGCCTGGCCCCTGTGCTCCCGGTGACCGTCTACTGACCGCCTGTTGATACTGTTTACCAGTAGGTGCCTACTTTACCTTGGTTGTAAACCGGACACCCATTGTACTTGGTACGTATCGAATATACTATTAATAAAATAAAGCGCTGCTTACGCCGAATGCCTCGCAAAGTGTGATTGTTGAGTTGGTTTTCGTAGTGTGTTTGGGTTATTTCCGGCTTTTATTAACCCCTTTGGAACTTCAGAGGGGGAAAATTACGATAGAAAACTGGCGATTACGGCATCGGCCAATACTGCCTAGTTGGTGGGATAATAGAAATTGATGCCCGAATAATATACGAGGCAAGGGGTGGCACGGCGCGGGCGCCGCAACGTGATCCCTCCCGTACCTGGGGGCCAGTCAGGTCGGGGTCAACGTGCCCAAGCGCCAGTGGTAACAGCAGCCTGCTCTGCTGTTGCAACGGTAGCTATGGGTCAAATAGACACACGACACAAAATCTGAACGTGAAGGTGTGGTGAGCTTAAGGCCGTTTCCTATGCGGTTCAATTTTTGAGCTTCAGATTTTGACCCGATGGCATTTTCAGATATGAGCTTGACAAATCGAAAGGGCCTTCCTATGCGGAAAAATCAGATTTATTGTGCGTGTAGAGATTCGAGCAACCGCTGAGACGAACTGCTGTTTTTGTGATTTGGCGCCGCGAAGAGACGCGCTGGGTGCGCTGCCCTGCGCGTAGGACCCAAGCGTCCGAGCCCACGCTGACTGCCCCTAGTCTGGTGGCGAAGAGATATGGCGAGTGCGCTAGAGTCAACCTGTCTTGGTATTTTGTGTTTGATTTTGTGACTTGACTGCTGCTGCTGCTGCTGTACAGCTGCGGTGTAGTCTACGAGTACGTATACACGGAGAGGCGCGTGCCGAGTGCTCTTCTCTTGGTCTCTAGGCCCGAGCCCGCGCCAGCCGACTCTAGTCTGGCCACGGAGGGACGCGTCGCCCGCGCGTCGGGCGCGAAGCAACGTCGCTATACAGCTTTATCACCATCCAACTCATCGATCTTTCCGCTGCTGTTTGCTGTCGTGGATAATATCTTGAATTTAGAGAGCATGCCATTTTTCGATTTGAAAATCTGATGACCCAGGTCGTCGGATTTTGGCCCAAAATCCGACGACTTGGGTCATCGGATTCTCAAATCGAAAAATTTCCGGTCGGATTTTGCATAATCGGACTGCATAAGTAGGGTCATTCGATTTTGAGATGGAAAAATACAAATCTGAAGCTCGAAATCGAACCGCATAGGAAACGGCCTAAGCTTTATTTCTACCAATCCGCCGGAGGATTTGAAAAAAAAAAAACTCTCCCGTGCTCTGGGCACTCATGCTGCTGGTATAGATGGTTGGTAACGCCAAAGTTACCAACCATTGCTGTGGTCGCTATCTCGGGATCCCAGCGGGACCAATCGAGGGCGACAAGGGATCGGGGATTGGGATATCATACACCTATATAACCGCCCCCAGCCCGCCGGAGGGAGGAGTCCAAGATGTTTTTTTTTCCCCCGTTTTTGTTTTATGTGTGTGTGTGGTCGGTGTTGGTCGGTGTCGAGTGTGATTTGTGTGATTTGTGTGGCGGTAACCGAGAGGCGTGTACCACATTTAGATCAAGCTAAATAACGTACAGTGAGCAACGTTGCATCCCCCCTGGTACGTACGTACGTACGACATCTTATACCTGGTGTTGTTCTGCTTTTGCTGCTTGGTCGCACGCTTAATGGCTTCATGGCCATGCCCACAAGCAGAAAGAAGAACACACGCACTTATGTGGTTAACTATACATCACTGGCGTGTATTTCGTAGTTCAGCGTAGTCTTGCCGTTCCACGGGTTAGCCGAGGGGAGTTTACCATTTGTTCGTGCAAATAGTTGACACACACACTGCTGTGTACGAGACGAATAGTAGCCAACCCTAACCCTAAGCCAATCAGAGCAACCCTAATCGTGACCCTGAGCCAATCAGAGCAACCCTAGCCCTGACCCTAGGCCAATCAGACCGAATATCGGATGAAGGGTAAGCTCACTGGCTTAGCCAGGTATTCCACGATGTACTACAACGAGTATTATGTGAGTGTCGAAGACTGGTCGTATTTTTCCGACAGTGGCGTATTGGACATGTGTATAATAAGCAGGTAGACAGGCGAGGTGTCGATGACACCAGGCGCGGTTAACGGTTGGTTTCCCTGACGAATTCTCGTTGCAAAGGTATAAACACAATGGAAGATACTTGGGATCCACCGATCTATCTGCTTGCGAAGGAACCTACTTTTTGATCCGCCCAAGCTCGTCGATGTAATACAAGTACAATGTGCCTAAGCAAAAAAAGAACGCACTCGACATTCCATGCTGCTTATTATTGAGCTTCGTTGCTCCCACCAGGTTGTACATCCTTCGCCACGAGCGTTTGGCACAGTTCCGCTAAGTTTTTTACCACGCGAATCACTCCACTGAGTGGAAGCACCCCTTCTTCGTGCGCGCGCCCCCCCCTGCTGCTGACCGTGTCTTACACTCGCATAGCTTCTGTGTGTCGCTCACTTCTGCTTCAGCCGCAGTCAATACGCAGCTAGCTGCGGCTTTTAGGTCGCTGCCCAGTAGTTTTATAGCACTATTGAATTATTTGTATCAAACAGGGGGGGGCTCTCTACCGTCCCCTGTTGTCAATATTATATAGTTATTGTTCATAGGGAGGGGACGATGTCAGGTACCCCCCCCCCCCCGCGCTGTCGGGACGGTCGAAGTTGAATAATTCGACGTGAGGTGTCGGAAAAAAAAGTCGGCCGCCCTCGGCTTGACTGTTCATGTACTCTGGGTTGGGATATACTACCGTGATACTGCGTAATGCGACTAAACGCCCCTATCATTTCAGGTACCATTTTTCCGTTTTTAGTGTGTTCGTGGGGTTTCCAGGGTAATATGCCTTCATTGGGTCAGGGTTAGGGTTGGAAAATCACCCCCCCTTCCCCCCCCCCGGGAAAGAAGACGGAATGACACTGAAACCAGTACTGTGGAAGACAGAGCCTTCATTTTTACAGCGGTGGTACCGGGTATTTTATCTCTCTGGTTTCAAGGCTTCTACTTTCGAGTGTCTGCCCTTTGTTTTTCTCGCGGAGGCTCGTGTATACAAATAGTTGCGCCCGTAGCAGGCGAATTCTGCCACATCCCGCCACCCCAGCTTGCGCAAAGCCGGCGATTCTGCGAGAGAATGTTTGCAGGACGAGGCCTCTGCCAGGGTTCATTAAGCCTGCCGGAAGAGCTGCTTGCACCGCGTCGGACCCATCAGATCCCCTTTTAATGAGCTGCTGCAGTTGTCCGACTAGGTAGATCCCTGGTGTCTTACGCATGATCTGCAAGATAACACACACACACGGGGACGAATTTCAGACCCGGTTCCCCCCCCCAAAACATGCCTTAAGGGGGGAGCACACAACGAGAATAGTGTCTCTGGAAAGATTTCGTCGAGAAGGTTGCGTGTAGACGCATGGATCGCTCGGCGTACTCAGTACGCCCTCCCCGTTGTCGAGAAACCCGGCTCTGAAGATCGTCCGAGGGGGTGTGTTATATTATCACCCTAGTGTGATACGGTATGTACGATCTGGAAGATCTACAGCAGATACGAGTGTTTTTTTCGCCGGGCTGGGTCCGCGGGCTGGCTTCTGTATGTTAACCCTTTCAGGGCAAACTGCAGTGCCGTGTTGAGGGGGCGAAGCACTCGAATTGTGAGTAAGTTTTGTCCCCCAAAAGCCGGACTGCAGTCCACCTTAAAGGGGCCAAGGGTCTTGCGCGACATCGGTAAATGGTTGGTATGCATACGAATCTGGATGACCGGGATCGTGATTTGTCGGTTGTGTGGACAGCCTCGTCCGTAGCCACGCGGTCGGTGCCGCCGGGAAGGTTTTCCATGTTTTCCTTCCCGATGGGCGGTTAGCCTGGAGGGCAGACGCAATGGGGTTGCGAGTCACGCGTCACCCCCGCTTCGGCTGTCTGTAGCCACCGGCATATTAGCCGGGAGACCGCTGTTTTTTCTTGCGTTATGACTGGCCGCCCCGCTGCTGTAGGTCCGTCTGTAGTGCCGGTGTAGATGCGCCAGCCAACAATACCGGCACTATATATAGCGGCAACCAACCGGCACTATTTACTCCGCACACTACCACACTGCTGAATCCCATCCGCAGCAAGTAATTTCACAGGCCCTATAGCCCGCAGCCGGCGCTACTCAACCGGCACTATAGAGGGACCGGCACTACTGCTGTATTCCAGTGCCGCTGCTGCTGGTGGTGCTGCAGTAAGTGTTGTTTTCTGCTGCTGCCAACTTGTATTGCCCTTGAAACAGAGGGGGCGCCGGTGACGTCGATGCAGCAGCGGGTTCAATAATATGGGAAGTATTCACACCTCGGACACGTAGATCATGATCTGTCTGATCTATCTACTGTTGATCATCTTGATCCTAACCTCCCGTTGTTAGAGGTTGCGCTGGATCTGTATAGTACAGCCCAAACCCAGGAAAGGTGTTCAGTTCATGCAGATTGTACGACTCCCACCCGGCAAACATGATGAGTTAGATCCCACAGATCAGGAATGTATCTGCTCTGAAAGATCTAAATCATTGAGCGGAAATAGATGATCTGTAGATGATGTGTACGAGGGGTGGAATTGTGAAGGCGAAAAAAAACGGCCTCCTACAACGCGGGGGCGTGTTAATCAGAACCCACGATGGCTCCCATGTGACCGTATATCACCCTATACATCCACCTATGTTTATACGTATTTTCTGGTTAGTACATTGCCCTCGTAATGTCACTTTTGCCAGACCGCCACGGACACCGACAACGACGGTCCTGATTGACGAAAGCTGAAACAGTATATTGCTTGCTGCCCGTCGCCGGGAGAGAACTGATACCTGCCTGACTCACTGCTGGCCGGAAATGACCTACTTGATCGGCTTATTTTTACCGCCCGTCCGGTGCGCCTCGAACGCACGCGCTACCGGTGCTATTACTGTACTGCCGTGTACCGGTATTTGCTACGTCGTGTTTTGCTTTTTTGGGCGAAAAAGCGGGTCAAGTCGCTTGTGTGTGTTTTTTCTGCTGTTTCGCCCTACAAGTAAAATCTACCTCTTGAAAGGTGCTGTGGTGACATCGTGTTGTCCATACCTTTTCTTTCGAGCCATCAAACATCGTCAAAATTCATGAAACTGGCCCCACCGAAGCCCGAACAGACTTGCATACATTTGTATTTGTCTTTCCTGGTACTTGATTGCAAGGGCCTGCTTCGCTCTCGGACAGCAGACCACAAATAATCGCCGCTTCAACGGTCTTTGGTTTCTTTGCGTGGTTGCTTTATCGTGCCACACGTTTTTTCTCGGAAAAAGAAGAAAACAGTCTCGGAAAAAAAACAAAAAGTCTTTTTTTTTTTTTGCTCCAGCGGTTTGGCCGGCTCTCTTTCGCTTTTTTTTTTCACCGCGCACAACACACAGCACACCAAAGCTCGGGCCAACGAGTATTACAAGGGACCATAGTCAATAGGACCTCCGGTACACACAAAAATATCGTATTTTCCTGCTATATTTGTACTATTAATAACAATATTTGGTCCTATTTACTATTAATAGTAGCGTATCCTCGATATGGCGGTCGTCCCCGGCAAAGCGATCCAAGCCGGGTGAAGGAGCCCCAGGTTCTGGCGGAACGAGTTCTAGAGTTGGTGTGGAGGAGTTTCCTGGACGATCGTGGCGGGAGAGCCTAAAAAATGAAACCCGCTATTTGGTGCGATCAACAACCTACGAGTAATTTGCCTTGACTTCCATGCTCAACAATAAAACATTACATTCAACACCATCACGTATAAAACATGGTGTATGCGTGTAGATTTCGGAATTTTTTCTCTGCACCACGGAGCTCTTGGCATTGTCGAGTCGCGCATTGCGCCAAATCCATGTACCTACTTTATCCGTTTCACGTTTTTTAGTTCTTCCTTCAGCGAGCGTAGCGGGCGGTGGTTTGCCGCCCGCGAAGCGGAGCCGTTGTATTGTTTACATCTGCCTTCCGAAGTGTTAGCAGCGGTGTCAACTGGTACCAGGTGAAGTAAATTAATTCGTGCGTACGGACAAGGGTATACCTCTGTCCGGAGGTGTAAGGCGCCTGCCTCGCTTACGTCTCTGTACAGAAGAGTAGTGTTGCCGTACTCGTGTCATTCGCCATTCCTCATGGTACATTCGTTGCTGTTGAGGCCGGGGATATGCATCGCACCCCTTGTTGAGGATGTGCTGCATACCATTCTTGTCTCTAAATGTAAGGAACTCTTTCACACTAATATTCAAAACAAAAGTTGCTCTTATTTAGGGACAGAGATACGCATATACCAGGCATTACGATAGACCGTATGACTTTCATCCCAGCGTCTTCCGAGCCCGAAGCCCATTGGTCGAGGGCCCCTCCCCGCCCTTGGCTAAAAAGAGGCCGCGGCGCGCGCGACGAAAGTTTCCCCTCGGGGGAACCTCCCTGTCCCCCGCACCGGGGGACGATAGGGCACCTTTCCCTGTTCGGAATCCCTCCGTATCTCAACGACTCAGATGATACACTTATATTTGGGGCTAGAGAGAGGGAAAAAAAAGTCGAAAGAAAAATTCGAAAAACAAGCAACGATTCCTATTTCTTTCAGCATCGGCCGCACGAATCAGCCCCGGGGGGGCATATGTAATAAGCAGAACCCACGATGGACCCAAAAAAACCACACAAGGCCCACTATGTTTATGAGTCACATTAGGTTATTATTACTCTCGGGTGCCGTAGTAATGATATACCTGGTACTTCTCTAGGCGGAAATATAAGGACCGTTGGGTCTTCACATTTGTGTATAAACGATCCTTATATTATCGCTCAAAGTCGTATCGAAGTATATCTCTGGGCGGAAATATATATAACCGTTGGATCTTCAATTTGTGTATGAACGATCCTTAAAATTCCGCCCGAAGTCGTACCGAAGTATATTTCTGGGCGGAAATGTAAGGACCCCCCCCCCCCCCCCGTTGGGTCTTCATATTTATGTTTTAAACGATCTTTATATTTCCACCCAGACTCGTACCGAAGTACATCTCTGGGCGGAAATATTTAGGACCGTTGGATCTTTTATCATATTATGCATTTACGATCCTTCTGCTGCCGCCCGGAGACGTACCGAAGTACATCTCTGGGCGGAAATATTTAGCCCGTTGGGTCTTGATATTATGTATTTAGACCTATGCCACTGGGAAAGCGAAGTATCACGAAAAAGTTTGAATTTCAAAGATACCCGCCGAAAAAAAATTAGGAAAACGCTTCCTATGGGCACGTTTTAGAAAAAAAAAAGTTCCTAACTTTTGGAAAAACCCGAAAAAAAAGCAAATCTGGGGCCGGTGTTGGAACATCGGCTTGAGAAAAACTCAGGCAGATGTTTGGTTCGAAGCGGCGAGATTCCGAGTCCTTGACAGACATCGACAAAACCAACGACTGCGTCATGAATTCTGAACAAAGTGCGCTTGTTTGGGGCTCCCGACCCACCGTAGGGTCACCGTCTTCACACCATGACCGGTGTCATTTGGCGGGAGCTGACCATGCGCATGATGAAAAAACAATTGGCCGCTGATGTGCACAAAAAAGAAGACCAAACGTCTACATCCGTCTCGAATGGCAAAAAATAGGCCTTTTTCAGGTTTGGGAGGATACCGTAGGACGCCGCCGGCAAGCTCTCGCCTCCTAGACCATGGATCCACCTGATATCTTCGAGGCCGCCATCTATATTCGCTGGCCTTGCCGGACGGACACCGAGCGGGTTGGCCGTGGGCTGCGTCTATGTTGACATCGAGCGTCGATCGTCGCACGAGCTGGTTTCTATCAGCGTGGTGACAATTTGCAACCAGAAAAAACAAACTACGCCGCCTGCAGCCGTTGGAAAAAAAAACAGAAAAATCAAACCTTTTTCTCTTTGTTGCGGTACGAGGAAAGTTTCGGCTGTTTTTTTAAAGCAATATTTTTGAAAGAGAACTTTTGGACTTCGCGTTTCCATTGGCATAGGTGTTACGGTCCTTATGCTTCCGCCCGGAGACCTGCCGAAGTGTATCTCTAGGCGGAAATGCAAGGACCGTTGGGTCGCCATATTTATGTGTAAACGATCTTTGTATTTCCGCCCAGACTCGTACGGAAGTAGCATATCTCTGGGCGGAAATGTAAGGACCGTTGGGTATTCATATTTCCGTGTTAACGATCCTTATGTTTCCGCCCAGAGCCGTACCGAGGTATGTTTCTTGGCGCAATTATGAGGACCGTTCGGTCTTCATGTTTATGTATGAACGATCTAGTACGGGGGTCCATAGTTAATAGGACCTATGATACGCATAAAAACCTACCAGGTATATTTTTACCTATTTTTCCCAACAGCAGTATTTAGTCCTATTTACTATGCCCCCCCGTAATATATATTTCCGCCCAGAGTGGTGCCGAAGCAGTACTCCGGCGTCCCCGGTGGCCTGGCAGGTGGTCCGCGTGCCTGTCAAGATCAATTTGGTGGGTTGAAGTCTCACCGAGTGCATGCTCGTACGGACTTTTTCTTGCATAAAAGGGATTGATTAGCGGAAAGCGCGAAAGCGTGAGTTGGCTACATTCGATGAAAATCGACGAGCGGTGGGAATGCTGAACCCTATATGCGGGACAAAAAATAAAAGGCACGTACCGGGGGGGAGAAGGGACGACACCTGTGACCACGGCTTGTCCAGAATATCGTCGAGGGTAAAACCTCCTACTAGTGGACTGGAAAGTAAAGGTGATGAAAAAAAAAGAAAAAAAAAAGTACATCTATGGGCGGAAATATGAGGACCGTTGGGTCTCCATATTTATGTGTGAACTATCTTTTTAGAGCCGAACTGATGTATTTCTGCCGGGTGTGACACAATGTGAGAAGCTGTGCGACGCTCTAGGCTAGTATTTTTTTTGTTTTTGTTTCTTTTTCTCTTTCGAATTGTCTGCTTTGTTTTTGTTTTTTTTTCTCTATGTTTCGTTTCGTTTCTCTAGGTCATGGAATGTGTGTGTCGTGCCTGTCGTACGCAGCATGATGGCATGGCATCGCATTGCATACGTGGCAACGTAGTATCTCTGTGGCGTAGCTTTGTGACCACAGAACTTGTATCTCTCTAGGATTGAAGAATCGGCACGGACACTGTGCTGGATGTCGACGGGTAGAAAGAACGGTTTAATGTGAAGAAAACAACAGTGTATAGCGTGGTGATGCTCGTACGCATGCGTACTGCCGTACGCTCACAGCAGGCGGTTTCGCGAAGAATGTGGTTGGGTCGGGTTTCTTGTGGCCTGTATCTTATGTACAGTGGGTAGTGTTATTAATGGTAGCAATCCCGCACATATACTCACAACAGGTATGTATACTTCATACGCCAGAGGAAACTCGGAGAGTATCGAGTACTTGGCGCAATCCGAGTACTCAGGGAGTTGCAGTACTGGTGGCCTATATACTGCCGAGTACTGAGAGTACTGAGCAGTACAGAACCCCGAGTACAAGCAATACCCGCAGTACGTACAAACATGCGAAATAGTTGGGAGTACTCAAAAGAGTATTAAGAGTATTGAGCCCGGAAACACTGAGTACTCGCGATATATATCTCCCGAAATACCGCCATGAGTCTGAGTTTGGGAGTTCCCGCCTTGACCGCTTTATTTTCTGAAATAGTAGGGTGCGCGTGCCTGCCCATGCCTTAATAAATATACTTTGTACCTGGTAGGCAAGATGAACACGAAAATGGTGCCTGATGAGAAAACGTGGCTCAGGCTTTCTTTTAGGCATGGCTTAGAAGACTTACGGTACGACCTATCCGGTGGTACTTTTCCGAGCGCTAAGGGTGAACGACTACTGAACATCATTTTTGTTATAATTTTTTTTGTGTTCGTAGAGGGGTGCAAGTAAAAAACGACACGCCACTCCCCATTTTCGAGACCCAGACAGGGGGGGGGGGGGGGGGGGGGGGGGGGGGGGGTATGCTAAAACTGCAAGTGTGTGAAGGAAAAAATGGAGAAAAATCGCGAGACCCAGACAGGAAGGTATACTAGAACCATGTAAAACACCTTAGAACGAAATCTCTTTTTTCGTGAAGAAGTCGTCCAGAAATGCCACCCCGCTGGTTTGTTTTTCAGTACATACCTGGTACGACTTTTTTCGTGAGTGTGGTATATAACCAAGGGTGTGTTCGGTACGGTACGGGTACGCTCGGTACCGGTATGGACATGGTACCGAACGTACCGAAATTCTCGGTAAGGGTATGGACATGGTACCGAACGTACCGAAATTCTCGGTACCGGTATGGGCATCGTACCGAACATACCGAGCTTCTCGGTATCGGTACGGTGTATCATACCGATACCGCCGGTAAGGGTACGGACATCGTGCCGAACGTACCGAAGTTTTCGGTAGGGTATAGAACTCCAGACCGAACGTACCGAAATTCTCGGTACGATTTAGAACTCCATACCGAACGTACCGAAATTCTCGGTACGGTATAGACCTCCATACCGGTACCGTACCGCAGATACCAGCGGTATTTGTCAAACCGAGCGTCGCTCCACAGCAGTACCATGGTATTGCCCATCAAGAATGTGTGTGTCTGCGACAGTTTTTTTTTTTTTTTTGTTTTGTCATCACATTCATTTCCAGAGTTCGATGGGCGCCTTACCACACCGGGTATTATTTGTCTTGCCTGAACGTCTAAACCGTGGTCACACAGAAGGCTCCTCTCCCTGAGGCCCCCACTCCCATCCTCCTGCGGTACTGACTGAAATTTTTATTGCGAGAAGAGTTCCAGCCACCTCTTTCCCACTGTGTACACACGCTTGCGCGCTATCCACCGGCAAGACACGACAACGAGAGAAAAAACTCATAACATTGTCGTTGTTGCTGGGGGGGGGTGTTGTGGTGCTCATGAGGGCCGCTGTACCGATGAGGCAGGGTACGCTGCTGTGCTGCTGTGCTGCTGCGTGCTATGTGTGTGGCGGTACTGTACCGGCACCGGGTTGTCCCGAGCCTAACTTCCCGATTAGCCCGGGATCGGTACTCTCGGTAGGGTATAAGCTCGGTATCGGTACGTTGTGTCATACCGATACCGCCGGTACGATATGGACATGGTACCGAACGTACCGAGGTTCTCGGTAAGGGTATAGACATGGTACCGAACGTACCGAAATTCTCGGTACCGGTATGGGCATCGTACCGAACATACCGAGCTTCTCGGTATCGGTACGGTGTATCATACCGATACCGCCGGTAAGGGTACGGACATCGTGCCGAACGTACCGAAATGTTCGGTAGGGTATAGAACTCCAGACCGAACGTACCGAAATTGTCGGTACGGTATAGAACTCCAGACCGAACGTACCGAATCCTCTCGGTACAGGTATACCGGCGGTATTTTACCGCCGGTAGGCCTCGGTAGTACCGTACCGAACACACCCTTGGTATATACGCATCGTATTGTCTTTTGATCTTTTTGTCGTCCGTCCCTGATTCAAACAAGGCACGCATATATCATGCCGCTCTGGCCGGGAATATATATAAGCCACGTTTGGTGTAGTCAAACGGGTATCACGTACGTACTGTATTGCGGGGTGCATATTAAATAGGACCTACGATACTCACGAAAACTATATGTTTCGCTATTTTTACTGGCAATATTTGGTCCTATTTACTATGGTCCCCCGCAATAGTACCTTTTTTTTTCTTCACGAGTTCTCCACATGCCGTTTTGTACCCTGCGGCCATTTTTGTACTTGCTGTCGTTACCTTTTCGTGACGCGTGTCACATGATGCCTGTGGTTCCCATGTTCGTGTGAAGCATGGTGTAGAGTACTGTCACGGGGGGCCATAGTAAATAGGACCAAATATTGCCAGTAAAAATGGGTAAATCTATACCTGGTAGGTTTTTGTCTGTACCGTAGGTCCTACTTGGTATTTACTGTGGTCCCCCGTAATAAATATCCCTTGCGCCTGGACCTGCCATCTCTTGTTGTTTGGTGGCGGTGTTGGTGGTGGTGGTGTTGATGTGATGGCGATGGTGTTGGTGGTGTTGATGGTGTTGGTAGTGTTGGTGGTGGCGGTGTCGGTGTTGGTGTTGGTGGTGTTGCTGTTGCTGTTGGTGGTGTTGGTGTTGGTGTTGGTGTTGATGTTGGTGTTGCTTTTGTTGTTGGCGTTCTGACTTTTCTGACCCTTTTAGGACTGCAGCAGTCCCGTTTTGGGCACAAACTACAGGCAGTACTCAAGAGTTGAACCCCTTTAGTACCGCAGTCCCGATTTGGGGACAAACCAGTCTAATTCCAAGTGATTTGTCCCCAAAACGGGACTGCGGTACTAACTAAAAGGGGTTAAGTGGGCTGTCACCAAAACGGGACAGCGGTTTTTGCCCAGAAAGGGTGACCCTTCATCGACAAAAAATACAGAAGAGTCCGTGGTCACAGGACAGGCTTGAAAATACACACCTGGAGTGGAACAACACCTCAGGAAAAGTGTTATCGCTCACCCGTGTACCTACCTATGCCCGGTGTTTCGTTCACACTTTCGTGTTTGTTAGTGTGTGCCTACCATCCCGGTTCCAGAGGATAGCTTCTCCTACGCCACGATTTATTTTCGCAGCAGAAGTGCTTCCGCGTGTTAAATACGCCTAAAAACGTTCCTCCCTCTGGTGTACCCGTAAAGCATGAACGTGTAGCTATTGGTACCAGTACGCAACTTTTGGAAATGTCGTACCAAACGTGTACCGTAAAAAAAAAAAACACCCCCCTCGGACGACTGCCTTTGTTTTGGTGGTGTTTTTTTTCTCGAAAAGTAAGCGCCAAAAGGTACGCGACCCGTCTACTTGGAAAAATTAGCTGGACGGCATATTTCCCGCAGCCCCGCCGTTTCCGGTGTGTGCCTATTTTGATAGTTTCGGATGGAAATCGACTATCATGAAGTTCGTCCTAATCGACTGTGAAGCTCGTCGTAGTGGGGTGTGATATCTCCATCGTCTGATGCATTCATGGAGTAGTACAAGGTCGTTGGTTTCCCCAAGTCTGTCAGGTTTTTCATCGGAACACGACGGTTTTGTTGGTGATAACGATGGCGTGGCCGAAGGCCTCACGAAGCTGCTTGTGCTTCCCCCGCCCCAGGTTTGGTTGACCCATTGTTCACGCCGACCCGTCCTTGCTCTCTGACCCCCCCCCCTCCCCCTCCCCTCCCCTCCCCCCCCTCCCGACCGCCTCCAGCACCCGCTGCAGCAGCAGCAGCAGCAGCAGCGTTTTTTTTTGGCGTTCCCTTGACTCTTGACAATCTAGGCAAGAAACTCAGGGAGAACGAAAAAAGGCAGTGGAAACCCTTGCCGTGCTCTCACGCGGTAAGAAAAAAGTAGGGCAAGCCCACTCTTCAGTCTCTTTCGTTCTTACACCGCAAGACATCAAGAAGGGCAAACCCCGCGCGCGGCTTTCTTTTTGCGGGAGGGAGGGAGGGAGATAATCTCGAGGAAGGAGGGAACAGAGGAGGAGGGGAGTTGGGACTAAATACACACCGGGAGCAAGGGAAAGGCGAGGAAAGAGGCGGTAGGGTGAGAAGGGGGGCGCGGGGACGACGTTAAAGGTCACTCTAAACCGTCTGATGTCGTTCTCGGGGGGGGGGGGGGGGGGCGGGGGGCGACGCCTAGCGTGGAGCATCTGAGGAGGATGGCGGATCTGGCGCTGCGGCAGGTCAAGAAGCTCAGAAAGTACGAGCTAGAGCAGGCGAGTTCGTTGAAGGGTTGGTTGGTTTTATTTGTTGGTTGGTTGATTGGTTGGTGTCGGATGCTTGAATGGTTGGTTGGTTGGTGTCGGATGCTTGATTGGTTGGTTGGTTGGTGTCGGATGCTTGATTGATTGGTTGGTTGGTTGGTGTCGGATGCTTGATTGGTTGGTTGGTTGGTGACGGATGCTTAATTGGTTGGTTGGTTGGTGTCAGATGGTTGGTTGGTTGCAGTTGGTTGGTTGATTTGGTTGTGTGGGTAGTCGTTCGCCAGTTAGTTACTTAGGAAGTTAGGTACTGTAGTTAATTAGCTGCTGTTTGTATTTGATAGGTTGTTGTAGTCAGTTAGCTGGTTAGTTTGGGTTGGTCGTTTTGTTTTCTTGGTAGTTTGGTTTGTTTCGGTTCGGCTGGGTTTGTTACATGGGTTGGGTTGAGTTGAATTCGTTCGTTTTGGTTTAGTTTGGTTCGGTTTATTTATTTCTCTTTTTCGTTTTCCCCTTCTTTTTTTCTGTTTCCTTTCTTTCCTTTTTTTTCCCGTTTTTTTTTTTTCCATTCGTCGCGTTTTTTTTTTTTTGCGTCCTGTCGTTTCGTTCCCTCCTGTTTCTTGTGGTTTATTTTGTTCTTCCAGCTCTTTTCTTCATGTTCGCCTTGTCCGCGGTTGGGGGGGGCGGTCGACCGCTCTCACTTTCTGAAGGGAAGACTTTTTCTTGTTGCGTTGTCACATATGCGTTCACCAATCTCGGTATTCCGCTCTCTAACTCCTAATCTCAGGTATCCCGTCTCCGATATTCTAAGTACCATGTATTTCTTGTGCAATCTCCGACCTCCAATCTCCATTCTCCGATTATGTACTGTAGTGACCAATCAGTAGTGTCTCCGAAACTCATTCTACGATCTCCGTTCTTTACAGCGTTATCCCAGTGTCGATGATCTCACATCTCAAATCTCCAGTGCCCAACGTCGGATCTCCGATGTCAAATCTACGATCTCTAATGTCCGGCATCCAATCTTCGAAATGCATGCTTCCGGTCTCCATTCTCTACGTTCCATAACTGACGTCTGTTCTCCAACCTCCAACCGTCGGTCTAAAAATATCTGATCTCCGATCTTCTCCGCTCTGACACGTCGGATATCCGATCAGACATCTCCGATCTCCGATCAGAAATGTCGGATCTCCGGTCTGAAATATCCGATCTCCTATTTCCAATATTCATCCAACCTTCTCCAGTCTCTCAATCACGAGAGCCAACCCAAAAAGTCAAGGTGACTAGGCGGGCCGGCATATCTTGTCGCCGCGGCTGGGGAGGGAGAGGGGGAGGCAAAGAGGGGGGGGCACAACCACCACTGCCACCTCTCTGCAGCGACGCGTTTCCGGTACACGTCGGCGGTAACGTCTATGACGCCGTGGTTGTTAACAGTTGATGACACTGCGGCCGTAACGGATTTATTATACCGACGGTGGTAACGGCTACAATCCCGGCGGCAGCAACGGCTATATTTCACGGCGGCGGTAACGGCTACCGTATTATTCACGGCGGCGGTAGCGGGATGATGCCGTGGCGACAACTGCGGTATGGTACTGCAGCGGCAACAGCTCTCATCAGTGTGGCGGTAACGGTTTTTGTAACGGCGGCTGTAACGGCTGTAGGCGACGGCGGCGGTAGCGGCTGTATGGTACCGCGGGGGTGGCGGCTGCGATCCGGTGGCGGTTTGACGTCAAGGTTATTACTGGTAACGGTTATGATCGCCGTGGCGGGTAGCGGCTGTGTTGCCGCGGAGGGTCAGCTATGACTCGGGGGCGGTAACGGCTACCAAGTATGCTTACGGCGGCGGCAACGGAAGGATGCCGCTCCAAATCGTTAAACCACTCTCTTCCCGACCGCCACTGTATCAAACCTTTCGACCCAGGATGGTGGGCGCGTCCTTGGTTTATTTGTTTCACCGGTTTTTGTTCCGTTCGCTTATCTCGGTTTTTTTTTTGTGGTCGCGTTTCGTTTTGGCATTCTGCGCGTGGTGAAATACCTGAAAAATGGAAGCGCGTCCCCCCACCCCTCCCCCAACCCCCAACGCCCAATACCCTTCCCGACTCCAACCTCGTCAACCCCACTCCTACCCTGGTCTCAACCCCCAACGCCTACCCCACACCCTACGCCCCCACCCTCACCCCATCTCCAACTGCAGTCCCGATCCTCCCCACCATCCCCTCTTGCACTCCCACGTCTAGCCCCCACCGCCAACACCAACGCCAACCCCCAACCTTGTCCCCAACCCCCACCTTCACCCCAACCCCAACCCCCAACCCCAACCCCGCCCACCTCTTTCACCGCCACCCCTACGTAGTACTCCCGGCATTTATAGGATACTGCGAGGGTGGATGGTCTTAGGACTACGGCCATGCGGTGGCATGAGTACCCGCCCCCCCCCCCCCCCCCCCCCTTTTACCCCGCCGCCCCCCCCCCCACCCCCCCGTACTTTAGAGGTGGCATTTTTGTGGCAAAATATGTTTATTGCCGACGGAGTTCCTCAGCTGCGGGCAGCGCACTGGGCGGACATATAAGGGGCGTCTTGACATTATTGAAAGAGACCCAAGCGGTCCTTATATGTCCGTCCGGACTCGTACACTTTTTTGCGATAATAATGTTGGTTGTGGTATGCCTACGTATAGTCGGTCATTTATTCGTTTTTTT
>JASSKH010000025.1:5978117-6325663 GCA_031763025.1 Macrocystis pyrifera
CGTCGGTATAATAAATCCGTTACGGCCGCAGTGTCATCAACTGTTAACAACCACGGCGTCATAGACGTTACCGCCGACGTGTACCGGAAACGCGTCGCTGCAGAGAGGTGGCAGTGGTGGTTGTGCCCCCCCCTCTTTGCCTCCCCCTCTCCCTCCCCAGCCGCGGCGACAAGATATGCCGGCCCGCTAGTCACCTTGACTTTTTGGGTTGGCTCTCGTGATTGAGAGACTGGAGAAGGTTGGATGAATATTGGAAATAGGAGATCGGATATTTCAGACCGGAGATCGACATTTCTGATCGGAGATCGGAGATGTCTGATCGGATATCCGACGTGTCAGAGCGGAGAAGATCGGAGATCAGATATTTTTAGACCGACGGTTGGAGGTTGGAGAACAGACGTCAGTTATGGAACGTAGAGAATGGAGACCGGAAGCATGCATTTCGAAGATTGGATGCCGGACATTAGAGATCGTAGATTTGACATCGGAGATCCGACGTTGGGCACTGGAGATTTGAGATGTGAGATCATCGACACTGGGATAACGCTGTAAAGAACGGAGATCGTAGAATGAGTTTCGGAGACACTACTGATTGGTCACTACAGTACATAATCGGAGAATGGAGATTGGAGGTCGGAGATTGCACAAGAAATACATGGTACTTAGAATATCGGAGACGGGATACCTGAGATTAGGAGTTAGAGAGCGGAAATACGAGATTGGTGAACGCATATGTGACAACGCAACAAGAAAAAGTCTTCCCTTCAGAAAGTGAGAGCGGTCGACCGCCCCCCCCCAACCGCGGACAAGGCGAACATGAAGAAAAGAGCTGGAAGAACAAAATAAACCACAAGAAAATACAGGAGGGAACGAAACGACAGGACGCAAAAAAAAAAAACGCGACGAATGGAAAAAAAAAAAACGGGAAAAAAGGAAAGAAAGGAAACAGAAAAAAAGGGAAGGGAAAACGAAAAAAGAGAAATAAATAAACCGAACCAAACTAAACCAAAACGAACGAATTCAACTCAACCCAACCCATGTAACAAACCCTGCCGAACCGAAACAAACCAAACTACCAAGAAAACAAAACGACCAACCCAAACTAACCAGCTAACTGACTACAACAACCTATCAAATACAAACAGCAGCTAATTAACTACAGTACCTAACTTCCTAAGTAACTAACTGGCGAACGACTACCCACACAACCAAATCAACCAACCAACTGCAACCAACCAACCATCTGACACCAACCAACCAACCAATTAAGCATCCGTCACCAACCAACCAACCAATCAAGCATCCGACACCAACCAACCAACCAATCAATCAAGCATCCGACACCAACCAACCAACCAATCAAGCATCCGACACCAACCAACCAACCATTCAAGCATCCGACACCAACCAATCAACCAACCAACAAATAATAAACCAACCAACCCTTCAACGAACTCGCCTGCTCTAGCTCGTACTTTCTGAGCTTCTTGACCGCCGCAGCGCCAGATCCGCCATCCTCCTCAGATGCTCCACGCTAGGCGTCGCCCCCCGCCCCCCCCCCCCCCCCCCTCGAGAACGACATCAGACGGTTTAGAGTGACCTTTAACGTCGTCCCCGCGCCCCCCTTCTCACCCTACCGCCTCTTTCCTCGCCTTTCCCTTGCTCCCGGTGTGTATTTAGTCCCCAACTCCCTCCTCCTCTGTTCCCTCCTTCCTCGAGATTATCTCCCTCCCTCCCTCCCGCAAAAAAGAAAGCCGCGCGCGGGGTTTGCCCTTCTTGATGTCTTGCGGTGTAAGAACGAAAGAGACTGAAGAGTGGGCTTGCCCTACTTTTTTCTTACCGCGTGAGAGCACGGCAAGGGTTTCCACTGCCTTTTTTCGTTCTCCCTGAGTTTCTTGCCTAGATTGTCAAGAGTCAAGGGAACGCCAAAAAAAAAACGCTGCTGCTGCTGCTGCTGCTGCAGCGGGTGCTGGAGGCGGTCGGGAGGGGAGGGGAGGGGAGGGGAGGGGAGGGGGGGGGGGGGTCAGAGAGCAAGGACGGGTCGGCGTGAACAATGGGTCAACCAAACCTGGGGCGGGGGAAGCACAAGCAGCTTCGTGAGGCCTTCGGCCACGCCATCGTTATCACCAACAAAACCGTCGTGTTCCGATGAAAAACCTGACAGACTTGGGGAAACCAACGACCTTGTACTACTCCATGAATGCATCAGACGATGGAGATATCACACCCCACTACGACGAGCTTCACAGTCGATTAGGACGAACTTCATGATAGTCGATTTCCATCCGAAACTATCAAAATAGGCACACACCGGAAACGGCGGGGCTGCGGGAAATATGCCGTCCAGCTAATTTTTCCAAGTAGACGGGTCGCGTACCTTTTGGCGCTTACTTTTCGAGAAAAAAAAAAAACACCACCAAAACAAAGGCAGTCGTCCGAGGGGGGTGTTTTTTTTTTTTACGGTACACGTTTGGTACGACATTTCCAAAAGTTGCGTACTGGTACCAATAGCTACACGTTCATGCTTTACGGGTACACCAGAGGGAGGAACGTTTTTAGGCGTATTTAACACGCGGAAGCACTTCTGCTGCGAAAATAAATCGTGGCGTAGGAGAAGCTATCCTCTGGAACCGGGATGGTAGGCACACACTAACAAACACGAAAGTGTGAACGAAACACCGGGCATAGGTAGGTACACGGGTGAGCGATAACACTTTTCCTGAGGTGTTGTTCCACTCCAGGTGTGTATTTTCAAGCCTGTCCTGTGACCACGGACTCTTCTGTATTTTTTGTCGATGAAGGGTCACCCTTTCTGGGCAAAAACCGCTGTCCCGTTTTGGTGACAGCCCACTTAACCCCTTTTAGTTAGTACCGCAGTCCCGTTTTGGGGACAAATCACTTGGAATTAGACTGGTTTGTCCCCAAATCGGGACTGCGGTACTAAAGGGGTTCAACTCTTGAGTACTGCCTGTAGTTTGTGCCCAAAACGGGACTGCTGCAGTCCTAAAAGGGTCAGAAAAGTCAGAACGCCAACAACAAAAGCAACACCAACATCAACACCAACACCAACACCAACACCACCAACAGCAACAGCAACACCACCAACACCAACACCGACACCGCCACCACCAACACTACCAACACCATCAACACCACCAACACCATCGCCATCACATCAACACCACCACCACCAACACCGCCACCAAACAACAAGAGATGGCAGGTCCAGGCGCAAGGGATATTTATTACGGGGGACCACAGTAAATACCAAGTAGGACCTACGGTACAGACAAAAACCTACCAGGTATAGATTTACCCATTTTTACTGGCAATATTTGGTCCTATTTACTATGGCCCCCCGTGACAGTACTCTACACCATGCTTCACACGAACATGGGAACCACAGGCATCATGTGACACGCGTCACGAAAAGGTAACGACAGCAAGTACAAAAATGGCCGCAGGGTACAAAACGGCATGTGGAGAACTCGTGAAGAAAAAAAAGGTACTATTGCGGGGGACCATAGTAAATAGGACCAAATATTGCCAGTAATAAAAATAGCGAAACATATAGTTTTCGTGAGTATCGTAGGTCCTATTTAATATGCACCCCGCAATACAGTACGTACGTGATACCCGTTTGACTACACCAAACGTGGCTTATATATATTCCCGGCCAGAGCGGCATGATATATGCGTGCCTTGTTTGAATCAGGGACGGACGACAAAAAGATCAAAAGACAATACGATGCGTATATACCAAGGGTGTGTTCGGTACGGTACTACCGAGGCCTACCGGCGGTAAAATACCGCCGGTATACCTGTACCGAGAGGATTCGGTACGTTCGGTCTGGAGTTCTATACCGTACCGACAATTTCGGTACGTTCGGTCTGGAGTTCTATACCCTACCGAACATTTCGGTACGTTCGGCACGATGTCCGTACCCTTACCGGCGGTATCGGTATGATACACCGTACCGATACCGAGAAGCTCGGTATGTTCGGTACGATGCCCATACCGGTACCGAGAATTTCGGTACGTTCGGTACCATGTCTATACCCTTACCGAGAACCTCGGTACGTTCGGTACCATGTCCATATCGTACCGGCGGTATCGGTATGACACAACGTACCGATACCGAGCTTATACCCTACCGAGAGTACCGATCCCGGGCTAATCGGGAAGTTAGGCTCGGGACAACCCGGTGCCGGTACAGTACCGCCACACACATAGCACGCAGCAGCACAGCAGCACAGCAGCGTACCCTGCCTCATCGGTACAGCGGCCCTCATGAGCACCACAACACCCCCCCCCAGCAACAACGACAATGTTATGAGTTTTTTCTCTCGTTGTCGTGTCTTGCCGGTGGATAGCGCGCAAGCGTGTGTACACAGTGGGAAAGAGGTGGCTGGAACTCTTCTCGCAATAAAAATTTCAGTCAGTACCGCAGGAGGATGGGAGTGGGGGCCTCAGGGAGAGGAGCCTTCTGTGTGACCACGGTTTAGACGTTCAGGCAAGACAAATAATACCCGGTGTGGTAAGGCGCCCATCGAACTCTGGAAATGAATGTGATGACAAAACAAAAAAAAAAAAAAAAAAAACTGTCGCAGACACACACATTCTTGATGGGCAATACCATGGTACTGCTGTGGAGCGACGCTCGGTTTGACAAATACCGCTGGTATCTGCGGTACGGTACCGGTATGGAGGTCTATACCGTACCGAGAATTTCGGTACGTTCGGTATGGAGTTCTAAATCGTACCGAGAATTTCGGTACGTTCGGTCTGGAGTTCTATACCCTACCGAAAACTTCGGTACGTTCGGCACGATGTCCGTACCCTTACCGGCGGTATCGGTATGATACACCGTACCGATACCGAGAAGCTCGGTATGTTCGGTACGATGCCCATACCGGTACCGAGAATTTCGGTACGTTCGGTACCATGTCCATACCCTTACCGAGAATTTCGGTACGTTCGGTACCATGTCCATACCGGTACCGAGCGTACCCGTACCGTACCGAACACACCCTTGGTTATATACCACACTCACGAAAAAAGTCGTACCAGGTATGTACTGAAAAACAAACCAGCGGGGTGGCATTTCTGGACGACTTCTTCACGAAAAAAGAGATTTCGTTCTAAGGTGTTTTACATGGTTCTAGTATACCTTCCTGTCTGGGTCTCGCGATTTTTCTCCATTTTTTCCTTCACACACTTGCAGTTTTAGCATACCCCCCCCCCCCCCCCCCCCCCCCCCCCCCCCCCCCCCCCTGTCTGGGTCTCGAAAATGGGGAGTGGCGTGTCGTTTTTTACTTGCACCCCCTCTACGAACACAAAAAAATTATAACAAAAATGATGTTCAGTAGTCGTTCACCCTTAGCGCTCGGAAAAGTACCACCGGATAGGTCGTACCGTAAGTCTTCTAAGCCATGCCTAAAAGAAAGCCTGAGCCACGTTTTCTCATCAGGCACCATTTTCGTGTTCATCTTGCCTACCAGGTACAAAGTATATTTATTAAGGCATGGGCAGGCACGCGCACCCTACTATTTCAGAAAATAAAGCGGTCAAGGCGGGAACTCCCAAACTCAGACTCATGGCGGTATTTCGGGAGATATATATCGCGAGTACTCAGTGTTTCCGGGCTCAATACTCTTAATACTCTTTTGAGTACTCCCAACTATTTCGCATGTTTGTACGTACTGCGGGTATTGCTTGTACTCGGGGTTCTGTACTGCTCAGTACTCTCAGTACTCGGCAGTATATAGGCCACCAGTACTGCAACTCCCTGAGTACTCGGATTGCGCCAAGTACTCGATACTCTCCGAGTTTCCTCTGGCGTATGAAGTATACATACCTGTTGTGAGTATATGTGCGGGATTGCTACCATTAATAACACTACCCACTGTACATAAGATACAGGCCACAAGAAACCCGACCCAACCACATTCTTCGCGAAACCGCCTGCTGTGAGCGTACGGCAGTACGCATGCGTACGAGCATCACCACGCTATACACTGTTGTTTTCTTCACATTAAACCGTTCTTTCTACCCGTCGACATCCAGCACAGTGTCCGTGCCGATTCTTCAATCCTAGAGAGATACAAGTTCTGTGGTCACAAAGCTACGCCACAGAGATACTACGTTGCCACGTATGCAATGCGATGCCATGCCATCATGCTGCGTACGACAGGCACGACACACACATTCCATGACCTAGAGAAACGAAACGAAACATAGAGAAAAAAAAACAAAAACAAAGCAGACAATTCGAAAGAGAAAAAGAAACAAAAACAAAAAAAAAATACTAGCCTAGAGCGTCGCACAGCTTCTCACATTGTGTCACACCCGGCAGAAATACATCAGTTCGGCTCTAAAAAGATAGTTCACACATAAATATGGAGACCCAACGGTCCTCATATTTCCGCCCATAGATGTACTTTTTTTTTTCTTTTTTTTTCATCACCTTTACTTTCCAGTCCACTAGTAGGAGGTTTTACCCTCGACGATATTCTGGACAAGCCGTGGTCACAGGTGTCGTCCCTTCTCCCCCCCGGTACGTGCCTTTTATTTTTTGTCCCGCATATAGGGTTCAGCATTCCCACCGCTCGTCGATTTTCATCGAATGTAGCCAACTCACGCTTTCGCGCTTTCCGCTAATCAATCCCTTTTATGCAAGAAAAAGTCCGTACGAGCATGCACTCGGTGAGACTTCAACCCACCAAATTGATCTTGACAGGCACGCGGACCACCTGCCAGGCCACCGGGGACGCCGGAGTACTGCTTCGGCACCACTCTGGGCGGAAATATATATTACGGGGGGGCATAGTAAATAGGACTAAATACTGCTGTTGGGAAAAATAGGTAAAAATATACCTGGTAGGTTTTTATGCGTATCATAGGTCCTATTAACTATGGACCCCCGTACTAGATCGTTCATACATAAACATGAAGACCGAACGGTCCTCATAATTGCGCCAAGAAACATACCTCGGTACGGCTCTGGGCGGAAACATAAGGATCGTTAACACGGAAATATGAATACCCAACGGTCCTTACATTTCCGCCCAGAGATATGCTACTTCCGTACGAGTCTGGGCGGAAATACAAAGATCGTTTACACATAAATATGGCGACCCAACGGTCCTTGCATTTCCGCCTAGAGATACACTTCGGCAGGTCTCCGGGCGGAAGCATAAGGACCGTAACACCTATGCCAATGGAAACGCGAAGTCCAAAAGTTCTCTTTCAAAAATATTGCTTTAAAAAAACAGCCGAAACTTTCCTCGTACCGCAACAAAGAGAAAAAGGTTTGATTTTTCTGTTTTTTTTTCCAACGGCTGCAGGCGGCGTAGTTTGTTTTTTCTGGTTGCAAATTGTCACCACGCTGATAGAAACCAGCTCGTGCGACGATCGACGCTCGATGTCAACATAGACGCAGCCCACGGCCAACCCGCTCGGTGTCCGTCCGGCAAGGCCAGCGAATATAGATGGCGGCCTCGAAGATATCAGGTGGATCCATGGTCTAGGAGGCGAGAGCTTGCCGGCGGCGTCCTACGGTATCCTCCCAAACCTGAAAAAGGCCTATTTTTTGCCATTCGAGACGGATGTAGACGTTTGGTCTTCTTTTTTGTGCACATCAGCGGCCAATTGTTTTTTCATCATGCGCATGGTCAGCTCCCGCCAAATGACACCGGTCATGGTGTGAAGACGGTGACCCTACGGTGGGTCGGGAGCCCCAAACAAGCGCACTTTGTTCAGAATTCATGACGCAGTCGTTGGTTTTGTCGATGTCTGTCAAGGACTCGGAATCTCGCCGCTTCGAACCAAACATCTGCCTGAGTTTTTCTCAAGCCGATGTTCCAACACCGGCCCCAGATTTGCTTTTTTCGGGTTTTTCCAAAAGTTAGGAACTTTTTTTTTTCTAAAACGTGCCCATAGGAAGCGTTTTCCTAATTTTTTTTCGGCGGGTATCTTTGAAATTCAAACTTTTTCGTGATACTTCGCTTTCCCAGTGGCATAGGTCTAAATACATAATATCAAGACCCAACGGGCTAAATATTTCCGCCCAGAGATGTACTTCGGTACGTCTCCGGGCGGCAGCAGAAGGATCGTAAATGCATAATATGATAAAAGATCCAACGGTCCTAAATATTTCCGCCCAGAGATGTACTTCGGTACGAGTCTGGGTGGAAATATAAAGATCGTTTAAACATAAATATGAAGACCCAACGGGGGGGGGGGGGGGGTCCTTACATTTCCGCCCAGAAATATACTTCGGTACGACTTCGGGCGGAATTTTAAGGATCGTTCATACACAAATTGAAGATCCAACGGTTATATATATTTCCGCCCAGAGATATACTTCGATACGACTTTGAGCGATAATATAAGGATCGTTTATACACAAATGTGAAGACCCAACGGTCCTTATATTTCCGCCTAGAGAAGTACCAGGTATATCATTACTACGGCACCCGAGAGTAATAATAACCTAATGTGACTCATAAACATAGTGGGCCTTGTGTGGTTTTTTTGGGTCCATCGTGGGTTCTGCTTATTACATATGCCCCCCCGGGGCTGATTCGTGCGGCCGATGCTGAAAGAAATAGGAATCGTTGCTTGTTTTTCGAATTTTTCTTTCGACTTTTTTTTCCCTCTCTCTAGCCCCAAATATAAGTGTATCATCTGAGTCGTTGAGATACGGAGGGATTCCGAACAGGGAAAGGTGCCCTATCGTCCCCCGGTGCGGGGGACAGGGAGGTTCCCCCGAGGGGAAACTTTCGTCGCGCGCGCCGCGGCCTCTTTTTAGCCAAGGGCGGGGAGGGGCCCTCGACCAATGGGCTTCGGGCTCGGAAGACGCTGGGATGAAAGTCATACGGTCTATCGTAATGCCTGGTATATGCGTATCTCTGTCCCTAAATAAGAGCAACTTTTGTTTTGAATATTAGTGTGAAAGAGTTCCTTACATTTAGAGACAAGAATGGTATGCAGCACATCCTCAACAAGGGGTGCGATGCATATCCCCGGCCTCAACAGCAACGAATGTACCATGAGGAATGGCGAATGACACGAGTACGGCAACACTACTCTTCTGTACAGAGACGTAAGCGAGGCAGGCGCCTTACACCTCCGGACAGAGGTATACCCTTGTCCGTACGCACGAATTAATTTACTTCACCTGGTACCAGTTGACACCGCTGCTAACACTTCGGAAGGCAGATGTAAACAATACAACGGCTCCGCTTCGCGGGCGGCAAACCACCGCCCGCTACGCTCGCTGAAGGAAGAACTAAAAAACGTGAAACGGATAAAGTAGGTACATGGATTTGGCGCAATGCGCGACTCGACAATGCCAAGAGCTCCGTGGTGCAGAGAAAAAATTCCGAAATCTACACGCATACACCATGTTTTATACGTGATGGTGTTGAATGTAATGTTTTATTGTTGAGCATGGAAGTCAAGGCAAATTACTCGTAGGTTGTTGATCGCACCAAATAGCGGGTTTCATTTTTTAGGCTCTCCCGCCACGATCGTCCAGGAAACTCCTCCACACCAACTCTAGAACTCGTTCCGCCAGAACCTGGGGCTCCTTCACCCGGCTTGGATCGCTTTGCCGGGGACGACCGCCATATCGAGGATACGCTACTATTAATAGTAAATAGGACCAAATATTGTTATTAATAGTACAAATATAGCAGGAAAATACGATATTTTTGTGTGTACCGGAGGTCCTATTGACTATGGTCCCTTGTAATACTCGTTGGCCCGAGCTTTGGTGTGCTGTGTGTTGTGCGCGGTGAAAAAAAAAAAAAAAGCGAAAGAGAGCCGGCCAAACCGCTGGAGCAAAAAAAAAAAAAGACTTTTTGTTTTTCCGAGACTGTTTTCTTCTTTTTCCGAGAAAAAACGTGTGGCACGATAAGCAACCACGCAAAGAAACCAAAGACCGTTGAAGCGGCGATTATTTGTGGTCTGCTGTCCGAGAGCGAAGCAGGCCCTTGCAATCAAGTACCAGGAAAGACAAATACAAATGTATGCAAGTCTGTTCGGGCTTCGGTGGGCCAGTTTCATGAATTTTGACGATGTTTGATGGCTCGAAAGAAAAGGTATGGACAACACGATGTCACCACAGCACCTTTCAAGAGGTAGATTTTACTTGTAGGGCGAAACAGCAGAAAAAACACACACAAGCGACTTGACCCGCTTTTTCGCCCAAAAAAGCAAAACACGACGTAGCAAATACCGGTACACGGCAGTACAGTAATAGCACCGGTAGCGCGTGCGTTCGAGGCGCACCGGACGGGCGGTAAAATAAGCCGATCAAGTAGGTCATTTCCGGCCAGCAGTGAGTCAGGCAGGTATCAGTTCTCTCCCGGCGACGGGCAGCAAGCAATATACTGTTTCAGCTTTCGTCAATCAGGACCGTCGTTGTCGGTGTCCGTGGCGGTCTGGCAAAAGTGACATTACGAGGGCAATGTACTAACCAGAAAATACGTATAAACATAGGTGGATGTATAGGGTGATATACGGTCACATGGGAGCCATCGTGGGTTCTGATTAACACGCCCCCGCGTTGTAGGAGGCCGTTTTTTTTTTCGCCTTCACAATTCCACCCCTCGTACACATCATCTACAGATCATCTATTTCCGCTCAATGATTTAGATCTTTCAGAGCAGATACATTCCTGATCTGTGGGATCTAACTCATCATGTTTGCCGGGTGGGAGTCGTACAATCTGCATGAACTGAACACCTTTCCTGGGTTTGGGCTGTACTATACAGATCCAGCGCAACCTCTAACAACGGGAGGTTAGGATCAAGATGATCAACAGTAGATAGATCAGACAGATCATGATCTACGTGTCCGAGGTGTGAATACTTCCCATATTATTGAACCCGCTGCTGCATCGACGTCACCGGCGCCCCCTCTGTTTCAAGGGCAATACAAGTTGGCAGCAGCAGAAAACAACACTTACTGCAGCACCACCAGCAGCAGCGGCACTGGAATACAGCAGTAGTGCCGGTCCCTCTATAGTGCCGGTTGAGTAGCGCCGGCTGCGGGCTATAGGGCCTGTGAAATTACTTGCTGCGGATGGGATTCAGCAGTGTGGTAGTGTGCGGAGTAAATAGTGCCGGTTGGTTGCCGCTATATATAGTGCCGGTATTGTTGGCTGGCGCATCTACACCGGCACTACAGACGGACCTACAGCAGCGGGGCGGCCAGTCATAACGCAAGAAAAAACAGCGGTCTCCCGGCTAATATGCCGGTGGCTACAGACAGCCGAAGCGGGGGTGACGCGTGACTCGCAACCCCATTGCGTCTGCCCTCCAGGCTAACCGCCCATCGGGAAGGAAGGAAAACATGGAAAACCTTCCCGGCGGCACCGACCGCGTGGCTACGGACGAGGCTGTCCACACAACCGACAAATCACGATCCCGGTCATCCAGATTCGTATGCATACCAACCATTTACCGATGTCGCGCAAGACCCTTGGCCCCTTTAAGGTGGACTGCAGTCCGGCTTTTGGGGGACAAAACTTACTCACAATTCGAGTGCTTCGCCCCCTCAACACGGCACTGCAGTTTGCCCTGAAAGGGTTAACATACAGAAGCCAGCCCGCGGACCCAGCCCGGCGAAAAAAACACTCGTATCTGCTGTAGATCTTCCAGATCGTACATACCGTATCACACTAGGGTGATAATATAACACACCCCCTCGGACGATCTTCAGAGCCGGGTTTCTCGACAACGGGGAGGGCGTACTGAGTACGCCGAGCGATCCATGCGTCTACACGCAACCTTCTCGACGAAATCTTTCCAGAGACACTATTCTCGTTGTGTGCTCCCCCCTTAAGGCATGTTTTGGGGGGAACCGGGTCTGAAATTCGTCCCCGGTGTGTGTGTTATCTTGCAGATCATGCGTAAGACACCAGGGATCTACCTAGTCGGACAACTGCAGCAGCTCATTAAAAGGGGATCTGATGGGTCCGACGCGGTGCAAGCAGCTCTTCCGGCAGGCTTAATGAACCCTGGCAGAGGCCTCGTCCTGCAAACATTCTCTCGCAGAATCGCCGGCTTTGCGCAAGCTGGGGTGGCGGGATGTGGCAGAATTCGCCTGCTACGGGCGCAACTATTTGTATACACGAGCCTCCGCGAGAAAAACAAAGGGCAGACACTCGAAAGTAGAAGCCTTGAAACCAGAGAGATAAAATACCCGGTACCACCGCTGTAAAAATGAAGGCTCTGTCTTCCACAGTACTGGTTTCAGTGTCATTCCGTCTTCTTTCCCGGGGGGGGGGAAGGGGGGGTGATTTTCCAACCCTAACCCTGACCCAATGAAGGCATATTACCCTGGAAACCCCACGAACACACTAAAAACGGAAAAATGGTACCTGAAATGATAGGGGCGTTTAGTCGCATTACGCAGTATCACGGTAGTATATCCCAACCCAGAGTACATGAACAGTCAAGCCGAGGGCGGCCGACTTTTTTTTCCGACACCTCACGTCGAATTATTCAACTTCGACCGTCCCGACAGCGCGGGGGGGGGGGGGTACCTGACATCGTCCCCTCCCTATGAACAATAACTATATAATATTGACAACAGGGGACGGTAGAGAGCCCCCCCCTGTTTGATACAAATAATTCAATAGTGCTATAAAACTACTGGGCAGCGACCTAAAAGCCGCAGCTAGCTGCGTATTGACTGCGGCTGAAGCAGAAGTGAGCGACACACAGAAGCTATGCGAGTGTAAGACACGGTCAGCAGCAGGGGGGGGCGCGCGCACGAAGAAGGGGTGCTTCCACTCAGTGGAGTGATTCGCGTGGTAAAAAACTTAGCGGAACTGTGCCAAACGCTCGTGGCGAAGGATGTACAACCTGGTGGGAGCAACGAAGCTCAATAATAAGCAGCATGGAATGTCGAGTGCGTTCTTTTTTTGCTTAGGCACATTGTACTTGTATTACATCGACGAGCTTGGGCGGATCAAAAAGTAGGTTCCTTCGCAAGCAGATAGATCGGTGGATCCCAAGTATCTTCCATTGTGTTTATACCTTTGCAACGAGAATTCGTCAGGGAAACCAACCGTTAACCGCGCCTGGTGTCATCGACACCTCGCCTGTCTACCTGCTTATTATACACATGTCCAATACGCCACTGTCGGAAAAAATACGACCAGTCTTCGACACTCACATAATACTCGTTGTAGTACATCGTGGAATACCTGGCTAAGCCAGTGAGCTTACCCTTCATCCGATATTCGGTCTGATTGGCCTAGGGTCAGGGCTAGGGTTGCTCTGATTGGCTCAGGGTCACGATTAGGGTTGCTCTGATTGGCTTAGGGTTAGGGTTGGCTACTATTCGTCTCGTACACAGCAGTGTGTGTGTCAACTATTTGCACGAACAAATGGTAAACTCCCCTCGGCTAACCCGTGGAACGGCAAGACTACGCTGAACTACGAAATACACGCCAGTGATGTATAGTTAACCACATAAGTGCGTGTGTTCTTCTTTCTGCTTGTGGGCATGGCCATGAAGCCATTAAGCGTGCGACCAAGCAGCAAAAGCAGAACAACACCAGGTATAAGATGTCGTACGTACGTACGTACCAGGGGGGATGCAACGTTGCTCACTGTACGTTATTTAGCTTGATCTAAATGTGGTACACGCCTCTCGGTTACCGCCACACAAATCACACAAATCACACTCGACACCGACCAACACCGACCACACACACACATAAAACAAAAACGGGGGAAAAAAAAAAAAAAAAAAACATCTTGGACTCCTCCCTCCGGCGGGCTGGGGGCGGTTATATAGGTGTATGATATCCCAATCCCCGATCCCTTGTCGCCCTCGATTGGTCCCGCTGGGATCCCGAGATAGCGACCACAGCAATGGTTGGTAACTTTGGCGTTACCAACCATCTATACCAGCAGCATGAGTGCCCAGAGCACGGGAGAGTTTTTTTTTTTTCAAATCCTCCGGCGGATTGGTAGAAATAAAGCTTAGGCCGTTTCCTATGCGGTTCGATTTCGAGCTTCAGATTTGTATTTTTCCATCTCAAAATCGAATGACCCTACTTATGCAGTCCGATTATGCAAAATCCGACCGGAAATTTTTCGATTTGAGAATCCGATGACCCAAGTCGTCGGATTTTGGGCCAAAATCCGACGACCTGGGTCATCAGATTTTCAAATCGAAAAATGGCATGCTCTCTAAATTCAAGATATTATCCACGACAGCAAACAGCAGCGGAAAGATCGATGAGTTGGATGGTGATAAAGCTGTATAGCGACGTTGCTTCGCGCCCGACGCGCGGGCGACGCGTCCCTCCGTGGCCAGACTAGAGTCGGCTGGCGCGGGCTCGGGCCTAGAGACCAAGAGAAGAGCACTCGGCACGCGCCTCTCCGTGTATACGTACTCGTAGACTACACCGCAGCTGTACAGCAGCAGCAGCAGCAGTCAAGTCACAAAATCAAACACAAAATACCAAGACAGGTTGACTCTAGCGCACTCGCCATATCTCTTCGCCACCAGACTAGGGGCAGTCAGCGTGGGCTCGGACGCTTGGGTCCTACGCGCAGGGCAGCGCACCCAGCGCGTCTCTTCGCGGCGCCAAATCACAAAAACAGCAGTTCGTCTCAGCGGTTGCTCGAATCTCTACACGCACAATAAATCTGATTTTTCCGCATAGGAAGGCCCTTTCGATTTGTCAAGCTCATATCTGAAAATGCCATCGGGTCAAAATCTGAAGCTCAAAAATTGAACCGCATAGGAAACGGCCTTAAGCTCACCACACCTTCACGTTCAGATTTTGTGTCGTGTGTCTATTTGACCCATAGCTACCGTTGCAACAGCAGAGCAGGCTGCTGTTACCACTGGCGCTTGGGCACGTTGACCCCGACCTGACTGGCCCCCAGGTACGGGAGGGATCACGTTGCGGCGCCCGCGCCGTGCCACCCCTTGCCTCGTATATTATTCGGGCATCAATTTCTATTATCCCACCAACTAGGCAGTATTGGCCGATGCCGTAATCGCCAGTTTTCTATCGTAATTTTCCCCCTCTGAAGTTCCAAAGGGGTTAATAAAAGCCGGAAATAACCCAAACACACTACGAAAACCAACTCAACAATCACACTTTGCGAGGCATTCGGCGTAAGCAGCGCTTTATTTTATTAATAGTATATTCGATACGTACCAAGTACAATGGGTGTCCGGTTTACAACCAAGGTAAAGTAGGCACCTACTGGTAAACAGTATCAACAGGCGGTCAGTAGACGGTCACCGGGAGCACAGGGGCCAGGCCTGGGATGTGTGCAGGGTATAGGGGCGGTGGCCATGTCGTGGACGTTGTCGTGTTCTCCAATCGTTGTGTCGTGGGAATTCATTCAAGCGAGGAGAAAGTGCGAACTGAACAAACTACGATGTTGTACTCGTACACGGCGTGCGTATATGTACTTACCAGGTACCTGGCATCAAATTCGCAAGAGCACATTTCGTTTGTCTCTTCTCCACGTGGATTGTGGACCGAAATCGCCAAGCGAGTCTTCGCCCTTGAAAAAACAAAAAATCGTTATGTTGACCCTGCTCCTATGGACTCATGACTGTGATGCTACTACTATTAACTAATAAACAGACGGGGAAGTCACCGGTAACCGGACTCACGGCCAGACCATTCACAGACTTGCACGACAATATCGTCGACGGCAATTATGCTGCGTTCATAACTGTAGGACACGTGTCCCGCAGTCGACGTATTTTTTCCTGTAGTAGATACCAAGTATAATATCACGCAGCTTGATCAATGATGCCTCCATCAGAGCTCACCACCTACTGGATAATTCCCATCAATTAATAGTCAATTACTGTTTCGATATACCTGGCATGTTCATTGGTAGCTCTTACCTGGTATATCCAAAAAACAGACACAAGCATATTGCCACTACGCACGAGATACGTACGAGAGCGACTACCTGGTACTGCTGAAATTGGTACCCTGCTCCCGCTTGGCACCCCGATCCCAAACCGACCTGAGTCCTCCAAACTGCAGCAGTGCCCTCGACAAATACCACATGATTGGTCGAACCGTGATGTTTCGGGGTGTTCCATTGGTCAACACAGAATCTACCCTACAAACTGTGTTGAGGGTTGAGACAGGCAGTGTTTGGTGTTTGGTCGAATACAAGGAAAGGCCTGACGTACTCTTCCGTCACTTCACCGCGGCAACAGCAGAAGTACCTGATACTCGCGTAATGAATGGAGTACACTACCTGCTGTGCGGCGGTACGTAAATATGTACCAGGTGCTACGTGCCAGGTAGCAGTTTACTACCTGGTATATTTCAGAGGGTATGTATCTCAGCAGCACTACTACCTGTGGTATATTTCACAGGGTACGTATCTCAGCAGCACCCAGGTGCATATAATATCTCGCAACCCAAAGAGCAGATCATGCCATCCGTGAGCGTACAGGAGAACCATGATCAGTGATGCCATGATTGTGTTTTTATTGTTCATCCGAACGATGCAGGACGGTGTACGTAGAACGTATCATACCCGTATCATATCATACCCGTATACCTACAGCTGCACCAGCAGTGCTTGTGCTCGTAAATCACACCCTCACCTCAAAATTCTCCGTTCGCGGCTCGCTCGGGATGCTTGTCCTCGCCGGCTTCGAGCAGAGCAGAGTGCAAGCTTGGGAGAGGGGAGACCCAGCCCCTACCCCCCCTGTGGCGCTGGCGAAAAGAGGAACGGGGGCTCGGGGTCTATCTTGTCGCCTTGAATGAAGTCTTGGCGAAATAAGATCGTTACCGAGACATCCTTATGGCCGCCGCCACCACCGACTGGCTTAGGCGAACCCCGATCCTTCCTTGGCCAGAAAGAACAACCAAAACACGCCGAAGAGAGAGCACGACAGGTCGTAGTCACAGCTCTCCCCTCGCTCGTGTGGGTGAATCGTGGTAATAGGGTCTAGAGATGGATGGAGGAATAAAAATAAACGTCAGATCGCGACTGCGTTGGGCCCCACGTCCGACCCGAGCGGCTTCTCTCTGCCAACGAACAGCAGGGACAGACTTCACCAATCCTGCGGGTACCCGACGCTAGCTGCAGATTTCTCCTGTCAATGATGGGGCGCTCGCGGCCCGGGCCGGTGACTACCCTTGACACAACACCCCAAAACCAATAACGCCAGCTAAAGAGTTACGAACTCCCAGCGAGCTATTCACAAGGACATGCTAAGGGGCATCCGTATTTTGCAGGCTCCCCAGGTGCAGTGATGGTCCCAACCGCCGCCCGAGCTCTCTGCGCAGCTTTCATGATCCAGGGCCTTGGTCTTCCCCTTGCGAGGGCGTTCTGCGCGGTAGCTCCACGGCAGGGAGGGGCGTACAGCAGAGCAGCAGCCCACTCGTGTCAACAGCAGCGGCACCTCGTTAGGTAACTAACGCAACGTTTTGTAGACGCCTGTCCTTTTTGCGTCGTGCGTTTGCTTCAGAGTCATCTACAGCCTACAGCAGTGGACCAATCCCCTCCACAACGCAAGACAGGCTGCAGCATGTATGGGTCATAGCTTTGGTGTCTCCCCCCTTTCTCCCTCCCCCCGCGACCCTTGCCCCTCCAACCCCCTTGGAAGCTGGATGGGGCTGACTTGTTGGTGATGATCCCTCTGGTGCACGTTTTTATGCAACAAGCTATACGTACAGCAGTATAAGCTTTGCTGTTTGGGGGGACGGGACATGATTGCTCATGCGATGCTTTTCAGGTATTACGTATCATCATACCTGCTGGCACCTGCGGGTCTACGCGTATGTATACGTACGTGGTGTGGGGAACGAACGACCACGAACCTCAAGTTGCCGAGATACTTGCGCCACAGCACTATAATAGCCCTTGCAACTCGTGCAGTGCTGTCATGCCAGTTCAGCAGTCAGCAATCCTTAAAATTCGTGTGCCCGAAGACGGAGTATGAATAATCCACTCTATTTTCAGTATTAATACGAATTAAGTAAATTGAAATTCAGGTCCATGTTGAAGCAGTAGCGGTGATGCCGTGTTTGGGTTTTCCGAACGTATTCGGTTCTATGGTTACTATTATTTACGGGGGTCCATAGTAAATAGGACCTATGGTACAGACAAAAACCTATATATTTACCTATTTTTACTAACAGTATTTGGTCCTAGTTAAATAGTAGTAATTACCTGGTACAGCAGTATTAATATCCCCCGCTTTTGAGCTGGCTGAGCCGTGGTTGCACCCTGATACTGCTGTAGTGAATCTTTCAGGGGTTCTTGGCCGTGGTGCCTGAAGTCGACCACCCGAACCGAGCCCGAACCCGAACGCTGTGGAGTGACCAGTGCTTGGATGCTGTGGCTTGTGGAATCTATAGGTTGATTCGGCCGGCTTGCTGTTGGATGCTGTGCTTGGAAAAGCTCTAGGCTGATTTGGCCGGCTCGGGATGCTGTGGCTTGGAAAAACTCTAGGTTGGTTGGGCCGCTTACAAAACACCCCTTAGCCAATCAGAGTGCGTAAATAGCCTATCTTGGGAAGATCCACTATTAATAGCTGGGGGCAACCACTACTGCTGGATGAAGCAGTAGAGCCTACCACTTTGCCACTTTTTCGAGATTGGTCTGATTGGCTTAGGGCAGGGTTAGGGTTGCTCTGATTGGTTTAGGGTGAGGGCTAGTTTGTTCGTTTGTCAATCATTTCCTCGAATTACTGTAGTATAGTGTTTGCGAAAGTGTTTTTTTTTTTGCTTCCCTTCCCCAAAATAAACACCGAAGGTAGGATTTGAGGTAAATTCTAAAAAAAGAGCAAAAAATATGCAAAAAAGTTTTTCAGCGAAGGTAGGAATTTGACACAATGTACGGTACAGTTTTGCTCTCGATATCGTTGGCTCATATAAACACCGAGCATCTTGTATGCCTCCGCGCACCATGCTGCTTGCTGTACACTAACCGACAACCGCTGGGAGCACAGAGACTCGAGAGGTGTAACTGGAGTATGGCGCGGACGAGCGTCGTTGGCTTGTGCCAGCGGGTCGGCGGCGGCCCGCTGCTACGGTACGCTCTCGCCCGCTTGGCGTCGTGGATGATGCGTCGTCCCGAAAGGACTCGTACTCGTACCCGTACTCTTGCTCGTACTCGTTGTGCTCGTACCGCCCCGCTTGTAGAGCGCGACAACATGACAGCTCGTGTATCATTTCAATTCCGCCATACTATGGAAGCTGCCGCCGCCGCCGCCACAGCAGCAGCAGCAGCAGCAGCAGCAGCAGCAGCAGCAGCAGCAGCAGCGGTCTAAAAGTGCTGGTGAGGTGGTGCTGATGCTGTTGATATTTGTTGCTCAAGCTGATGCTGCCGCTAGCTGTGCTGCTGCTTGCGGTCGTGGGGTGGCAGTGACGGCACTGCGGTCAACTCTGCCGCCAACACGGTTGCTGGGCTGCCGTTGCTACTCGCACTCTGTTTTTTTTTTTGCTTCTTTCTTTTTTCGGTTTTTCGTTTATCTTCGTTTTGGTTTTCCGCCTTGCCGCACATCCCCGCTTCCCTCCTATATTTCGGAGGCGTCGCCTGCAGACTTGAGTTTACCTCGTCCGCGAACGCACCAAGATTACATGATGGGAAGGAAATCCGCTTCTTTTTAGCGGAAGGAAAGTCAATTTCTGAAGACATGCGATAGGTAATGACGGCCCATTTTAAGCCTTCTAGGACCGCCGTCCCGTTTTCGGAAAAAAACACTGTGATTTAGAGTGGTTTGTCCCTAAAACTGGACTGCACTGCTGAAAGGGTTAAGGGACCCCACGTATAACAGTGCGTTCGTGTTTGGAGGTCCCTTGTTGTGTAGGTACCAATATCCGTTATCAGAGCCGTACCGGTCCCTTCTTATCAAAAGTGGGCTAAAACGGTGGGCAGGACTTTGAGGTCTCTCCCAGAACTACTGCTGTATCTGTGTTTTTTTGTATCTTGAGCTGTGAGATCAGATCGAAGATTTCGTCGTAGCTCATATTTTTGCAAGCTGCGTAAACTTGACTTGAACAATGCGGCTCGACAGGGGTGTGGCGAAGCGGCCGGCACGTGGACGCGTGTGCATGAGCAGCGAGGCCAGCCCCGCCGCCGAGAAGACCAAGGCCGACGCCCCGCCAAAGATGGAGGAGGAGGTGAAGTGGTCGTGTCGTCGTGTTGTACGTGGTGCCCCCCCGCCAGCCCTTTCCTAGTCGGCATGCAGTGGATTAGGGTTTGCCGGTGCTGAGGACCAGGGTCTTCGGTGTGTGTGCGTACTCATGTCATGCATGGCCGTAGTCGTATGACCATAGGCCCTCGCATGGGCGGGGGTATACTCATTTTCATGCATAACCGTAGCCGTATGACCATAGACCCTCACATCCCTACAATGCCGGGACGGAGCACGTCGGGTTTTCACCGACCAGGCAGGCATTGCTTGCACCAAGCGCGAAGCGCCGTGAGGTGTTGGAGGGGGGGGGGGTATATGATGGTGGTCAGGGTGGTGTTGGTGGTGAAACTGAGTCTGGATTGGATTGGGCTGTGAGGTGGGTGCGGTTGTCGAGCTCAAAAGGTTGCGATATGTAATGGTGCCATTGCGTGTATACCCGGTATGTATTGGCACAAACAGTAGTGGTGCTTTGGGTGAAGGAGCAGCAGCAGTAGCTGTAGCGGTGGTAGTATTGCTGCTGATGATGGCAGGCAATAACAACAACAACAACAACAACAACAACAACAATATCAACTTCCTCGTCCTCTCTCAGATCGATCCCGGGGTGGTCGAGGGTACCAACTTGCGCGTCCTCAAGTACCCCCACCCCGCCTTGAGGGCTGAGAACGCGGAAATCGAAGTCTTCGACGACGACCTCAAGAAGCTTGCCAAAGACATGCTCAAGGTATGGGATGCGTACTGCAGGGGTGAAGGGGGGGGGGGGCGACACTCGTTTGATATTTGCCTTAGTCGTGTGACCATTGAACACGCACCCCTTTCGAGTCGGAGCACCTTTCCTAGCACTGTTCCTACTTCTAACAAAGACACCTCCAACTGACCATTACACGCATCCCTCTCGAGACGGAGCACCGTTCCTAGCACCGTTCCTACTCCTAACAAAGACACCTCCAACATTTGGCGTTCATTTCGTGTTTTCGCTGTATTGTATCAATAATTTTTGCTCATCTGGACGGGGGCGTGTACTCGATATCATGCATGGCCGTAGTCGTATGACCATAGACCCTCGCGTCCCTACAATGCCGGGACGGAGCACGTCGGGTTTTCACCTACCAGGAAGGCTTTGCTTTTCTGGGGAGAGGGGTATTACTCGAGGTTAGCCCCTTGGAGTGTTGGGCTAATGTGAGAACAACGTCATCATCATATGATGCCATTGCTTAAAAACATCCCCCTCTAATTCCAAGTAGTTTTGTCTATAGTACGTGCTTGCAGGTTTCGTGGGGTTGAGCTTGCGAGAGAGACGCGAAGAGAAAAAGTTGGGCTATGGACGGGCGACCGACATACCCACCCCACCAGTCCGACTCCCGCACGTCTCTATGAAAACACCGCCCCGATGTGGTTGCTTGGTGCTTGGTTGATTGCCCCCCCCCCCCCCCCCCCCCCCCCCCCCCCCCCCCCCCCCCCCCCCCCCCCCCCCCCCCCCCCCCCCCCCCCCCCCCCCCCCCCCCCCCCCCCCCCCCCCCCCCCCCCCCCCCCCCCCCCCCCCCCCCCCCCCCCCCGCGATTTATACTCATACGACCACGGCCATGCAATGACATGAGTATACCCCCTACCCGACCCCACTCCACCCCCCCCCCCCCCCCCCCCAGATGGTGGTCACAAGAGGCCAAACAGGAAGGGGATAAGATTAGCATTTTTTTTCGATGTAATATATGGAAACAACGTAATGAGCGCCCAATTGTTGGAGGTGTCTCTATTAGGAGTAGGAACGGTGCTCCGTCTCGAAAGGGATGCGTGGTCAATGGTCAAATGACTAAGGCAGGCAACAAATGAGTACGCCCCCCCCCCCCCCCCCCCCCCCCCGACTAACGCCCCCTCCCACCCACCCGCCCACTCACCCCCACTATCGCCCCCTCCTACACCCTCACTCACCCACTCGCCGCACGCCACCCCACACGACAACACCACACACCATACCATACCACACACTTACACGCCCACCCGAAGTCGTATGTCCCTACCTCCCGCCGGCGCTTTTCCGACTAGTTTTGGTGTATCCGAATTATTGCATGCGTCTTGAACCGTTGCCCGTTATGAATATCCGAATTGTTGCTCCGTGTATCTGCATGGCTGCCTTGTGTCCGAATAGTTTCCGCTTGTCCGAATTGTTGCCCTTTGTCCGAATTTTTACCTTGTGTCCGATTTGTCCGAATTGTTGCGCTGTATCCGAATTGTTGTCCTGTATCCGAATTGTTGCGCTGTATCCGAATCGTTCCCCCGTAATCGAATGGTTTCCGTCTGCCCGAATGTTGCCCTCTGTCCGAATATGTTTCCCGTGTGTCCGAACTTTTAACTGTGTGTCCGAATTTGGAATTGTGTGTCCATCGCTGTTTCCATTGTGTGTCTCGCCTCCCCCCAGGTGATGTACGCGGCGAAAGGGGTGGGGCTCGCGGCGCCTCAGGTCGGGGTAAACAAGCGCCTCATGGTATTTAACCCTGGTGAGGACCGCTCCGCCGCCGCCGCCACCATTACCGTCGCTATTTCCGACGCAACGCCCGCGCGCCTTGCCGCGTACTGCGTACTCCTCCACCGCCCCATGTCCCACAATCGATTAATTCGAAGCTGTCATCAACATGCAAGAAAGTCCGCCTATCAAGCGGTTCTTATTCATAGTAGGATGCAGCTCACCCTTCATGCGAATAGCCGAACACCTCACGGCACTTGACGCTTGGTGCTGGGAATGTCTGCAAGGTCGGTGAAAACCCGACGTACTCCGTCCCGGCAATGTAGGGATGCGAAGGTCTGTGGTCGTACGACTACGGCCATGCGTGACATGAGTATACTCCCCCCCTCTAACCCCTCCTCCACCCCGCCACCACCACGCCCGAGCCCCCCTTACCCCCACCTCCCCACCGGTAACACTGCCGCCACCCGTCTGGTTCTTTTTTTTTTTTGTGTCAAGATGGCGTGTCCTCGAATTGCCTTTAGTGTTTCCCTCAGCATTAAGTCTTGCCTTGAATTTGTTGGATTTTTCCTTAGCCTTGTCTCGGGCCTTGGCCTCAGCTCTGAATCTGTCTCAGCCTTGGCCTCAGCTCTGAGTCTGTCTCAGCCTTGGCCTGAGCCTTAGTCTTAGCGCAACCCTCAGCCTCGTTGTCAGCCTTGGCGTATGTCTTCGCGTTCGCGTTAGCCTTCCTTGTTGTCTTCGTCTCAGCCCTACCGATAGCCCTTTGCCGTGGCGTTAGCCTCTGCCTTGTCTTGAGTAGCCTTCGCCTTATTTTTACCTGTGTTTGATCTCTAGCCTCACCTTTAAACCTTAGTTTCAGGCCGCAGCCTCAACGTCTCAGCCATCTTCTTGGTCTTATCCTCGGCCTTAGTTGTAGCCTTGGCCATAGCCGCGGCCTTGGCCCTCCCCTTCACTTCCCTTCCCTTGCCTTGCTCTTCGCTCCCCTCCCATTCCCGTGCTTACGTAGCTGGCAAGCGCTACGATGGGGGTAGAGGCGTTCGTTGGCTTGAAAATATTGCTGACGGGCGCGTCCCCTCGAATGAGGAAAAACTACCCAATATCGTTGAAACCCCATCCGTTTCTGTTTCGAAATATTCTTCGTTTCATGTATCTAAGCCATAGATGGGGTCATCGGGTTTTGTATCTCGTTTGTCTTTTTTTTCTTTTCCTTTTTTCTTTTTTTTTCTCTTTTTTTTTTGTTCACCCCCGAAGTGAGTGAGTACCCCAAGAGAAAATGACGCTATACATGCACGTCTACCATAGAGCTGCCGATACCTCGAAGTATTCACACCTCGGACAGATCATGATCTATCTATCTACAGGTCAGAGAGATCATCTACAGATAGATCTAGATCCTGACAACATGCCGTTATGATACGCTGTGCAGGGTCCGTATAGAATACAGCACGGATCCAAACCCCCTGTGGAAACGTGTCCTACATCGGGCGGATTACACGGCTCCCACCCCCAACATGAGCCACAGTAGATAGATAGATAGATCCTACGCACAGATCAGGAACCTATCCGCCCGGAAGATATCTGCTGTCTGTAGACGAGAAGAGGGTTCAGGTGGAGGGTTAGGCTTTTTATTGCTGCCTTGGAGTCAATTGCAATTTTTGTTTTCAATAGTGATGTCCACCTAAAAAAGACACACGGTGTCATGAGGTAGGAATCGATGATTTTTCGAGGGGTGCATTTTTTTTTTTTTTTTTTTTCATTTGCCATCTTGTTCACCCAACCGATCGCGGCCCGCCGCCGTCGCCGCCGCCGTTTCTCTCCCCCTCGAAGAGGGCGACGCAGGACACTGGCTCGACGAGATCGTACTCGTCAACCCGCAGATCGTCGCCTCCGGAAGGGAAAGATCACCGACGAGGAGGGATGCTTGTCATTCCCCGGGATGGGGGGACAGGTATGTACTATACCTTGACCTCCCCGCCAGCCCTCCCTAGCGCGCACTCCTCCCCTCCTCCCGCCGTGTCGTACGACAAGGACCGATATCATACACGCTCTTATGCTCTCCTGCTGACCTACCAGGTTATGTTGTATCCCTGACGTGGGTTGCTTGCCCGTCGTACGCACGTTGGCTTTACGGTCGTGCCTGGTGTCTGCTGGCGTAAGGTGGGGGCAGCCGCGATACTACTGCTGTAGCTCGCATGCCCCAACGCAATGACACGCGGGGATTAATTCTACGTTCCGAGTGTCTCGAGCCGCGCGTCTCGAGCTGCGCCGCCAACTCTATATTTGTTTTTTTTCGGGGGAAGTCTTGTTTGTTTTTGTTCTGCAGTTGTTTTCGTCTTGTTGCTTCCATCTTTTTTTCTTTTTTTTTTTGTTGTGTGTGTTTTGTGTTGTGTGTTTTGTGTTTTTTGTGTTTTTTTTGTTTTGCTGTCGTCTTTTTTTTTTTTTTTTTTTTTTTTTTTTCTTCGTCTCGTTTGGGTCGTTTTTGTTGTTGCGTTTCGTGTTTTGTGTGGCTTTGTTCTGCTTGGATTCGCATCGTTGCGTTTCGTTCATTTCCGTTTTTGACACTATGCGTTTCGCTCCGTTCCGTTTTTTTTCTGCGTTTCGACTTGTTCCATTCCGTTTCGTGCTTGCTTCCTTTCTGTCTGTGTTACGTTCCGTTTTGATTGCGTTTTGTTCCGTTCCTGACGTTTTATGTTTCAATTTCGTTTTTGTTTCATTCCGCCTATTTTTTTTATTCGTTTCGCTTTTTTTTCCCTTTCGTTGCATTCCACACTACAGGTAGAGCGACGTAACTGGGTGAAGGTGGAGGCGTTGAACGCACGGGGCAAGAAGGTCAAGAAGAAGTACACCGACTGGACGGCAAGAATATTCCAGGTGGCGCCGCGGCCGGAATATCTTGATTTTCAAATGTCAATGTTAACAGTGACAATTTTCACATACAAGTAAACTTAACCAGGAATGAAACCGTCAGTCAGGAAAACACATTAAAACGTAAGGAATGAAACCGTAAAAAAAAAGACGTAAGCAATCGAGACCGTCAGTCAGAAAAGAGGTTGGCTTTGGGTTCGAGTTAATACAGGTACTTGGCTACGTACTGTAGATGTAAAAATTGGGTTGGGGTTGAGGTATTTGAGGGGACAGATTGAATCGGAATATCGTGCTTACGCAAAATAACGTACAGGTATAAGTACCAGGCTGCTTTCCCGGTTTCCTAAGTTTCCGCGTTTTTATGCCGTAAAATTCTCCTGTTTTACTCTCAATTTTCCTGGTTTCCTCAAGAGCTCCGGCATTCTTCGTTTTCCCGCTTGTTTTCGTATTTTCCAGTGTGTAGCACGCTCGATCGAAGCATCGCACGTAGCTTTCGAAGGACGAAGTTCTCGCACAAATTCTCTATCTCACGGCTGATGCGTCATGTTTTGTTGGTTTGTTTGTTTGTGTAAAACGCGAGAATGTTCAATATGACAGCTGTGTAGTTATTTTTTCACGGGGCGTCGGCTATGAATGAGTTCGACTGATTTTGAGTTGTTGATTGATACCGTACGGTTTAAACAGATGCACCCCAGTTTTCTGAGGAAGTTTACCGCTATTTTCATTTTTGGTGCTCCAATTTTTGTTTTGTTTCGGACAGCAAAAGCGTATCACCTCCCTTTTCTCAGGAAGTTACCGCATTTTTTTTTTGTTTTTTTTCGGTGCTCCATTTTTTATTTTTTTTGTTCTGGCCAGCACGAGTACGACCACCTCGACGGAAAGGTATACATCGACCGCCTGTCCCCAGAGGAGAAGGAGAAGGTCAGTACGAGTATTAGTAGCTTTGGTCGGCTTCCCGCCGCTACCATACGATGAGTGCTTGATGCATGATTGTTGCTGACACGACTGTGTCATAGTTGTTCTCTTCGCTGATCATTGTTGATACATATCCCACAGCTGAAGTATTTGTAACAATGAATACATGCACGAGTATATATATTGCTGACACGGCTATGTGGCAGTTGCGGTGGCTGCACCGCTGGTCGCTGTTGACACACAACGATTTGCTGACACGGCTGTGGCAAGGCTGCTGTACCGCTGGTCGGTGTTGATGGCAAAGATATCGGACTGGACGATTGGCGCCTCTCGTGGCTCATAATGTTGCGCCTATCATGGCTCTTGATGTTGATCGTTCATTTTTTTTTTTTCGTCTGTTTCCTTCTGACCGAGTTGTTTCCCCCCGACTACGTTCCCTGAGGTTGGGTAGAAGGGTTGGAGTTTATTTATGAAGGTCGGGGTTCGGGCTACAGCGGTGGGTACCCCTATTTAAGAGAGGGCACGCTATTGGTAAGGGAACAGCACAGTTTCACACCTTGAACATACAGATCATGATCTAAACGATCTAATTGATCTAGCTCCTCACCTGCTGCCGTCGTGAGAGGTAGCGCAGGATCTATCTGTGTAGCGCAGATCCAGATCCAACCCGGGAAAACATGTGCTACTGCAGTAGATCATTCAGATTATACGGCTCCCATGCGGCAACATGAGCTATAGCATACAGATCATACAGATCAGGTATGATGTGTGTCCTGAACGAACTATTAATAATATTACGGGGGGCCATAGTAAATAGGACCAAATATTGTTTGTAAAAAAGAGAAATATATAGGTTTTTGTGTGTACCGTGGGTTCTATTTACTATGGTCCCCTGTAATAATAGGTCATCAAGTGGGAGTCGATGATCTGTACACGGTCTGTCCGAGATGTGTAGGGTTTCGAGAGGCCACATCGGCTGGACCCGCCTGCACTAAAGCTATATACCATACCCGGTATATCCTACTCTGGCCGGAAATATAAAGATCGTATATACGTTACTGTGAAGACAGAATAAAGAAAAAAAAAAGAAAGAAGAAAAAAGAAAAAAGAGAGAGTAAAAAAAATAAAGAAAGAAAAACAAGCGGTCCTCACATTGACAGACACCCAGAGTGGTATTTCCTGCTGTGAATAAGAGAGAAGGCGTATGAAGAGTTAGGAGAGGGGTTTCCGGCCTGTGCCACACCTCTCTTGACCCTGCTATTACGGGGGTCCATAGTTAATAGGACCTATGGTATACATAAAAAACCTATATATTTACCTATTTTTACTAACAAAATTTGGTCCCATTAACTATGGACCCCCGTAATAGGGCAAACTGCAGGCCCATTTTTGGGGGACAAACCACTCAAATTCTACCACAGGTGAGTGGTTTGACTCCCAGAATGGGATCGCGGTCCTAAATGGGTTCTAACCGCTTTTACTACTGTCGTGAAATGTAGAGATACCTGCGTTTTGAGTCTAATTCCTAGTGTTTTTTTTTTATTTTCGCCACATTGTGAGTGCAGTCCTAACTATGGGGTTAAGTTGGGGTGCCCACTGCTCTGCTGTGTTGGAAATGTTTTGGATACTACTGCTACTGTATTGCTGTAAGGATGTCCTGTTCTATACCAGTCTGGTGCCCATTTTTCTTGCGACCAACAGAACGTACGGGTCCGCCGGCTTGTATCACGCGTCCATCCCAGAGGAAGAGCGTGGCTGCAACAGGGACATCGCCTTGCCGGCCACGCAATTGTCGTTACAGGTCTTTGACACGCAGGGCGCCGTACCTGCATATAGTGCATGGCCTGTCGGAGCGAAAGCCGCGGCAGAAAATGTGCAACATTCGCCGCAAGCACGAAGTTTGTATCCCCCGGTCCGGTCCGGTCCTGTCCAGTCCGGCCCCACAAACGCCTCATTACCCCCCTCCCCCCCCCCCCCCCCCCCCCCCCCCCCCTTTCCCTCTCCTACCCTCCCCTTCCCCCCCCCCCCCCGGCCCCGACTTGGTTTTTGCTTGTATGGTTGTTTTGGTTGGTCGTATTTATATATATACCTGGTATTTGTTTTTGTTTGGTTTTTCTGCTGGATTGGTTTTCGTTGTCTGCTCGTGTGTGTTTGTGTGTATTTTTTTGTTATGGATGGTTGTTGTTTGCTGTTTTTTCTGTACGCGTCCACCGCAGGTGAAACCGACCTTGGACAAGCTCATCAGCGACTTCGGAGACGGCGGGGTTTTGTGACGGGCCGAAATTCCACAACAACAACCCCCCCACTCATCGAAGCTGTCGCCCATGTGCAAGTCCGCCTCACACGCGGTTCTTAGTAGGATGCCGCTCACCCTTCATGCGACTCGCCCAACACCTCACGGCGCTTCGCGCTTGGTCCAAGCAATGTCTGCCTGGTCGGTCAAAACCCGACGTGCTCCGTCAGGGCATTGTAGGGATGCGAGGGCCTATGGTCATACGACTACAGCCATGCATGGTAATGAGTACCCCCCCCCCCCCCCCCCCCCCCCCGCCAAGTCCCGTCGCCGTCGATACGTAGCGGCGGCCGCAGCTACTATAGAGAAGTGTCTGATGACAGCGGTTAATACGCTCTGACGCGCGTTCGTGTCGCCCGCTGGACTCTGGCGTTATCGTACTCGGCGCTTGTTTTTTTTCGCCGGCTGATTTGTTTTCGGCGATGTTGGTTCCCGGCGCTTATTGTCCGGCGCCTGCTATCCTGGTGTTGATTTCCAGCGAATGCTAGTTTCCAACGTACACGGCGCAAATAGACCGCTTTCGAGATTGCTGTAGCGACCGACCGACCGGGATGCCCGCAAGTTGACGACAGTTACAAATATCCTCCTCACGACTTCCTAGGGATAGTATAAGAAGTGCTATATTTTACATTTTTTCCTGGCGGATTTTACGTTCGACGCATGCTGTGTCGTCATGCTCGCAGCACGTGTTGCATGTGTCGGCGTCTCTCACCACATCTGGGGTGGTTATTGTTCGGCGCCCCCTGTCCTTTTAACGATTGCTATCCGTACGTCTTTTTCATAGGACGGTCGTTATTGCACGACTGTTTTCCTGCGCTCATCACGCTCACACTGTTGATTGATACTGAAAAACAGTGTCCCAACACTACCGTACGTAAATTCCAAGTAGTTTGTCCCGAAACAATGGTAGCAGCTCTTTAGTTTCTTTTCTTTTCTTTTCGGCGCCTATCGTCCCTGTCACGCACGCATTGTTTGCGACGGCGACACACATGCCTGTCATGAAGGTCGCGGGCCGACGTCAGGGTTCCAGTCAACGCGCAGGTGTTCCTGGTACCTGGTAAGAGAGTCTCAAATATTCTTGTCGCAGATCGTCGAAATTTCATGAGGGATATATATGACTCTTGTCGCCGTCCATGCAGATCGCAATCGGCTAACACGTGCAGATTGTGCAGATCATGGACAAATTCCACCCAGACACCCCGGTATTGCGATTTTTGCAAGTAGGATACACCGCGGTAGAGCACAGCAGGAGTAGGTTTGGTGATCATCCGAGGTGATGCCGCGCCGTGCCCTTGCGCTCTCGCTCGGCCCTTCTACTTCGCCCCTTGTAGAGTGACATTACGCCATCACGCCACTCTCCTATAGCGTGCTGTAGTAGTTGCAGTCGTCGGTTTTGGTGCACTAGATCGCTGATCTACGAGTTTTGCTTTACGTACGTATGCACATGGATTTTGATCTACGGGCAAGGTAGGGTACGGTACGGTATTGCCAGGCAAGGGAAGCGAGTGTGTCTCCTTGTCCTCGCCCGGTCGGCTTGCTTCTGCTGTAAATGGGGGGGTGAGGGTCGGGGGGGGGGGTTCCTTTATTTTTTGTCCACATCTCTGCCTGTCTGCGTTCTCGTTGTTGTCGTTGTCGTCGACACGAGATTCGTCAGAGGCTTGCTCGCTGCGTGCCGTGCGATGAAGGCGTGCCGACTTAAGCGGCACCTGAAGGGGTACGTGATTGGAGCGTTGGAACGGCGCGGTAGGGTGCACATCTTGGCAATGCCGTGCCGCGCAAGTGAATGGGCTGTTGGGGCTGGCCCCGAGGGAGGACGTAGGCGGGAGAGGGACGGAGGCGTCTTGTTGTAAGAGGGGTTATTTCCGATTGAAACTGAAATTGAAAAATCGTTTTATCTCTAACAATCTCAAGTCCATCATGGCACCCCAGTACTATTCACCAGGTACTTCTGTACCGCCCATCCAGTACAGTGTTACCTGGTACACACCGGTACGACTGTACTACACAGCTACAGTAGTACACCCTCCTGGAGGAGACTCCACCGATAATTCGCAGCTACTACAGCAGCAAGTAGTAGTATCACGTTTCGCGGGATTATCATGATTTGAAGGGAGACGGTACCCCCCCCCCCCCCCCGGTTACAAAGTCGAGAATCAAACGATACGTATCATGCATACCGTTATGTTCCAGGTACGCTACGCGGTTGGACGGACCCACCTCCCGGTGATACAAAACCTAGCGTTGAAAGCACCTTGAGGACACGTGCTTTCAAGTTGAAAATCATAGATGAACGTAAAGTAAAATCTGTCGCTGGGAATGCAGCAGAACTTGTTTGCAAGTGTCGTCAATTTGCGTGCGTTGGTGGATCCATCCCGTTCGGTCGTTCGATCGCACCAGCCGTGTCGAAAAGGTTGTCCCTGTTTTTTTTTTCTTCCAGAAACTCGTATAAAAAAACAAGTGTCTCCGATGAACGCACGCAAAGTCTTAAGGTTGAGCTGACGTCGTGATGATAAAGTTCAGCCTCGCGACGAGCGCAGTACGTACTCACAATACTCTAGGTAGTGGTGGTACGTACGGTTATATGGTTCTCGACTTTGGGTTTTGCACCAAGGAGGGAAGGATCTGCCCACCACGATGTTGTCAAGCTGAAAAGAGGAGGTGATCTACTCATCAGGACAGGTTACGATCTATCTGTATGCACACTTTAGATCACCTACAGCAGTACTACAGGTAGTAGATCCTGTATTACTGTGAAGCCGTTGTGATGTGTTGTTGCGCTAGAAGAGTCGTATCATACCTCGTACAGGACCCGCCCGCGGCACGCACATATATATGTGTGTGCGGGCACAAAAAGCCGTCGCACACAGTTCTCACCCGCCAAACTTGTATAGATCTCGCAGATCATGTCAATCAAGATGGCTGTGTTTGGTCTACTCCGAAAGATCTATCTGGTTGCTACTGTTTGTTGTAGATCACGAAATGGGAATCTGATCTAATCTGTATCCGATGCTAGTCCGACGTACGAAATCGTCACGACGCGTCCTCGACCACGGCCCACTGCTGCCAGCGCGTGTTTGTGGTGTTGTGTCTGTGTTGGTTCCTTTTTCGCATGGGATTGGTCACTGCTAACAGGCAGGCAGACAGGCAAACCACATTGTTGATGTTTATTGTTGCACGTACAATACTGACTACCAGGTGTCTGTAGACTCTGTTACGCGCCGGGCGGGGGGGGTCATTGTTGGCGCCTTCGCGGCTTATTTACGTACAGTACAGGCATGAACCGAAAAAGAGAAAGTTCCTTATTTTTGGCTCGACGAAAAAGCTATTATATTTGCTCGACGAAACGCGTACGAGGGATGCAGCGGGCCCATCCGTAGTGACCGGTAGATAGCAGCCTGGGTCAGTCAGCAGTGAAAGTACACAAGGTCCCCAAGCACATGGGCCACACTGCTATTGGATGTTGGATTGATGCACCAGGTACAAACCAAGCACGTACCAGGTACCAGGTATCATGCAAATTAATCATGTGATCTACGAAAATGCGGCGGAATGTATCTGCGCTCTGCCAATCAGATGATAGCACCGCTCCCCCAGATTCCTCGCCGCCTCTCGCCGACTCGCTTTTCCTCCACCCCATCCATCTTGCGTCAAGCTCGCCCCAGCGACGCAGCGAACACGGTAGCCACCGACGACACACACGGCAGAGAGGGGGGCGAAGGTAACCCTAGGGAGTCCACCCGCCATGAGAGCGATCGCTCTCACTTCGCGGAGGAGCGACAAGCTGCACCACCACCCCCCGACAACCACGCAATAGCAGCAGCACAGCCACCTCTGCTACCCTGGGAGGTGCGACGGCCTGGCTCATCACCCTCTGGGGTGCTCAAGGCGGCACCATGGCGTACGCAGCGAGGTCCCGCGCGCCCTGCCAGGGCGTGCCGGCCTTCGCGGCACGGCTCTCCTCGCTCAAGCGCGGCGGCGCCGTGGCTGGGTCTAGGAGGTGGTCGTCGTTGGCGTCATCATCATCACCATCGTCGTCGACTGCTTTAGAGAGCATGAGCTGGCGTGGGATGGGAGCGCAGGCCGCCTTGCTAGGAGGAGGAGGGGCAGGAGGAGGAGGAGGTGCTCTTCGCGCGGATCTACCTGCTGGGATCAGAGAATCCGCGCTGTCGATGTCGTCCGGTGGCTGGAGTCGAGAGCTGCCGGGGGTCGGGTCGGGGGAGGGAGGGATGGCGCTGGGTCTGGGAGCGGGAACACGTTACAGCAGGTCAGATGGTGTTGAGGTGGGGGCCCTTTCCCCGCCTTTGCCCCCTCACCTGGTACGTTACACGCTCACCCCCTCCTGCGCCTCCTTGCCCTTCTTCCAATACTGCCCCCTTCTGTCCCACCCGCCCCCCATCTCCCTTTTCCGTATACGTACGTGTTAGCTTGTCTGTAACCTAACGGTATTAATACGTAACTGCTGTAAACTTGCACAACTCGGACACATAGATCGTGATCTACCGATCAGATAGATCATCTACAGCTAGATCATCTAGGTCCTAACCTGCCGTTATTATAAGATGCTGAGAAGTATCAGTGCAAGTAAACAGATCTTAAACCCAGGAAACATGTGATGGTATATGCTGCTGTTGTGGATCGTGCAGATCATGCGGCTCCCACCCGACAACATGAGCTATTAATAGACCGTACATATCATACAGATCAGGAACAGAACTAACTGCCCACAAGAGATTTACACCAGTAGATCATGACAGTGGGAAGCGATACCTGTTCTGTGAGGGGAGCCTTCTCTAGCATTAACCTAGCGGAAGGCGTAAACCAAGGCAATGGCAGAGACGGTGACGGAGGCAGGGGCGGAGGCAGCGACAGGGATAGAGGCAAAGAGACAGCATATTTCTGATATAGAGGCAGAGACGGGGGGGAAGCTCAGGCAGAGACAGGGATGCTGCATAGAGGGCAGAGCAACAGACAAGAGACTAAGGAGGGAGAGGAGGACAGGGAGAGACGCACGCCGAGGAAGAAGGAGGGAGAGGGGGAGATGATGGAAGACAGGCAGGCAGGCAGGCAGACAGACAGACAGATAGATAGATGGAGACTGGGACAAAGACCGGAAGAAACATTCGAAACGGAGGGAGAGGTAGAGGGAGGAATACACGGGGAGAGACGAGCAAGTAGCAGACACACAGGTAAATAGGTAGACAGGTAGGCAGAGATTACAGGAGTGGTAGGACGAAGACCGGAATATCTCTTGAAACAGAGGGAGAGGTAGATAGAGGAAGACAGAGAGAGACAGGAAAACAGGAGCGAGAGGTAGAGAGGAAAACGGAGAGAGACAGGAAAACAGCAGACAGGCAGACATACAGGTAAGCATATAGACAAACAGGCAGCGAGGCACACACAGGCAGAGGGGTAAAGAGAATGCGGAGGGAGGACAGAGAATAGAGAGAGATCAAATACTCGGAGATGGAGATGTAGCCATAGATACGGACAGAGACGAATTCAGACAGACAGATGTAGATAGATCGATGAGCAGCGGAGGGACAGGCAGACGCAGATATACAGACGGGCAGGCAGGCAGACGGGAAGACAGGCAGCCAGACAAGCAGACAGGTAGGAAGACAAAACAAGACATAATCAGACAGAAACAGACAGGCACAAAGACTGCGGAGGGACAGGCAGACAGACGGACAGGCAGACAGACAGACATGAACAAACCAGAGAGAGAGGTAGAGAACGGCACAGCATGCTCGCTATCATACTTGAGTTATGGAGCCTATCTGACCACAGGCTAGGCGATAGCGATGAGCAATGCGAAAACAACTACCTGGTATTAATAAAACAACAGCAGCCACGATCACGACGACGACCACTACAAAAACAACAACAACAACAACAACAACGACGGTGACCATCGCCGCGCACGTCTCGCAGTTCCCGATCTAGCCAATTGTACATGACAGGTCTACGTCATTCCGGTACGTTATATACACCCGTACAGCGTTGGGAAGACTATACAGTAAGACTACGACTTACCCTACCGATATTGCGGCAGTGTTCATGGCTGACTGCTATACACTAAGCGCTAAGGCTGGGCACTGGCGCAGTCATCAGCTGGCAATATTATTCTACTGATTGACCTGGCCGGTATGTTCGCCAGTAGTTTTTATACTACGTACGCCCAAGAAACACGCCATATTACATCACGGAGACCACTGTCCCGGGAGGAGAGGGTAGAGAGAAGAGACAGTATACTGCTAAAATCCAGTATACTGATTGATTTTGACGACGCAGCCCGTATTAAACGCGCAACCAAATTATCGCACCAAGCTTGCATATGAGTTTTGAGGGGAATCTCTTTGTCGTGAGTGTGGCCCTCGACCGCTTTTATGCGCCCGGGAACTATTAATAATACATTATTAGCACTCTGTCTGGAAATGCAAGACCCATATTTTTTTTGTTTTGTTTCGGGGGGGAAGGAGAGACATCTCAGCTGCTGTGTGAGATCGAATTTTTTCTCTAAACCCATTGTTGCAAGCTGCGTGTTAGGGTTTTGTTGTATTTTTTATCTTTTAGTTGTGTTCCCCTCCCCTTTATTATATTTGCCCTTCTTCTTTTCTCTCTCCTTCCTGCTGTGGTCATAATTCAGATCAGGGGTCACAAAGCAGGCTCTTATCCCTCCTCCCTCCCCACTACGGTCCATATTGCCGTGCATTTTTTTATCGCGAGAAGGGCTGCTTCCCTCGTCTACGGTTCTTAGACCTATGCCAATGGTAACTCGAAGTCCAAAAGTTTTCTTTCAAAAACATTGCTTAAAAAAAATCAGCCGAAAATATCCTCGTACCGCCGCGCTGTGGGAAAAAAGGGGAAAAAATGTTTGATTTTTTCTTCTTTTTTTTTCTGACGGCTGCAGGCGGCGCAATTCGTATTCTCTCGTTGCAAATTGTCAACACTCTGATAAAAATCAACTCGTGCGACGATAGATGCTCGATCTCGATATAGACTCAGCCCACGGCCAACCCGCTTGGTATCGAGCAAGGCCAACGAGTATAGATGACTGCATCGAAGATAGAAAGTGGATAAATGCTCTAGGGGGCGAGAGCTTGCCGGCGGCGTCCTGCGGTATCCTCCCACACCTGAAAAAAAGCCTGTTTTTGCCATTCGAGGCGGATCGAGAAATTTTGTCTTCTGTTTGGTACGCACCAGCGGCTAGTTGTTTTTTTATCGTACGCCTGGCCAGCGCCCGCCACACGTCACTGGCCATTGTGTGAAGACGGTGACCCAAGGGTGGGTCGGAGCCCCTAACGAGCGCACTCCGTTCAGAATTCATGACGCAGTCGTTGGTTTTGTCGATCGATGTCCGTCGAGGACTCGGAATCTCGCCGCTTCGAACCAAAGATCGGCCTGAGTTTTTCTCAAGCCGATCTTGGCCCAACATCGGCCCCAGAGTTGTTTTTTTTTCGGGCTTTTTCAAAGGTTGGGAACTTTTTTTTTTTCTAAACGTGCCCATAGGAAGCGTGTTCTAATTTTTTTTTGGCGGGTATAGTTTTCTTCAAACTTTTTATTGACACTTCGCTTTCCCCATTGGCATAGGTCTTACTGCCTTGCATTTTTTTATCGCGAGAAGACTTCAACCCTTTCTTCCCTCGTCGACTTGCGTCTAATTATTGTTACGCAAACGATCCTTACGTGTCCGGTCCGGGCACAGCAGTGGTAGTACATCGTGTATGGCCCGCAATTATTTAGGGGAGGCAAATCTCAAACGGTCTCAGGCATCGGACAGGTCAGATAGATCATTCCCAGTTGATGGTCTAGATATTTCAAGACAGATAGATCATCCCTGATCTGTAGCAAGGTGTACGTGATTTTCGTACGTTGCTCGTGTTTCCGGGTGGGAGTTGTGTAGTCTGCATGATCTACTGTTTTCTAGCATGTGTTTCCTGGGTTGGATCGTCTGCACTATACAGATCATGCACACCCTTTCACAACGGAAGGTGAGGAACTAGATTATCTATCTGTAGATATATCAGATAGATCATGATCTATCTGCCCGAGCTGTGGAAGGCTAGCGCGTTTTGTTATTGACGGTGGGTTCGATGACTGTAAGTCGCCGACTAGTTATTGGTTGGCTAGGTAGGTTCCATGATTAGTAGCGCTGGGCTGTGAGTTGGCTGGTTGTTATTGGTCGCCGACTAGTTATTTAGTTAGCTAGTTTTAGGTAATTCCATGATTAGCAGGACTGTGAGTTTTCTGGTCTTTATAAGTCGCCGACCAGTTATTCGTTGGCTATATAGGTAGGTTCAATGAATAGTAGGGCTAGGCTGTGAGTTGGCTGACTACAAGTCGCCGGCTAGTTGTCTCGTTGTGTAGGTGTTACGGTTACTTAGTTGGCTAGGTGCTACGTTGTACTTCGCGGAGTTCTGTGTTTTTTGTGTCAGACTGACACGTTCTTTTAGGCTCGACGTTTTTTTGTTTCCGTCAAATGGACTTTTGAGTCAGTTAGTTGGCTTACGTTGCGACCCGACCATTACAGGGGAACGTACGTATAAAATCGTGATCGCAACCTAACACGGTGTGTACTAACAGGGGGATACATTATTTTTTGGGCCCATGGTGGGTTGTGCTTACAACATTAGCCTCCCCGTGCTACTACTGTACAGTAGTCACTCCGCTCAACTCACAGCCCCACGAGTGTTTTTTTGTTTTCCTCCCGCCGCGCCTCCCTCGAAACCCAGGCGGCAGCTGACCACCTCAACAAGAGCGATGGGGGCGGTGGCGGCGGCGGCGGTGGCGAGGGGGGCTTTGAGTCCGCAGAGCTGCTGAAGATGGGCTACAGGGATCTGCAGAAGCTCGCGAAAGAGAACAAAGTGAGTGCGAACAATTGAATTGAACGGCGAGAGCGTTGATAATCGGCATACTGTATCGTTCTAAAACAGGTACTTGGAGTTCATATGTTTTCAATACATAGGGGACGTTTCGATTACGTATTTATACAGAACATTTCCTTATATTTCGAGACATTTTATTGTACAACCGGTGCTTAGGTTTAGAGACAAGAGTGGTAGGCTAATAGTGTACGCCAACGCTCGAATATTTAGGTATGATATCCTGCAACCGTTGGAGCGCTACAACGCATGCACACTTGACACCGTAAAAACGATTAAAAAAAAAAAAAAAAAAAAATGGTCGTAAAAAACCGGGTAACCGTTGTACTCGTGACGCGATAGCGTTTGAGGCATGAAACGGTAAAAAAAGTGTCAAGCGGAGGAACGTTAAAGCACGAAACCATATGATGGTTAAGACGTTGAAATGATGAACTTGTTATGCCAGGTGGACTACAGTAGTAGCTCGAAAATGTTGAGACATACTCAGTATATACATGAAATTTGTCCGTACATCGAAAACGCGTGCCTGATAGGCGTATTAAGTGATCCGGGGGGGTGTACTCATTATCATGCAGGACTTTTTCTTGCATAAAAAATTGATAAGCGGAAAGCGCGAAAGCGTGAGTTGGCTACATTCGATGAAAATCGACGAGCAGTGGGAATGCTGAACCCTATGCGCGACAAAAAATAAAGGCACGTACCGGGGGGGAGAAGGGACGACACCTGTGACCACGGCTTGTCCAGAAGATCGTCGAGGGTAAAACCTCCTACGAGTGGGCTGGGAAGTAAAAGTGATGGATAAAAAAAAAAAAAAAAAAAAAAAAAAAAAAAAAAACGGCCGTAGTCGTATGATCATAGACCCTCGCATCCCTACATTGCCGGGACGGAGCACGTCGGGTTTTTCACCGACCAGGCAGACATTGCTTGCACCAAGCGCGAAGCGCCGTGAGGTGTTGGGCGAGTCGCATGAAGGGTGAGCTGCATCCTACTAAGAACCGCTTTAGAGGCGGATTTTCTTGCATACGGATGGATGACAGCTTCAATGAATTGATTGAATTTTTGGTGTAGCCGCTTCCAGAGACAGCGATGGGTTTACTATGTAACTGCCTCGTGGGTGCCTCACCATATACACAACTACGTGATACGATCATCCCCCTTGTGCGTGGGTGCCTCACCATATACACAACTACGTGATACGATCATCCCCCTTGTGCGGCGTAAAGGTTGTCCCCGCACAGGAATTATCTAACTTAACAGCCAGCCGTGGTATCCGCGAAAAAAAAAAAAAAAAAAAAAACGGTACCCTGGCTGGCAAGGTACACAGCAGGGCGAGGCTCGAGCGCATGATTTCGTCGGGATAAGAATTTCACGTCGCTTGATGTTTTTTTTTTTTTTTCCAGTTTTCGTAACCGGTACCTGTCTGCAGGAGAGAGCTAAGTACAAGGATCTGCAAAAAAATCGCCAATTGGCAGAAGGGCAAAGGCGCCGGTAGGTTTGGTGGCCGCGGGAGGGGCGATGGACTCAACGGCGTCAAGTTTCGCGCGCTGTTAAAGTGAAGGTTCGGGGAGGCTTTTCCGCTTCGCATTACACACCATCTTACGCGCGGCGACACGAATCTTCTGTCCCTCCCTCCCTCCCTCCCTCCCTCCCTCCTTCCCTACCTCCCTCCGTCCCTCCCTCACTCCCTGCCTTTCTCCCTCCCTCCCTCCCTTTCGTTGTCTCGTGTATTACTTTTGCCTTTTTTTTCGAAAGGTGCGGGCCAATCAGACGGTGCAAAAGATCGTCGACGATCTCGTGGCTCTCGGAGCGAACGACGCAGGCGGTGCGGACGGGGGGGGGACCGGGACTGCTGGCCCCGGAACCCTTGGCGGCAACGGTGAGAGCATCGGCTGATCAGCCCCACTACTACTAGTTATCGAAACATTTTACCACCCCCTGTTTTTACAAATCGGATCAAGTACGTACGCAAACGGGGAGTACTTGAAACAACTGAAGAATTGCAGCTTGAAAAATTGGATCATTTGAAAAATTGAACATTTGAAATTTGAAAACTTGAAATTTGAATTTGCAGCTGGGACTTTTGATTTTTTTTTTTTTTCATCTGCTTCTTTTCTTTTCTTGCGTATATATATATACATACGACCGAGGGATTACACATTACGGGGGGGGGGTCCATAGTTTAACAGGACCAAATTTTGTTAGTAAAAATAGGGAAATACAAGAGCTTCGCATGGGTGCCTGCCGGCACCCATGCTCCGGATCGGGAAACATACCTCAGTGCCAATTCGTGATTACTTTTTTTAGCGGTATAAATACGCCATTCGATCTTATAAACAGTACGAACATGATGATCTGATCAGGTCAACGCCAAGTGATGCAGGAAGAAGGGCAACGGCGAGTTTTCAGTTCTCAGCTTTGTCTCGCTCGCATTTTACTATTGACCAACTTTTTACTTGACTTTCAGGATTTTTTTTTTTTTCGCGACGTTGTTTCGTTTTTTTTTTCAGCCCATCTCTGAAGCCGAAAAATCAGAACCGTCTACTATTATGGGGCAGGAAACCATCGATACTATTGATCTTTGTCCGGGAGGGGACAGAAGTCAGCTCAGATCTGAGAGGTTTATCACATTTTCTCAGAACTGAGATTACTTGCATTTTGTGGACCATAGTACTGCTGCCCTTTATCTGCCCAGTTGCCAAGTAGTACCCCATACCCACGCCGAAGTATCATACCAACCTATCTACGGCGAGTTGTACCTACTGCCAACGGTGCTTGTGCAGGAGAGATGGCCTCTCATTTGCGCATGAAAGCGATAGCAGCAGTAGCAGCAGCAGCAGCAGCAGCAGCAGCAGCAGCACACAACGGCACCATTGCCGCTGCAGCAGCTGCTGTGTGCAGACGCAGCCGCAACATCAGCAGCAGCAGCAGCACTACCGAAGCAGCAGCAGCAGCAGCAGGAGCAGACAACATGTCAGCTTGCAGCATCCGCCCAAATTACTGCGAGTACAGGACCCGTTACGCGTATTTTTACCAACCAGTATACGCGCATTATCGACACTGGTATGAAATACTCCGTCATGACTACAGGCAGTAATCGCAGCATATATTCCGAGATGCTGCTAGTAGGAGCAGTATCAAAGCACCTGATACCTGATACTTGGTACGTGATATCGATCGGCAATACAGAACAACCTGACAACCGCAAAATACACTGCTAACATGGGCTGAATTCTCGGTGTGAACCCCGAATTATTCAGGTCGGATACACGTGAAGCACGCGCAGCACAATATCCACAGCACCACACAACCCCGATATACTGCCAGTCAGTACTCGCAGTGGAAGCAAACAGTCTCGAACCCTCGATTACCTCCAGTAGTAGTGCTCGCCGAAGTAACTTGACGTGTTTTCACCAGAAAATGGTAAGGCGAACATCTTATCTTGCAGTATTAATAGTCGTATACCGGTACCTGGTAACGAAGGATCGTATCTTTAAAGCGGGACTGTATGAAATAGTATCTTAAATTTATTTATTTAGTAACAGTAGATACCTGGCAGCTGGATATGATTTTATAATTTTTGAAATACGTCAGCTGTGAGTTCGACAGATTAAATAGTTGATGCTCAACTTTGCAAGCTGCGTAATACGCCTCGTCTATATTCCATTTTTTTACCTTGAAAAAAGTGAAAACCGTCTGCTGTGAGTACGACCGATCAAGTGGTTGAAACTCAACTTTGTTTGGAAGCTGCGTTATTGCGTGATACGTCAGACACGCTCATCGGGCGCGCTTGTTATGGATATTTGGTTTTGCTTTGTACATCTTCCAAATAGAATACCTCTGAACTACTACTGCTACTGCTGTACTGTTGCTGCCGTACTAGTACTCGTATTTCAATGCGCCTCCAGAGATTAGACCTTGCAGCAGCAGTAGACAGTCCGGGCATGTACGACCACCTGTCCGTATGATATCCTCCGATGTGATTGGTCGGTTTTTCTTATCGACCACACTCGGTCGAATTCATACTCTCCAACAACCTCCATCCCGTTCCTCCGGCGAAAACAAATGACGTGCCGATTTTTATCCAACGATCTGGTAGCAAGAGCGGCGCGATACCCCGGGAAGGCGCGTGTAGTCGACTCGCGAAGAGAGAGGGGCAAAGGAAGACAGCCACCGAGTAAGGCAAGACCAAGGGGGTCGAACAGGCCGATGGCGGCCCGCAAACCAAAGGAGTCAGGAGAATAAAGGAGTCGGGAGTATAAAGCGGTAGCACCAGCAAGGCCGAGAATCGAACCACGGATAGGAAAGAACTACAATACAATAAGATCAAGTCTGTCTCTCTTTGCGGAGCAACAACAGCGAAACAAATCTCCAGGACCGCGAAAAATAGAACGTCCGTGTCTCCTCTCCATATTCTTCGAGTTCGTGGTCGAAAACGGGACTGTCAGTTTGAACCAATAAAAATCGTTCAGATCCTGAGTACACGACTGCTGTTCACGCCTTCATGCGTGCCACCCTTGGACCTTTTAGAGCGACAGGGAACTCAAATTCCAGGAGGGGAAGAAAATAGAACGTCCGTGTCTCCTCTCTGCAGCAAATATCCCTCGAGTTCGGGGCGCCGCGCTCGTCGGCGGCGCGAGACTCCGAGACGCGCGCACGGGAGAACACCGGTCGGAGGCCGGCTCGCGCGACCGTCGAGGAAAGCGGTCGAAAAAAGCAAGCACGAAGCCAGGAAAGCGAAGGCGTGTGGAATCCGAGCCTAAATGCAAGACGAAATCGGAAGCGAATGCTGCGCTCTCAGGCGTCGGGAATCATTGTATATATATTTATATAGGTTTTTATGCACACCATAGGTCCTATTAACTATGTACCCCCCCCGTAATAGTATGTTTCACAGTATTGCATATCGCGATCTGCAGCTGCAGCAGATCACGTAGATCCTTCGATTTTCCGTTGTGGTATAAAGCGATGTAGCAAGATCTGTGTCGCACAGATCCCACCCGGAAAATAGGAGGATGCAGACTTCGAGGAGGGGGGGTGTCTATATGTGGGCAATAATAAATGCATAATTAATGCCGAGGTGGCACATACAGCAGTAGCTTGCCACGAGTGCGGAATTTTTCCGGTGTGTATTTCATGCCTGTTATTACGGTTTAATATATACATATATATTTTGATACCATATATACGATGTAGCGAGAGCTGTGTCGCACAGATCCCACCCGGAAGTTTGACCTACGACCACAACTACCTACTACTGCTGCTGTAGATCGTTGCAGGTCGTGAAATACGAAGCATGTCAGGAATGATTTATGCCCCGAAACATCCAGGACATTCCTCGGGACGCCTTTTCGACTCCGGGACGATGTCCCGCGGGACTGACCCAGTTACAGACCCGTTCTACGATAGTTGTAGCACATTCCCGCTGAACTGTTTTTTTCTCTGGATGACCGGGTTCCTTAACACAAAATCGTCGGAATGAATTGCCAAATCTTGTTTCGAAAAATGACGTGTTTGAATACTTGGGCCGTGGGATTGTTCGTCGGAATGCAATCTGTTTTTTGCCGAGGTCAGTTTTCGGGTGAGGTGTGGAGCTCCTCGAGGTCAAGCGAGGAGCCTCAGAAAAATTACGGTGAATCTCTGTCGTAGAACGCCTCCACCCCCGGGACTACACGGTACTTATTTGTACGGGATGTGGCCACCGCGGGAAGTGTTTGGGCGGGAACGGGATCTACACTTTTCCGTGACGCGGGATTGTGTGCGGGACGCGTTTTTTTGTGCGGGGGCACGGGATGTCGCAACGTTTTGTCACGGGACCGCGCGGGATTCTCCCGACTCCCGCACAAAAAATCGCGGGAAGAAATTCCCGAGGAACGCCCGGGAAATATCTACGTAGGCCATGAAATATGGATATAAGATAATATGATACCTCACTGGACGGCAGTGTAAGGGTCGGGTTGGTCTCCATAAGAATGTACAAAGTCTTCGAGTGATAAAAAAAAAATACCCCCATGTTTTGTGTTCTTCGGATCGACCTTTTTCTTTCTTTTTTTTTTCGTTGCTTTTTAGTACTCTTTTCTGATGGTGGAGTATGCCTGGTGTCTTTTTGTATTCCTTCTGATAGAGGATGCCTGAGTGGAGGCGTTCCGAGGTAGGGGTCGAAGGTGAGAGGGGATCGATCCATCCTCCCCCCCCCCCCCCCCCCCCCGACGACGACGAACCTTGACGCGCTGAATGCGTGCGTCACGATGGCAAGATGGCGTGGTGTCATGGGCGATGATGCGGTACGGGAGGGGGAGTGTACTCATTGTCATGCATGGCCGTAGTCGTGTGACCATAGACCCTCGCATCCCTATAATGCCGGACGGAGCATGTCGGGTTTTCACCGACCAGGCAGACATTGCTTGCACCAAGCCCGAAGCAAGCGCCGTGAGGTGTTGGGCGAGTCGCATGAAGGGTGAGCTGCAATGCATCCTACTAAGGAGGGGGCTCTGTTTTTTTTTTTTTCGTGGGGGTGGCGTTGTTTTGTTGTTTGATTGGTTGGTTTGTTTAGTCTGAGCTTGGTTTTGTTTTGTAGTTTTGTGTGGTTTGGTTGTTTTGTTCGTTTCTTTATTTGTTTGTGTACACTGGTACATGTTTTTCTTGAAGTTCCTTTTTTTTTTCATTTTGCTGTTGCCTCAAGAGTTTTTTTGTTTGTCTTCGTTTGAGCTCCGGCGCGTCTCGTCTATCCCTGATGGTTGTGACATCAGTAGACCCCACCCACCCACCCTCACTCCACCCATCCCACCCCATCCCGCTCCATATCATCCTATCCCATCCCACTCCGACCCCTTTCCCCACCCCCACCGCCCCCCACCCCCCCCCCCCCTTCCTTCCCTCCATCCCCTCAATCCTCGCGCGGGCGCAAAAGCGCTTGGGCTTGTGGAAGGGGTGGACAAGGGAGATGGGTGGGTGACCTACCAGCTCGACGGGAGCACCGCGAGTGCTATCGAGGCAGAGCTTGGAGCCGACGATTATGATGATGATGACGAGGAGGAGGGCGGGTTGGAGCTTGATGCGGACGCAGAGGATAGCATGGATGCGCGCTTGAGGTGGGGAAGGAGGAGGAGAAGTGAGGACGGGGTGGGGATGGGGACTGGGTGAGGGGGGGGGGGGGGGGGGGGGGGGGGGGGGGGGGGGGGGGTAGCAGTATACAACGGTGTGTATCACACCCCCGGTGATGAAGTTTGGGGCTGCAGAAACGTTATCACCCGGTGTGTTATACTTCGGGGGCGTGATATACAGCGTACGTACCCCCGGTGATTAAGCGGGTGTTTGCTTTGGCACTTGATGAAGCATATCACGGGTGTGGTATTTTCTAGGGGTGGTGATACCCTGATGTCACGCTTGGCGTCCGTAGTCGTGTGACCACAAACCCTCGCATTCCTGGAATGCCCGGACGGGGCAGGGTGGCGAAGGGGAGGGGGAGGGGGGGGGGGGGGGGGGGGGGGGGGGGGGGGTACTCATGCCATGCATGGCCGTACTCGTATGACCGCACCGGCAGTCCCTCGCTTCCTTACAACGTCGGGACAGAGCCTGTCGGGTTTCCACAGACCAGCCAAGCAGGCATTGCTTGCACCGAGCGGGGGGAGAGAGTACTCGTGTCACGTATGACCGTAGTGGTCGGGGGGGGGGGGGGGGGGGGGGGGGGGGGGGGGGGGGTGGGGGAGATTTCGTCGTCTTAAATTGTCGTCAGGTTCTTGGTGTTAGTTCTGTCGTTTTCGTTTGGAGTGTTGCTTTTTCCCCGCTGACCGCTGGTTTTCGGCTAATGATTGGTTGATGATTACGAGAAGAAGGAGGAGGGGGTAGGTCGGGGGTTGGTGCGGGCGCGCAGGATATCATTGGATGCGCGTATGAGGTGAGGTGGGGGTAGGGAGGGGGGTGGGAGGGAGGGGTGGGGGTGGAAGTGGCGGGGGCGTCTCGATTTGCCGATTGCTGGATTGGTGAATCGATTGGCCTGGTTTCTCGCGAGAATGATCGAAACTGGGTTAAATGTCCAGTCGTTAGGATTCCTCGTTACAAAAGCGGCCAATCCTACTGGATTCCTCTCGGAGTTAGACCAACGGCTCACTGAGAGAGCCGGGGGCATAGTTTCACAGCCCCGGTATAGAAAGCCTACGATGTTGTTGGAAACCCCCGATTCGATTTCGTCTCGCGTAATCGTTGACCTCAAGTCCCAGAAGGGGTCTCAAAGTTTTGCTCATCGTGGGAGAGCACTGAGAGAGCAGAGGGGAGAAATGTCTCATCCCCGGGAGAACAGTCCCGCGATGGTGTGGAGAACCCGATGTTGTCTGCCGTCGTGGTTTGAACTCAAGCCCCGTGAGGGTTATATGAGGGTCTTGCTAGCCAACGGAAGGCACTGTAGCGTGATCAGCGCGATGCGTGCGCATGCCGCGCAGTGTGCAGCTTCTCCCAATAACAATAAGCAGGTACACGTCGAAGAACGAGAACATTGCCACGTATGTGTGTAACTCGTAAGAACCTGAATGGTGTGCTTCAGCCCCCCAGTTCAGGTTGTATGAGCCTCGCGAAATGCCCTTGAGCCCCCCCCCCCCCCCCCCCCCCCATATGGTAGTAATATGTAGTAGAGAACCTTTACTCTGCACAAGGGAATTGATCGTATCACGTAGTGTTCAAGGTAAGACACCCAAGAGGCAGTTACGTAGTACTCCCATTGCTGTCTCTGGAAGCGGCCACACCGGAAATTAAACTAACTCATTGACGCTGTCATCCATCCATATGCAAGAAAGTCCGCCTCACAAGCGGTTCTCAGTAGGATGCAGCTCACCCTTCATGCGACTCGCCGGACACCTCGCGGCGCTTGCTTCGCGCTTGGTGCAAGCAATGTCTGCCTGGTCGGTGAAAACCCGACATACTCCGTCCCGGCATTGTTAGGGATGCGAGGGTCTGTGGTCATACGACTACGGCCATGCATGAGATCGAGTACACCTCTCTTATCGAGCACACCCCCCCCCCCCCCCCCCAATATGCATCGATCTGACTAACGCTTCATCCCCCCCCCCCCCTGCCTCTATATCCCCGCCCGTCTTTTTTGCGTTTGCTGCTTTCTCTCTCTATTGCCCCCCCCCCCCCCCTGCCTCTCTGCCCTCCTTTACCCTCCTCCCCTCCCCTCCTCCTCCTCTCCTTCCCCCCCCCCCCCCATTCCCCCCCCCCCCCCCCCCGGTCTCCCGCCTCCCTCCCCCCGCCCCCCCCCCCCCCCCCCCCCCCCCCGCCTGCCCACCCTCCACCCCCTTTTCTCGCCCATGTTCGCTCTCTGGCGCGACGGCGCGGCGGCATGTATACCTACATTTGCATTTTTTTGTGCTGGTGGCGTTTTGTTTTGTCGCGTGGCAGAGACGCGTATTCGATGAACGACCGCTTGTCCGAGGACATGCTTAACTCGGACGCGGCAGAGTTCGGGTTCGGCCGAGATCAGAGCAGCCTCGAAAAGCTCACGGTGAGTTGGGTTAACGCACGTACGTAGGGTTTTTTGCTGTCTGTCTGTCTGTCTGTCTGTCTGTCTGTCTGCCTTCCTGCCTGTCCTGATAAGTGAGAGCAGTGAGAGCATTGGGGGCTGTGGGAGCTGTGGGAGTTGTGGGAGCTGTGAGAGCTGTGAGAGCTGTGAGACCTGTGAGAGCTGTGGGAGCTGTGAGAGCTGATTGAATGACTGCTGTGTAGGGGTTTGAGACTTCGATGTGCCAGCGTTTAAATACGCAAGCTCTAGCCTAGTCGTGGGGTTCGAGTGTTTTGGCCTTCGTTTTGTAGCCTTTGCGTTTGCCTTTCCTTGCCTTGCCTTGCCTTGCCTTGCCTTGCTTTGGCTTCAACCGGAAGGTTTCCTGGTTGTGCGTAGTTTGTTGGTTCCGCTGCCCCTCCGTCGAGGCCCGTTTTTGTTCTACCGTTCTGTCGCTTTCACCCCTCTCTCGTTTATATCCGGTTCGCTTCGCCCTTGTTTGGATTCGCTTAGAGCCCATCTTAACGGGGAACACTAAATTTCGTTCGATCAGATGCAAATTAAATTAGAAAAAAAAAAAAAACTCTAGTCAAATTGAAAGAACCGAAAGTCCTCGGTAAGATGGGCCCTTAAATTAAATTAGAAAAAAAAAAAATCAAGTCAAATTGAAAGAGCCGAAAGTCCCCTTTAAGATGGGCCCTTATAGGTAAATTGGGAACAAAAAAAACGCAATTTCCGATGGAAAACCGGGAGGCTTTTATGTCCGCCTTATTTGGAAAGTAATGTTAGCCTTAGATAGAAAACGCCGTTGGGACGGAAAACCAGCGGTCGTTTTGGTATCCGCCTTGTTTGGGTAAAGAGACGAATGATGCTTACGTAACTGGTATACGCTAAATAAACATATCTACGAAGCATATATTATTATTAATAGGAAACGGGGGAAGATGTTCGTATCAATAGTTTCACCTGTCGTATTGCAGAACGGAGCGGTAACGTTTTTTTTAATTTAGCCTCGAGTCGATAAGGGCCCATCTTATCGAGGTTCTTTCAATTTGACTTGATTTTTTTTTTTTTCTAATTTAATCTGCATCTGATTGAACGAAATTTAGTGTTCCCCCGTTAAGATGGTCTCTAAACGAGTTCATCATTTAAACGCTGCGTATGTGACACAAGTCAACCAACTGGTGAACGCTCGTAAACGCCTTTCGCTTTTTTTTTGTGGAAAACCTGGGTAAACGCGTGCGTGCGTGCGTGCGTGTTTGTGTGTGTGTCTGTGTTTTTCGCAGATCACGGTCCCGGATGGCTGCTGTCCCGGGCTGCGGAAGCAAGTTCCAGTCGGAAGATGAGAAGAAGCCCGGCTACCTTCAGGCGGACAAGCTGAACGCGCTGCTTGGCCTCGGCGTGGATGGCGAAAAAGAAGGCGGGGCGGACTGGGTGAGATTGTTTTTTTTACCGCACTTACCCAAAACATCTCGGACGGGGGCCACGAGCTGTAGATGATCTGTGTAGTAGTTCCTCACCTGCGGTCGTGTGAGAGGCTGTGAAGGATCTATCTGTGTAGTGCATGTTCAATCCGGGAAATGTGCTATTACGAGGGGCCATAGTAAATAGGACCAAATATTGTAGGTAAACATAGGTAAAATGTATAGTTTTTTGTGTGTACCGTAGGTCCTTTTTACTATCGTCCCCCGAGATAGTACGACTGTAGATCGTATATAGGTTGTACGAATCCGTCCCACCCGGCAAACATGAGCTATAGAATTGATCATGTGTACGTGTAAATCAGGGCTTATGTCTTGTCCTGAAAATATTCATTGGCCATGCAAGAACGCGATCGGTTCTCTGTCCGATGTTTTGAAATCGGTAAATCCGACGTTTGAACTCGGTAAATACAAGTGATACGTCAGCTGTGAGTAGGACCGATTGAGTGGCTGACACTCAACTTTTGCAAGCTGCGGGATACATACGTTTGGGCGTGTTAAGTTCTGAACTATAAAAACGAAAAAAATCAAAAGTGTAAACGAGTGTATACCGGTATACAGTATTACCTATACCAGAGGGTTTAGTGACATACCGTTTTGGTCGTCCTATACGCGGAGTCTGTTTTTTTTTTTTTTTTGTCTCCCCGGACGAGAAACATGTAGAGTACGCACTTCACACCGTTATCTGCCTCCTCGACCAAAGCAATGTATTACCTGGTAGGTTGGTCTACTAAGCTGTTGGTTTCATTTTCTACCTGATTGCCCCCCTCCTCCGTGTCTGCGCTTCGCTGTTCTATCTGCCTCCCTGCCCAATGCAGTATATTTTGGTTTGGTTGTCTGATCTGTTTGTTTTTTTGTGACTGCCTGATTCCCCCCCCCCCCCCCCCCCCCCCCCCCCCCCCCTTTAATATCTGTGCATATGGAAGGAAAAGGAATTCGGCCCGAAGGAAAAAGTAGACGTTATAGCGTGGAGGGGAAGCAGCAGTAAGATGAAGCAACCGCAGCCTCTCCCCACCCCCCCCCCGACTCCACTCCACCCCACCCCTCTCTACTCCCCGCCGGTTTCACACTAGAACTCCCCCCCCCTCCCCGCGATGCGTGGTCAATGGTCAAATGACTAAGGCAAGCAACAAATGAATGAGTACGCCCCCCCCCCCCCCCCCCCCCCCCCCCCCCCCCCCCCCCTGGATCAGTTCGACGTTGCTGTCATTCATACGCAAGAAAGCTCGCCTAATACGCGCTTCTGAGAATAATACAGCTCACCCTTCATGCGATTCTCCGACCACCCCACGGCTCTTTTCGCTTGGCGCAACCAATGTCTGCATGGTAGGTGTAAGTCCGCCTTGCTCCGTCCCGGCGCTGTAGCGACGCGAGGGTCCATGGTCATACGGCTATGGCCATGCATGATAGTGAGTACACCCCCCCCCCCCCCCCCCCTATTAGGCGTAGGAACGGTACTTCGTCTCGAAAGGGATGCGTGGTCGATGGCCAAATTACCAAGGCAAGCAACGAATGAGTACCCCCCCCCCCCCTAACCCCCTAACCCCCCCCCCTCTCCTCCTCGCCCTCTTCCTCTTGCTTCTCCTCCTGTGCAGAGCGCCGGCGCGGAATCGGCTACCGAATCGGCGACGGAATCGGTCCCCGAATCGGAAACAGACATGGACCCAGAAGCTTGGCTCGCCGCACAGCCGGATATCGACACCAGCCTAGAGTTTGACGACGCTCTCGTGGAAGAAGACCCCGAAGCTTGGTTGGAGTCTCAGTCCGATATGAACACCGGCCCGCCCGAAGAAGAGGAAGGTGGGCGGGGGATGCGGCAACGACGTCCCGGGACTTCCGGGAAACTCGCTGCTGGTGCTGGTGCTGGTGCTGCGGAGGCGGCGAGGGGCTGGGTCGGGCTGGTCGAGATGCTGCGGCTTTAGCGGGCCGCAGCGCTGCCAGAGGCCAGGGTGTGCTAGGAGACGAAGGGGAGGGGGGGGTGGGGGAGGAGGTTGCGGAAGGAGGGGCGTGGGGACAGTGGGGGGAGGCGGGGCAAGGGGAGAGGAGAGGGTTCGGGGCGGAGAGGGGGGAAGGGGAGGAGGAGGAGGAGGAGGAGGAGGAGAAGCTGACGGTGTGTCAGCGGTGCTTCAAGCTGAGGTTTTACGGGAGCATGCACGAGAGCCTGAGACCCGGTTTTTCCGACAGCGACCTGCTCACCCCGCAGCGGTTTCTCGTGAGTGCCGTGATGGGTTTCCTGCGCTTGTTGGGAGGGGATTGGGAGTGGGCGGGGGGGGGCAGGGGTTATCATTGAGGGCAGAGTGTATTCATTACGGGGGGGGGGGGGGGGGGGGGGGGGGGGGGTACTCATTATCATGCATGGCCGTAGTCGTATGACCATAGACCCTCGCATCCCTACAATGCCGGGATGGAGCACGTCAGGTTTCCAGCGACCAGGCAGACATTGCTTTTTGCACCAAGCTCGAAGTGCCGCGAGGTGTCCGGCGAGTCGCATGAAGGGTGAGCTGCATCGTACTAAGAACCGCTTGAGAGGCGGACTTGCATGTGGGTGACAGCTTCAATGCGTTAGTTTAATTTCCGGTGTGGCCACTTCCAGAGAGAGCGATGGGTTTACTATGTAACTGCCTCTTGGGTGCCTTACGATGAACACTACGTGATACGATCATTCCCCTCGTGCGGAGTAAAGGTCCTCCACCCCGCACAAATGATCTAGCTCGACCACCAGCTGTAACCGACTGCCAACAAAAAAAACCAAAAAAAAAACGGTTCCCTGGCTGTCTAGCTCAAGTAGTGAGCGGCATGTTTTTACAGTGTCGTTGCTAACCGACGCCAACCAAACCTATATTAATATATATATATATATATATATATATAGGGGGGGTGCACTCGATATCATGGATGGCCGTAGTCGTACGGCCAGTGATGGGTTTCCTGCGCTTGTTTGGAGGGGGTTGAGGTAGGGGGAGGGGGGGGGGAGGGGGGGGGGGGGGGGGGAGGTGTACTCATCGAGGGCGGAATGTTCTCATAGTTGTGCAAAAGGCTGAATCCGTATGGTCATCGACCCTCACATCCCTACAATTGGTGGGACGGAGCACGTCGGGTTTTCACCGACTAGAGAGAGACATTGCTTGCACCAAGCACAAATGGGGGGGGGGTGTACTCGATAGGAGAGATGTGCTCGATCTCATACATGGCCGTAGTCGTATGACCATAGACCCTCGCATCCCTACAATGCCGGGACGGAGCATGTCGGGTTTTCACCGACCAGGCAGACATTGCTTGCACCAAGCGCGAAGCGCCGTGAGGTGTCCGGCGAGTCGCATGAAGGGTGAGCTGCATCCTACTAAGAACCGCTTGTGAGGCGGACTTGCATATGGATGACAGCTTCAATGAGTTAGTTTGATTTCCGGTGTGGCCATTTTCAGAGACAGCAATGGGAGTACTATGTAACTGCCTCTTGGGTGCCTTACCTTGAACACTACGTGATACGATCAGTTCCCTTGTGCAGAGTAAAGGTTCTTTGCTTCGCACAAATGATCTAACGAGACGACCAGCTGTGGGCGACCGCCAACAAAAAAAAAAAAAGACGGTACCCTGGATGTCTAGCTCACGTGGTGAGCGGCATGTTTTACAGTGTCGTTGCCAACCGACGCCAACCCAACCCATATATAATATATGGGGGGAGGGGTTACTTTAGTTACACGGGTTTCCCGTGGTTGTTGTTTGTTGGGCGGGGGGGGGGGGGGGGGATCCAGGGAAGAGAGAGGGGGGAAGGAATGCCATTGGGTTTCCTCTTGTATGTATACTATATTGCACGGGCGACCAATTTGTCGGTTGATTTATCGAATGCGACCAGATTCCAAGGAGCATGTCGCTCGTTGATTCGTCCGACTCGAAAGAGATGCGCGCCAACGTCAAATGACTGAGGGCGTGTCTGGACTCACTCCAAGGAGCATGGGAGCGAGCGGAACGGAACGAGGCTGCTCGTGGTGATTCGTCCCGTCCCTGCCTAAAAAAAAAAAACGCGTTCGGGTGCACACAGAATCCTGGGCGTCGCCAGCCGAATCTGTACGAACGGAATATTTTTGCGCATGCCACGGCAAATTGGTTTCCACATCCATCTTCGGTGGTGTCCATTTACATCAAATGATATGCTATTTGTTCCCGTTCGGTCGGGCCGTTCGGTCCTCCCCCAAACAAAAAACGGGGGGCAACAATTCTCCTCCCTCTTCCTAGATATATACTGTTTTTCCCTGGCTGCACTGAATCTATTCGTTTCCCACAACCAATCAGCTCCAATTCATGCGACAAATAATATTACATTCGGTTCGTTCCAATGCTCTCTGGGGGGGGTTAAGACAAGCCCTAAGGCAAGCAACAAATGAGCACGCTCCCCCCCCCCCCCCCCCCCCCCCCCCCCCCCCCTCCTCGTTGTCCTCCCTCTTTGTCTCCACCCCCACCCCATCAACTCCGTCTCCCTTTTCTCTCTGCCCCTTCCCCCCCCCCCCCCTGCCCCTCTCCATTGTCGTTTTTTTTGTGTTTGCTGCCGCAGAGCTGTTGGGCAGCATCCGAAAGAAGCGGTGTCTCATCGTGTATCTGGTCGACCTGTTTGACTTCCACGGCACCTTCCTCTACAACCTCCCCAAGATCACAGGTGCGGTCGGCAGTAGACAGCACCCAGTAGGTGTTGATTTGGGGAGCAGTAGGTCAACATTAAGTCTAAGTTAGGGGAGCAGTGGCGGCAAGGCAGCAGTAGGTCGTAATTTGAGGGGCAGTAGGGCAGCAGTAGGTTCAATTTTTTTGGGGAGCAGTAGCGTAAGGCAGCGGTTGAGGCCGGAGTATGCAGGCCAGTGCTTCGAGAGCAGTAGGACAGCTTCCAGTAGGTCATGGTTAGGGGAGCAGTAGGGCATCAGTACGTCATGATTGGGGGAGAAATGTATAGGGCGGCAGCAGGTTTCATGCTCTGCATGGGGGGGCGCCCCCAAGGTTTGACGGCGAGGGCGCAGACTTGCCCCCCCCCCCCCCCCCCCCCCCCCCCCCCCCCTTCCGGCATGCGTCCGTGTCCCCTGCCTCCGGTCCCCTCCCCCTCCCATCTGATTTTTGTTTCTATTCGTGGTAAGTTCGTGGTTTTTGTCTTGCCTGTGCTTTACTTTACTCTGACGGCATTATTTCCCCACCTCGCTTGCTCTCTCTCTGTTTCCTGCCTCCATTTATTTCTGTCTTTCTGTTTTTTCAATCCGCCTCCCTCTCCCTCCCCTCCCTCCCTCCCTCCCCCCCCCCTCCCTTCCCTCCCTCCCTCCCTCCCTCCCATCACACTGCACCGAACGAGGCTACAGGAAACAACCCAGTGATCGTGGCGGGCAACAAAGTCGACCTTCTGCCCAAAGACCTCAAGAGACAGAGGGTTACCCAGGTGTCCCGCTAGACTCAGGCCGCCGTAGACCGTTACACGAGGAGTATCTAGCAATACTCCGCCTCGTGTGCTTGGTTGCATGCGTAGAGTACCTGGCTCACAAGAAATTAACGGGGTATGAAGGAGAGGAACTAACGTTCTCATGCTCGGTTCGCGATGATGCACTCGCGTGGGGACCCCAGGAGAAGCAGCGAACCTCTGGTGGGCTTTTGTCGCGCTGTTTCGTGTGGCTTGTGCTGTTGCCGTCTGCTGCTGAGTGGCACAGTGCCTCATATCGGTAGTAGGTGCTGCTTGTGTTGCCGGTACTCGTGGATTCGACCGCACGACAATCGAGCGCCGTGTCATCGATAGGCTTTCCACAATAGAGGCGTTCCACGATGAAGGTTCACCCTAATTTTTCTGAGGCTCCTGTGTCCCCCCTCCCCCCCCCCCCCCCCCCCCCCCCCCCCCCAAGGTATAAAAACGGAATTCAACGGGTACAAACATATTATTACGGGGGGCATAGTAAATAGGACAAAATATTGTCAGTAAAAATAGGTAAAGATATAGGTTTTTATGTATACCATAGGTCCTACTAACTATGGACCCCCGTAATAATACAAACCTATGCAACACGCATCTCGTACGTGTATGCCTAGCAATGTAGAGAACAAGTTATATACTCATCCTTCAACTTCCGCCCGGTAAGTTCCCCCCCCCCCCCCCCCCCCCCCCCCCCCCCCCCCCCCCCCCCCCCCCCCCCCCAAGTGTAATGCCTCCATCGTGGAACGCCTCTATAACGGGGGACCATAGTAAATAGGACCAAATATTGTTGGTAAAAAATAGGGAAATTTATAGGTTTTTGTGTGTACCGCAGGTCCTATTTACTATGGACCCCCGTAATAGTGCTGCTTTTTAAATACACAGCGAGACAAGACTACGAGTCCTGCTTTCGGCGATAATATGTACACCGTCTGCGTTTGGTCCCACGTCTCGTGTGTGCCTGGCGTGTTTCGTTTTTCCACCTACTTGTGGGCTCCTTCCAATTTCGTGTCATTTTTTCGTTTTCGTTTTCGGACGAATGGAAATATTTTCTTGTAGAATACCAGGTATGCACCAACGAAAAGGATTGTTGTGTCGTTTGGACCAACGATTTTTTTTTAATTTTTTTTTTGGTGTCATTTGTAGCTACTGCTGTAATGTGTTTTTTTTTTTTTAATTCTTATTTTGCGTCGTGTGGACCAATGAAAATCATATTTTGTGCCATTCGGACCAACGGAGTTAATTTTTTCCGTCATTTGGACCGAATCAAAAACTGTCTCTGTGCCATTCATTTTTTACCCAACGAAGTTCAACGTTGTGTCATTTGGGCCAATGTAGTTAGCATTTTAGCGTCATTCGGACCGTTTTTGAGATGTTATTTTTCGTAATTTTGGACCAATCGTATACAGAATGCGACACCACTTAAGAACCTCTTGTAATAATGCGGGGGGACCATAGTAAATAAGACCTCCGGTACGCACAAAAACCTACATATTTCCCCATTTTTACTAGCAATATTTGGTCCTGTTTACTATGGTTCCCCGTATTAGTTTGGGCCAGGGTCGAATTCTTATGAAATTAGCAGGATGCGTCCTGCTATAGTTGCAGCGAAAGAGTGGCCACGTTCTTCCCTTATTTGTCCAAAACTCTCGAGCCTGAAATTGTTACGAACTCCCGAAATATTTTTACGCCTATAATAATAAATTTGGACCAATGGAAAAAAAAAAAAACTGTTTTGTAACCGTTGGGACCAACCAACCGTTGACGTATAACACCCTTATGGACGAATGGAAATGCAGTGGGTGCGCGACAAGTGCCGCGAGGCGGGTCTTCCGGGCATGGAGATGAACGACGTCCACCTGGTCAGCTGCAAACATGGCGTGGGAATTGCGCCGCTTATGCGACAGGTAAGAAACGGTTTCGCCTAGAACTATCCCTCCACCGCAGATATGCATGATGTCGAGTACACCCCCCCCCCCCCCCCCCCCCCCCCCCCCCCTCGGCTTGGTGCAAGCAATGTCTTCCTGGTCGGTGAAAACCCGACGTGCTCCGTCCCGGCATTAGGGAAGCGAGGGTCTATGGTCATACGACTACGGCCATGCATGATATTGAGTACACCCCCCCCCCCCCTCCCCCTCCTCGGAGTGTTTTTGGTCATACGATTACTGCCGTGCATGACATGAGTACCCCCCCCCCCCCCCCCCCCCCCCCCCCCGATGCCTGTCTCTCGTCCGTGAAAACCGGGCGTGCTCCGTCCCGGCATTGTATCAATACCAGACGCACATTCGCACATTGTTGTTTTTTTCTGCTGGTACAAATAGGAACGAAAAAAGAAGCGTCAGGTTTGAGTTCCATACTTTCACGGGCAATTACAAGCGAATGCGTATGATATACGCACGTCTGATTTTGTACGGCGCAAACTATAATAGTGGGGAAGCCCTTTTCCCGAGATTACTGAAGCGAACGACCGACCGACCGACTGATCGACCGACTGACCGACCGACCGACCGACCGACCGACCGACCGACCGACCGACTCCGGGATGCATCAACGCACACAAGTTGGTGCCAGTTTTAAATATGTGCTGGGCGAGTTCCTATCATCTATTTAGGAGCGCAATCCTGTTTTGGGACAAACTGCTGAGAATTTGAGTGATTTGTCCCCGAAATGGGACGGCATTCCTATTGCGGGGGGCCATAGTTAATGGGACCTACGGTAGACACAGAAGTCTGTGTATTTCCCTATTTTTACGAACAATATTTGGTCCTATTTACTATGCTCCCCCGTGGTACCAGTCCTCCAAGGGTTAACAGCGAGAGGTTTTTTTAGTTCGATGCTATTCCGATACTTCTGTTGTTGGACGTTCCGATACTCATTTTTGCAGAGCTGCGCGTGATGCTTGCGGTCTGTTTTGGTGCTGCTGCGGAAGGTATGTGGAGTATAGAAATGCCCCCGTGCCTCCGCGGCAGTAGGTAGACGAAGTGTACTCAAACCATCAGCAGTAGCAGCAGCAGCAGCGGCAGTAGTTTTAGTAGATCGAGACCATACATGTTGTACCTTGCTCACTCGGCAACATGATGAGCTGTAGATGGCACAGCTCAGGAATCTATCTGCAATGAAATATCTAGATCATGGGGAGTGGGGAGTGGTGATGATCTGTCTGCGGCGTGCACAATTGGCTGCTTGTGCGGTGTGTAGCACCGGCGCGTTCTTCCTCACATCCGCAGTAACGAACAGATATCTCTTCTATGATTATGATTATGATTATTATTATTATTATTGTTATTATTATTATTATTTATTATTATTGTTATTATTATTATTATTATTATTATTATTATTATTATATTATTATTATTATTATTATTATTATTATTATTATTATTATTATTATTGTTATTATTATTATTATTATTATTATTATTATTATTATTATTATTATTATTATTATTATTATTATTATTATTATTATTATTATTATTATTATTATTATTATTATTATTATTATTATTATTATTATTATTATTATTATTATTATTATTGTTGCTGTATTTTTGTTCTTACTTTTATTAGTAGTATTATTGTTATTGTTGTTATTTTTCCTGTTGTTGTTATTTGGATCATTATTTTGCTTCTGCTTCTTCGTCTTATTATTTTGATCATTATTTGTATTCATTTTTCGTTTCTTCCCGTTTATTTCTTCGCAAGTCAGATCCGGGGTCACACAGCAGGCTCTTATCTTGTCCCCCCCCCTCCCCACTATAGTCCTTGCCTTGCTTTTTTTTTCGTGAGAAGACTTGAGCCCTTTGTTCCCTCGTCGATGCGCTTCTAATTACTGTGTGGTCATCCCTGAAGTGACCACGCATGTTGAAGCATTTGCTGACCTCGATTTAGTTTGCGATTAGTGGGTTTTGCTTCCTCCGTCTCAGTCTGCGACGGCGTAATTTGTATCTCTCTGTCGACGGTGTGCAGTGTTGTGAATCGAAAACGAAAAATGGCTCGGTCGATTTTTCGGGCTTTCGCCGAAAATTCGGTCGCTTGCGGTCGGGTTTTTTTCGAAGCAAATCGAAACCGAAACATAACGGAAAAATACGAGAAAACGAGAAAACCGAAAAAAAAGAAACGAAAGCGTCGGGCGGTTCCGGTCGGGTTTTTTTTCGGCAAATAAACCGAAAGTAAACTAATTGTCGGTCTTCGGGGGGGGAAAAAGAAAAAAACGACCGACAAAAGAAAAAAAAAGACTTTGCGGTTTTCGGTTCACAACACTGAACGGTGCGAGTCGTCTTCAGATTAAACCACCGTTGTTTCTACCCAGCTATATCAGTGTACCCAGCGTCCGTCCTGATTCCTTTATCCTGTTCGAGAGATAAATGAGTGGACAAATCAGGACGCCCGCCAATCAGGTGGGCTGATGACGTCGCCGAGAAAAAAAAGGAAAAAGTTTTGAACTCCGAGAGAGAGACCAACAAAATGGTTGGTAGTTTTGGTGTGTATCAATTGCAGTGTTGTGAACCGAAAACCGATTTATTTATCTATTTGTTTTTGGTCGTTTTCTTTCGTTTTTTCCCCACCTTGAACCCGACAATTTGTTCGTTCCTAGATATGTTCGCACAAGAAAGCACGACCGAAACCTACCGACGCTTTTTCGTTTTTTTCTCGGTTTTCCTGTTTTTTATCCCTTTTTTTTTTTCGGTTTTTACGGTTTGCTTGAAAAACCCCGAACCAAACCGACCGACGTTTCGTTGAAAAAAAAATACCGAAAAACAGACCGAGCCTTTTTTTCGTTTTCGGTTCACAACACTGATTGAGCTAGCCCAGCAGTACGGGTGAGATCATGTCGTGCCATACGACTCCGTTGCATTCAACTATTGTGGCTCGGACACCAACCATTTTATCATCCCCCAATGACGCCATGGCCACAACGCGACACCATGTAATATACTAAAGTATGAAGGTGTGTTGTGTGCGTTTCTGTGATTGTTGTTGTTTGTTGATTTTTATTTCGTATTTGCTGCTTTTTGTTTGGTGTGTGTGTGTTTTTTTTCTCGTTGTAATGAACAACAGGCGAGGGAACAGGCGCTGCGTGCGAACCGCGACATCTACGTGATCGGAGCGGCCAACGTCGGCAAGAGCACCTTCATCAACTACATCATAGAAGACAGGCGAGTTTTTCATGTTTTTTTTATTTTTTTCATGGATGATGAATTGGAATGAACGGGTAAATAAAACAATGTATGAGGTGATAAATAAGCAAAGAAACAAACAAACAATACACAGACAAACGAGCAGACAATAATCAAACAGGCATGCAACACACAAACAAACAAGCGAATAAAGAAAGAAAGTAACAACCCACAGACCAACAAGCACACAAACGAGCAGGCAAACAAGCATACACAATTAATACAACCGAAGAAATCGCACAGCAAACCCTGAAATCCGCGGTGTGACAGTTTCACAACGCCTCATTACCCCAGGTACATCCCACTTTCCACCCTCCCCCCCCCCTATTGTTTACCTGGTACCTGGTATATATATAGGTTGGGTTGGCGTCGGTTAGCACGCCTCTCACTACGTGAGCTAGACGGCCAGGGTACCGTTTTTTTTTTTTTTTTTTTGGCGGTCACCACGGCTGGTGGTCGAGTTGGATCATTTTTCTGCGGGGAAGAAACTTCCCTTCGCACCAGGGGGATGGTCGTATCACGTAGTGTGTATAGGTTAAGGCACCCATGAGGCAGTCACATGGTAAACCCAATGCTGTCTCTGGAAGTGGCCACACCAGAAAATATATATGAGTTAATTGACACTGTTATCCATCCGTATGCAAGAAAATCCACCTCAAAAGCGGTTCTTAGCAGGATGCAGCTCACCCTTCATGCGACTCGCCCAACACCTCACGTTTCGCTTAGCGCTTGGTGCAAGCAATGTTTGCCTGGTCGGTGAAAACCCGACGTGCTCCGTCTCGGCATTGTAGGGATGCGAGGGTCTATGGTCATACGACTACGGCCATGCACGATAATGAGTACACCCCCCCCCCCCGCCCCCCGAAGAAAACGAGCTTCCCAACTACGTACAGCGTAGAAGAAGAAAAGCATGGGAAACATGAAACCGAAAAGTTATGGTAGGTTTCATGTTGACATCAGAGTCAAAACGGGAGTTGTATCGTGTCATGTCCACACCATAATCCAAACCCGGATTGTATCATGCAATGCTCACATCAGAGATCCCAACGGGAAATATATGGTATCATGTTGGCACATCAGAGAGCCCAAACCAGGATAGTATCGTATCGTATCATGTTCACATCAGACTCCCAACCGGGATAATATCGTATCGTATGATGTTCACATCATAGTCCCACGGGGATTGCATCGTATCATGTGCACATCAGACTCCAAACCGGGATGATGTCATGTCGTGTACATCAGAGTCCCAGCGAAAAATGGTAGCATGTCGTGTTCGCACATCAGAGAGTCCAAACCAGGGTAATATCATATCGTATCATGCTCACATCAGAGATCCCAACGGGAATTATATCGTATCGTGTTCGCACATCAGAGAGTCCAAACCGGGATAATATCATATCGTATCATGTTCACATCAGAGTCGAAGCGGGATAATATCGTATCATATCATGTTCGCACATCAGAGAGTCCAAACCGGGATAATATCATATCGTATCATGTTCACATCAGAGTCTAACGGGAATTATATCGTATCATGTTCGCACATGAGAGAGCCCAAACCGGGATAATATCATATCGTATCATGTTCACATCAGAGTCGAAGCGGGATAATATCGTATCGTATCATGTTCACATCAGAGTCCCAACGGTAATCATATCATATCGTATCGTGTTCGCATCAGAGTCCCAACGAGGATAATGTTGTATCATATAGTTTTCGCATCAGAGTCCCATCGGGGATTATATCGCATCATGTTCGCACAAGAGTTCCAACTGGGATTGTATCGTATCATGTCCGCGTTAGAGTCCAAACCGGGAAAATATCATATCGTATCATGTTCACGTCACCTCGGCCGACGAATGCAAGTCAACCGGTGGGTATCATTGAAAACATCCCCCTGCCTCCCCTTCCCTGCCTCCCTCCCATAGAAACCCTCGGCTGAACGAATGTAACTCAATCGGCGGGAATCAGGGGAGGGAAGGTACCCCCGCCCCTCCCCCCTCGCACACCTCCGCCCATGGAAAACCTCGCCTGACGAAAAGAAACCGACCGGAAGATAACAGGGGATACCACCCCTTCCCCCCCGTCTCGAAAAGCCCGAAAACCTGGGCTATTGCAAACGACTTAACCAAGGGGGTGCTTGCTGCTAGCAGCCCCCCCCCCCCCTCCCAGCAATGTCTGCCTGCTCGGTGAAAGCCCGACGTACTGCACCCCGGCTTGCAGGGATGCAAGGGTCTGTGTTCATGAAACTACAGCCATGCATATTATGAGCACCCCCCCCCCCCCCCCGCTTTGCCTGGTCGGTGAAAACCCGATGCGCTCCGCCGCGGCATTGCAGGGATGCGAGGGTCTATGGTCAAACGACTACGGCCTTGCATGATAATGAGTACACCCCCCCCCCCCCCCCCACTCAAGCAATGTCTGCCTGGTCGGTGAAAACCCGACATGCTCCGTCCCGGCATTGTAGGGATGCGAGGGTCTATGGTCATACGACTACGGCCATGCATGAGATCGAGTACAGCTCTCCTATCGAGTACACCCCTCCCCCCACTCCATTCCATCTCCGCTGCCAAAACCTCACATGACGAAAGCAGGCTTATGTCGATGTCTCACCGCAGAGAAAGCACAGGAACGAGACAACCCCCTCCCCTCGCCCCCTTCACCCCCCCCCCCCCCCCGCCTCGAAAGCCTCGGCTGACGAATCACAAGCGCATTATTTCCCGCCGATCGTTTTCGATGTCTCGCCGCGGAGGAGACAATGACCGCGATCACGGGGACGGGACCCCGCGTCCCCTCCCCCCTTGACAACCTCGACCAGCGAAAGCAAGCGTGTAATCCCCCCGACCTGTTTCGATGATTCGTTGCAGAGGAAACACAGGCAAGGACCCCCCCCCCCCCCCCCCCCTGCCCCCCCCCCCACTCCCCCCCCCTCCCTCAAACTACCTGGCTGACGAAAGCAAGCGTTATTTGCTTGTTACCCCCCCCCCCCGGCCTCATTTCACAAATGTTTCTCGCCTCTCTCAGGGGAAACAATGGCGGCGGTGAGGCTCGGCACAAGGGTGGCAGCGGCGGGAAGGGGGGGAAGGGAGGGAAGGGTAAGGGAGGGCCGCCCATCGCGGGGAGAGGGGTCACCGTCAGCAATGTTCCGGGGACCACGCTGGACTTCTTGAAGGTACGTATGGTTATTGTACATACTTTTTCTTCGGTTTTTTTCCGTTTTTTCTTTTTTTTTTCTTCGTTTTTTTTTCGTTTTTTTTTTTTCGTTTTTTTTCAACAATCCTGTTATATTAGTACCGCATGTGTACTTATAAGCATGACTCTAACTTCAAGTGTTTAGTCCCCCCCAGAACGAGAGGGCGGCCCGAAAAAGGGTTAAGAACTGCACCCGCATTCCGGCGGAGAAATTTCTTGGTTTTTTACTTTATAGTTAAGGTAGAGATGGGCATGTCTCACTCCTCGCTGTCAAACTCTCATCGCCCTCTGTCGGATGTTTGCCACGAAAGTCGTCAACTTTGTGCGGGTGAGATTTCCGGTCTTTTTTCCGAAAATATTGCGAAGAAAACAAAAGAAACAGGAAACAAGTCGGCTGTGAGATCGAGGATTTTGCCTAAAACTCAATTAATCGTTTGCAAGCTGCGTGACAATATATGTATGTGTGACTTCGATCGCGCGGACTTAACGTACGGGTTTTGTATGACTTGATGAAGGATGAACTCGTACGGATCGATTATTAATAGTAGGCGCCTACATTCTTCGGAGTAAGTCACCCTTTTGATGACGGCCAGAGACAGGCCCGACCAGGACGGAAGAAACGAACCGGGTTCGAACCGCTGCGCGAAAACTAGAGAACTGAGTGTGGACGGGAGGTTTTTCCTCTCGCCCTCCTCCGGGGCGCGAAAAAATAAAAACAAGAACATATAAATAAGTAAATGAATAATGAATAAAATGGATAATCGATTTCTGTTTCACAATCTGCTGCGGATGTTTCATGCCACATCTATTCGCGATTTTGTATGGCCTACTGTCTGTACGCTTGTTGCCTGGTGGGGACCCGTGTATTTTTTCTCTACAACAGTAGTACAAGTTGTTTTTTTTCGCGGGGGGGGGGGGGGGTGTACTCATTGTCGTGCATGGCCGTAGTCATATGACCGTAGACCCTCGCATCCCTACAATGCCGGGACGGAGCATGTCGGGTTTTCACCAACCAGGCAGACATTGCTTGCACCAAGCGCGAACCAAGCGCCGTGAGGTGTTGGGCGAATCGCATGAAGGGTGAGCTGCATCCTACTTTCTTGCTTATGGATGACGCTTTAATTTCTGGTGTGGCCGCTTCCAGAGACAGCAATGGGTTTACTATTAATATGTAACTGCCTCGTGGGTGCCTCACCACATACACACTACGTGATACGACCATCCCCCTTGTGCGGAGCACAGGTTCTCCCCGCAGAAAAACGATCTAACTCGACCGCCAGCCGTGTGGTAACCGCCAAAAGAAAGAAAGAACAAAAAAACGGTACCCTGGCTGTCTAGCTCACGCAGTGAGAGGCGTGTTTTACGGCGTCGTCGCCAACCGACACCAACCCAACCTACCTATATATATACGAGGTATATAATATAGGGGGGGGGGTTGTTAGATCTGTTCTATGTAGGCAGATCCTGCACAGCCTCGCTCACAGAGGCAGGGGAGGAACTATTACGGGGAACCGTTGTAAACAGGACCAAATATTGTTAGTAAAAATACCTAAATATATAGGTTTTAATGTATGCCATAGGTCCTGTTAACTATAGACCCCCGTAATAGACGATCTAGATGATCTATAATTGATGATGTAGATCATGGTCTGTCAGCAGATGACTTGTTCGAGGTGTGGAATGATGCATACTCCTTATTGAGGGAGGGGGAGACAAAAAAAAAAACTGACAGCTGTGGGACTCACAGGGGTGTGGGGGTGTGTGCAAATATAATACTTGGTGTGATACTTGGAAAAAAAAAGACCCGTCAGCTGTGACATCGCGAAAGCATTTTCTCATATGAGTACGGGTAGCGCGCAGGTAGTTGGTGTGCAGTCAAACAAGTCACTATGTACGCACGGCACGAGTCGTATATATACCAGGTATATATATAGATACAACTATAATTACGATTTTTGAGGTCGTTGTGACTTGCTGGCTCTTCGCAAACAGCCCTTCTTCTTTGCAGCCGAACAGCAACCTTTCTTCCTTCTTTGAAACAGCCGAACAGCCAAACAACCTTTCTTCTTTCTTCTTCGCCAAACAGCCAAACAACCTTTTCTTCTTTCTTCCTCCGCAAACTGCCAACCAATAGCTCTTCGCACGGCGCCTAAAAAAAGAGGCGTCTCGCCTTCGACGAACGGCATAGATAGGTGCAGCTGTCGGCGGCCAAGCTGCTGCTGTCGGTGGCGAACCTGCTGGTGCTGCAACCCGCGCCTCTCCCTTCTCCACGCCCCCCTAAGCACACCTCCCCCCCTCGTCGAGAGGCGCGTGGTCCTCGCCCTCTGGCAAGAGAGCGGCAACGACAAAGACCGACCTGGTGCCGGCTGTTGTTTGCGACCAGTGCACGGACCAGCACTTACTTGGTCAAGAACTCCGCGCCTGGTGGCAAAAACGTGGCCTTCGCCACCAGCAAGGATCTCATGTGCGTGGTGGCGGGATCATCCTGACAGGGCATCCGACTGCGAGTTCTGTGCTCGCCCGATCAAGGAAGGGACTGTCTCGTACTCCCTCGAGACTGCTGACAGTGGTGAGTGTCTTACGTCTATTGTGCATGCTGTATGTTGCCGGTACGTTTTTTGGGGGTTTTCAATTGCCTTTTTGCATACAATCCTACGTCAAAGCGTTTATTTATTTCGTCGGCTCCTCTTACACACAGTGCACGCGAACGCGCACATGCACAACTGTTTGCGGGACGTGAACGAAGGAACGGAGGATTCAGCTGTCGCCGTCACCGCTGCACCGAACGACGTGAGTGCTGCTGCTACTGTGGTGCATTTTCGGTGCATACACACGATTTCTGTGTGTACATGTTTTTTTTGGTGACCCCACGTACTCATTTTTTGCTCGTTTTCGGCTGCCGCTGCTGCTGCTGCTGCTGTCGGCGCCACGACGTGAGTGCTGCTGCTGCTGTGCACCTGCTTCTCCTGTGCACTCGCTGCTGCTGTAGTGCTGATGCGTTGTTGCCGTGCTGTGCACTTGCTGCTCCTGTGCAATTGCTGCTGCTGTATGTAGTGCTGCTGCGTTGTTCCGAGTGCATCATGCTGGAAGCGTACATATTTTCGGATCGTCAATTCCGTAGGTTTTGCGATGGCGGCATACCAGGGTACATGCTTTTTTCCTTCCTTACTTTCATATCGTTGCTATGCTGCTGCTGCTGCTTCTGCTGCTGCCAACGCTGCTGCTGCCAACGCTGCTGCTGCTGCTGCCAACGCTGCGGCAATTCGTTGCAGCTTCTGCTGCTGCTAATGCTGTGGCTGCTTTTGCTGCTGCTGCTGCTGATGCTGCCGCAATATCCACTGAATGTTCGTACGTATGTACTCGGATTACTGTCTTTCTTGGTCGTTTTTGTACTCAAATGGTTCCTTTTTTTTTGTCGTTTTGCTCCTGCATTTTGCGTACGTACTGCAATTTCTCGTTTTTGGCTTGGTTATTTTCATATATATCGTTGCTATGCTGCTGCTGTGGTGCTGCTGCGTTGTTGCCGTACATCATGCTGCACTTGTGTGTGTACATATTTCGGTATTGTCAATGAAATTCCGTAGGTTTTGCGATTGCGGCATATGCTAGATGGGTGTATCTCAGGTTCGACCTGGGTCTGCAGCAAGCTTCTCTTTCGGTAAGGTGTAGCGTGGAGGACACGCCAGGTATAGGTGAGGCTCGGCACGGTCAGCCGAGCAGAAGTGATCATGAAGCATGACGCAAGTCATCTCACATGACAGTCATCAGCAATTACTTGGTGATGGAGGCTGGTAATTCCCCGCCTCAACTATCATCAGATCTACGGAGATCTGCGGCCACTTTTAGTACAAGAGTCAATATCCACGATAACGGATGAACTGACTGTAGAGTAACGACCTGAGCAGGTACATACATTTTTTCTTCTTTATTTTCATATCGTTGCTATGCTGCTGCTGCCAACGCGGATTATTGTTTTTATTGGCCATTTTTCTACCCAAATGGTTTTTTTGATACAAAAAAAAATATTTGGGTCGTTTTGCTCCTGCATTTTGCGTACATACTACTTTTTCTCGTATTTTGCTATGCTGCTGCTGCGTTGTTGCCGTACAGCATGCGGAGGTGGGCCTATAGTGAGGTACCAAAAATACTTTTCGGACGGCCTCGGGGTACACACTTTTTTTTCTCCCTTCTTTTCATATCGTTGCTATGCTGCTGCTGCCAACGCTGTGGCGATCCGTTGCTGCTTCTGCTGCTGCTGCTGCTGCTGCTGCTGCTGCTCTGCTTTTAGTGCTGCCGCAATATTCACTGAATGTTTGTATGTACTCGGATAATTGTGTTTCCTGGTCGTTTTGTGGCGCTGCTGCGTTGTTGCCGTACATCATGCTGGACATGATTTGTGTGTCTATTACACTTAAACTTGTGCGTGTGTACATATTTCTGTGTCGTCAATGATTTTTTTTGTGGTGCTGCTGCGTTGTTGCCGTACATCATGCTGGACGTGATTTGTGTGTGTACTACTGTACTACACTTGTGTGTCTACATATATCTGTATCGTCAATGAAATTACGTACTTGCTGCTTCTGCTGCTGCTGCTGCCGTCGTATAGCAAGCGATTACGTGCTGCTGTTGTGCCGCTGTAGAGTAGTACAAATAATGAACACTGCCCCCCCCCCCCCCCCCCCCCCCCCCTCCCCCCCCATTCCCTGCACGCCACTCCCGCCCCGCGCACCCTATATGTTTACTTCGACCAGGTCCGTGGCAAGTGCTACAACTGCCGCCTGACGGACTCCACCATCAAAGACGGAGACATCATCATCAAGCGCAAAAAGACTCCCTTCCATTTCGCCTGCTCCAGGGCTTCGCGGAATTCCGAAGCAGTACACCAAGCAGATTGTCGCCATCTAGGACGAACGAAAGGAAACAAATTGTTTCCCACATTTCCCAAAATCACGATTATTTCTTCCTACACATATCCAACGGGTTCAACAGCGAACAGATCCACATTCTGGGCCTCCCGCCTCGTTACTACAGCATCCTGGAAGACTATTTACATGTATATATCATGTCTCATCCAAACTCCTATGCTGGCTACATCGAAATCGCGGCCGCCCAGCAACTATACAACATTTCCATAACCGTTGTCGTTGCCGGCACTGCTGCTTTCTCTCCTGTCCCAAACCTTCTTTTAAACAACAGCCTGTATGTTGTATATCATCCACATGCCAAGCACTGCTCCACTCTCTCCCCACACTGATGAAATATGTTATTCTTATTATTATTAGACGAGTGTCATTCTTACTCTTGCGTCACCCGATCTTACGTTTCACATTACATTCATAAATAAACGCTATCATTACATCCTTCATCGTTTTTTACACATATACATTTAGTTTGGTTGGCTTTGGGCTATGTCGCCAATTAATTGCAGTTATATGTACACGAAACGACGGAATACCCACTCCGAAGGAAAGCCTTGTATGTATCTATATATATATTTATTTACGTACGTACGAGTATTATCAGTTTGGATGTTCTATTAGACGCACTGCTGCCACGCGGCGAGAGTACAACTTCTGTAGCTTCTCTTCGCTGTTCGGCGGAACGAAGGCTTTTGGTGTGTCATCGATTGGTGGTTGCCTCTCGTCGGATATGTCGCTTTTTGCTTCGTTTTGCGTGACTTCGCTTTTTGTTTTCCGGGTTGTGATTGCCCAAGCAAGCAAGAAGCTCTCGCCCCGGCTCTTTTCGCGTCTTGATAGCGTGGCGGGGACAAGGGTTTTTAGTTACCCTGTGCTCTGCGGGCTGCTAAAAAATGGCCTCGTGTGGGTGGTGTTTTGGAAGTTTTTTTTCGCGTAATTGTTGTGCATATTGAAGACAAAAAAAAATGGCGTTTTTTTCCTCCGAAAACGGGCAGAAAAAAGCGGTCTTCAATCGCTTTTTCTCTCGTAAAACAGCGACAATACAGGTTGTGATTCTGGTGTTTGTTTTCTTCTGCTTTTTGCGTTTGTTTTTTTTTGGGCTTCTTGTATATTTATGCCTCTAGTAGCTTGAACGTTTTTTTTTTCTTCTATTCTTTTTTGTAGTTCAGTCTTCGCTACTGTTTCAACTTGTGAATACTTCGGTACGTACGAGTATTGTTTTTTGTTTTTGTGTTTGCTTTTACCAAACTAGAACTTGCTTTTTTTTTTCAGTTCGCTCTTGTAGTCTAACGCTCTGACGTATATATACTCGCATCTCGTAAAATATGTTGCCTTTTTTGTTCGCTTCTTGACAGGTGGACCTCGGGGAGAAGAGAGCCCTGTACGACACGCCGGGGCTGCTCCTGCCGCACACGCTCACCTCGCGCCTGAACGCCGAGGAGCTCAGAGCCGCCATCCCCAAGAAGAAGGTCAGGCAGTGCCGGTTGCCCCTCGATAGTGCCGGTCGAGTACCAATAGTACCGGCTGCCGGCTATTTATGGCGGCGGTGAAATCGCTTTGGCCCAGATGGGACTACAGCACCATGGTTGTGGTCGTGTGCGGAGTAATTGGTGCCGGTTGGTTGCCGCTATATATAGTGCCGGTATTGTTGGCTGGCGCATCTATACCGGCACTATAGACGGACCGGCACTACTTGCATACCATGGTTGTGGTCGTGTGCGGAGTAGTTAGTGCCGGTTGGTTGCCGCTATAATAGTGCCGGTACAGTTGGCTGGCGCATATGGTACGGGCACTATAGAGGGACCGGCACTACGGTAATTATAACCAAATATACTTCGTAAACATTGGGGGATTTATGTGGTTTTGGGACCCATCGTGGGTTCGCACGGGGGGGGGGTGCGTGCGATCGTTTTTCAAGCGCTCAATTTTTTTTTCCAGAACGGGAAAATGTTGCCAAAATCCCGAAACAAGTTTTTTTTTTCGGAAAGATGCTGGTCGCGCGCGGAGAGGGAGAGAGAGGCTTTCCGAAAATAGAAACGTTCGACCTTTTGAATCACCCTTACATATATATATATATATAATATGTACCGTTTTTTTTAAGAGAAGACAAGCGCTGAAAATCGATCTCATTTCTCTGCAAAGTCGACGAACGCTCTTACGGTCCTTAGTTATCATGGCCAAATATGGTGCCTGGACCTTGGGGATGTGTGTGGTTTTTCAGTCCATCGTGGGCTCTGATTACGATGCTGTACTATACTATACTGAAGCGATCAAATTATTTAATTGTGGGGGTGCCAGGGTCGTCTGTGGTCATACCGCTACCCCCCCCCCCCCCCCCCCCCCCCCCCCCCCCGCCCAACACCTCACGGCGCTTGCTTCGCGCTTGGTGCAAGCAATGTCTGCCTGGTCGGTAAAAACCCGACGTGCTCCGTCCCGACAGTGTAGGGATGCGAGGGTCTATGGTCATACGACTACGAGCATGCATGATAATGAGTACACCCCCCCTACCCCCCCCCCCCCCCCCCCCCCCCCCGCCGCAGTATTAGGTAATATTAACTACGAGGTATTCAGTCCCTTGGGGCTTTGGATCAGAGGGGAGAATATGTCGAAAATAAGTTATTTTGATTGTAGTATAGTGAAGCATCGATCACACGAAACAACCCCGAGCTGCCCAAGGGTACATTGCGCGACAACAGTGAAGGATTCTCCGGGTTTTTTTGCTTCGTAAGGCTCGCGGCTTATTGTGATGTCGTTAAGGGTAAGCTGTGAACCCTTTTAGAGCCGCAGTGTAACCAGAGACATATCTAAGTCTAATGTTTCCATGTGATTTGTTCCCCCGGAGGGGAATCCAGTCCTGCAGGGGTAAGCGGCTATCGTATGCTTTTCCTGGTAGGGTTTAGAGTTGCGTTCCTCTCTGGGCCCAAATGCTTGACATACAGAGCTTTAAATTCTAAAGCCGAAATAAATAAAATAAACTCAAAAAGTCTGAAACAGTTACCTCCCGAAATAGGAACACATAGTCGCGTGTACTGCTGTAGAGCGCGTGTCTGAATTGCGGTATAAGGAGCGGCACCACACACGCGCAGAGCAATGCTGATACTCTATTACGCTACCCGCGTTAAACAATCCTTCCCACAAGCATGGAAACCCAACGAGTCTCATAGCCGGCACCTCCGGGAAGCGACCAACGGTGTCAACAGAGTGATATATGGAAGGGAGACTACTACGAGTACTATCGCGGTATTTAGATTGTGTCCGATTCAAGGCGGAATGGAAGATGTATACATACGACACACAATGTAGGCGCGAATCGACGCGAGTCGACGAGGGAAGAAATGGCTGAAGTCTTCTCGCGATAAAAAAAGCAGGTACGAACCGTACTTGAGAGGGGAAAGGATAAGGAGAGCCTGCCGTGTGACCCAGTGGTTGATCTGAGCTGCGACCAGGAGGGAGAGAGAAAAGAACGGCGAAAATACGAGTAGATGGGAAGGAAAAGAAAAAAAGTATTATGTAGAGAGGGCAAAATATGTACCAGGTACCTCTGGTGATTAATTGCAAACACTGTCACTGTTGATAGTTGGTGGCTTAAGTCGCGCCGACTCATAGCTCTTGGCGTTGTCGTTTGCCGTACTACTTGCTACCTTACCCATGGACAGGTGGATCACGTCACGTTCCGGCTGGGAGAGGGCAAGGTGGTCCTCGTGGGGGGCCTGGCGAGAGTGGAGGTGGTCGAGGGAAGGCCGTTCCTGCTCACCTTCTTCGTTTCCAACGACGTCCGCCTTCACCCGACGGACGCCTCCAGGTTAGACCGCACCCGTACCGTACCGTACCATGCCAGTGCCATCTCCATGCCATCTCCGTGCCATCTCATGCCATGCCATACCTTACCGTATAGTATCAGATAATTTCCTGTCATCTCATACCATACGGTACAGGACCACACCGTGCCATATAATACCATACCGTGTAAGATAGCGTCATACCGTAAAATAGAGTAGCATGCCATACCATATCAAGCGGACACCTCCAGGTTACCGTAGACCACACCATCCAATACATACCGTCACCTCCAGGTTATCGTAGACCACACCATCCAATACATACCGTATCGTATCTACTTATGCTATGCAAATACCGTACAATACCATACCACATCATACGACCCCGGACGGATGCTGTCGTCGCTGTTCTTGTTTGGTTGTTGGCAATTCAGTTATGTCGGTATTGTTGTTGTTGTTGTTGTTGTTGTTGTCACTGTTTCTATTGCCAATGCCGGTATTTACGCTGCCGCTGCTGCTCCTGCTACCGCTGCTATTCCTATTGCCGTTGCTGCTGCTGCTACTGCTGCTGCTGCTGCTATTGCTGCTATAACTGCCGCTGCTGCTGTTGCTGCTGCTGAAAATTCCAGCAGAGCTTCCCACTTGTTGGTGAACATGGTTGACACACGCTGTGTAGGATACAGGGGATAGCGATAAACATTGGTGAATTGGGTCTTATTGGCATAGGGTTACGGTCAATTCTATTGCTCTCGTATACAGGGTGTTTTCACCCATTTCCTCGAGTATATGATGAGTCACAATCGATATTTCTGACCCCTGTGCTATTGCTGCTGCCACGCCGCAGTTGCAGCACCTCTCGAGCTACACCACCATCGCCACCACCAGTCGTCCTTCTTTAGTACTACTCTCCCTCCTCCTCCCCCTTCCTCCTGCTACTCCTCCTCCCCCATCCTCCTTCTACTCCTCCTCCTCCTCTTCCTCGCGATCACCAGCACCACTACCACAGACGAAGAGATATAATGTAGTGAAGGCAGGGGTCATAAGCCTATACTTACTTACTCTCCACCGTCACAGGCTTTGTCGCGACTGGTGCCGATGATGATGGCGACATTTTGCTGTCTCCTCTGCTGTTGGTGATATCACCATCGAATGCCTTGTCTTGCCTGCTCCTGCCACTGCTGCAGGGTCGACACCATGCTCACGCAGCACGTTGGCAGGGACCGGATGATCTTCCCGCCTTTCGAGCCAGAGAGGATGGAAGAGCTCGGCGAGCTAGTGCCCACCGACTTTGATATCATGGGGGCGGGATGGAGAGAGGTAAGTGAGCCGCCACGGCTTCGTATATATAAGCAGAGAATACGCACAGCGGCAGCAACTCCTGCTTTTCTATTTTCCATTTGTGTGTGTGTGCGTTTTTTTTTCAATAGTCAATGAGTTCAGAGGCCAGGTTTGGATGGTAGGGTACACATTGGCCTGCCATGGGTTGTGCGATCTACCGAATTGATCAATAGCATGTTTTCCCGATACGACGTCAAGGAAAGGGCAAAGGCACGACAAGTATGGGTGTGATACCATCCCGTAAACAGAGAGACCTCGTTAATCCCGAACTAGATACGAGCTAACGCGGCGAAGAAATGTTTTTTCAAAAGTATTTTCGGAACCAAAACAACCGGGACGACGACGCAAGAAGGGCATCCCCGGCTCTGTTGCTGTCAAACGGGCGTACCATTACGCTTCCGAACTCCCGGCACGAGGGGCATCGACACGGTTGGCAACAGCTGTGGGCAGCAGCTCTTCCTGAAGGTTACAACGTACCGTTCCGTCCCTAAAACACAAGGACCGTTTTAGTACCTACATTCAATCAAAACATATCCCTGTATTTTGAAACAGAGTGGTATATCCCCCGGGTGAGAAGACATCAGTCCCGTATCACGCGGGTGATAATATAAATGGTGTTGTACCACAGTAGGGTGATAAGATAGCACACCCCCTCGGACGAATTTTCACGCTGAGTTTCTCGACAGCGGGGAGGGCGTACTGAGTACGACGAGCGGTGCGTCTATTACCGAACGATCTCGACGAGATCGTCCCAACGCCGTCACTTTCGTTGTGTGTGCCCCCCCCCCCCCCCCCCCCCCCCCCCCCCCCCCCCCCCTAGTTTCGGAGAAACTCGCCTCTGAGATTCCTCCGGGGTGTGGGTGTTACCTTCATCATTCGTGTGATACGGGGGCTAGTGTAGCAACGAACAGTGGGAGCGCTGCACCTTGTGCGCGAGAGGAAATTTGAAGGCGTGTACCAGGCGGGAGAAGGGTCGACACCTCCGGTCACAGCTTTCTGCCCCGAAGGTCGTTGAGTGAAAAAAAACGTTCCTGCGAGTACAGGGCTGGAAAGGGGAAGTGGTCTGTAAAAAATACATTAAAGTGGGAGAGGGGACGGGGTGACGTTTTTTTTTTCAGAAAACCTGCACGGCCGTTGCGTGTTCAGCCGTGTAGACGCAGTCGGTACATTTTTTTTTTTTTGGCAACCTGTTGCCGGTAACAAGTTTGAGATCATACCCGCCCTCGGTATGTACAAAGTTAAAATTGTCGGTACATGGATTTTCCGGTGTGAAGTCGTCGCTTTAAGGGTGTCGGTGTAAGTGTTTCCTCTACAAATCATAGCAGAGGCAAATACGTAGCTGGTGGGACCGTGCGCCCCGGGTTTTTCCCCTACCCCTTTTTCGTTTGAACGCCCCGAGGCGGATACCACCCGCACCTAATATCCTGTTTCAACACCTCGGTATCTTCCTCTCTCACCCCCCCCGCTTCCCCTTCCTCCCTGTGCCCCACGCCGCTACCGCGACTGCCGCCGGTCCCACTGCGATCATTCTCCAACGGCGACCTCCTAATACAACGAAAAAAAACGACGCCCGAAATACAAAACACCCACACCGACACCACCATCACCACCACCCCCTCCAATACCACCGCTACCTCCGCCACCACCAACCACTTCCGCCGCCGCCACCACCACCACCATGACCACCAACACCTCCGCCACCACCACCACTACCACCAACGCCATCGCTATCTTACCACCACCACCACCACCATGACCACCAACACCTCCGCCACCACCACCAACACCACCACCAACAACCTCCACCACCACCACCACCACCACCGCCACCGCTATCTCCACCACCACCACCACCACCACCACCATGGCCACCCAACACCTCCGCCACCACCAACAACACCACCACCAACAACCTCCGCCACCATCACCACCGACATGAACACCACCAACAACAACATCATCACAGTCGGCGGCGGACGTCGTGATCGCCGGCCTGGGCTGGGTGAGCGTCACCGGCGCTGGTCCGATAACGGTCCGCGTGTGGGCGCCACGGGGCGTGCTGGTGATGGCCCGGGAGCCGCTGCTGCCGTACGAGTCGTGGGAAACCACGGCTAAGTTTACCGGGGGGGGACGGCGACGGTGAAGAAGGGAAGGAAGAAACAGGGACGACGGGCTTGAACACAAGCTTCTCTAGGACTTGATGTCTTCCGTCGTACGTATTTGGAGACCATTGTGTTTTTTGGAATTTGTGTGGAGAAAAGGTTGTTTTGTTTTCGCAGTGGTGATATGTATGGTACATATGATACGTACTTATCGCTACGGGTTTGTCTGCGGGATCTACGAGTTTAAAAAAAGGTATGAATCTCTGCTTTTGAACGGCAACTGCTTCTGCTGTCACGATTTTTGGGAAGGAGTGCTTGAAGCTGGGGTGGGATCGTCTATTCGGTCGCTTCTGTCTCTGTTCCTGTTTCGGTCGACAAATGTTCGCTAATGCTACGTAGCTGCTGTTCTTATCTTGCCGTGGATAATTCTAGCTATGTTTATCCACGGTTTTGGGGCAAAACTGCTTTGAACGTTAGACTCGCATTGATGGTGGTGAAAGGAGTGAGAGCAGAATCGCTTTCGTGTGGAGAAACTAGGCGGGTGGAGATCGAGAGACCACACCATAAACGCGCGCGTGAAAGTCGCCTGCATGAGGAACGTCATACGATATAAAGCGTGAGGACCGAGGTCTGCCTAGTATACCGTCTGTCGGTCGATGAAAGAAAAGGAGTAAGAGCTGTAATAGCTCTTTGACCCTTGGATGGGCCTTCTTATTGTAGCCACGTTTTCGCGACAGATAGGTTGGAGTTATTTTGGTCGCCGCATGCCTCTTGGCCCCGACAGGGTTACGCTGTTTTAGCAAACCCTTGGACCCCTTTCGCAATGCGGTCCCGTTTGGGGGACATATTACATGGGACTAGAGTCAAATACAATATTCTGCACATTGCAGTACTAAATACCAGTAAAGGGTACTTAACGGCGTCCTTCTGTGGGTGTACGAGCACATTTTGTCCACACTACATATTCATGATGTCTTCGCGATGAAACGAATCATCCACAACACTACACCCACACCCCTGATTTCAGCAGGAGCCCAGGGCCAGCATCGCTGTTGCAGCATCCGGCCAGGTGGATAGACCAGGTCCAACAACAACAAAGAGAAACAGAGTGTGTCATTATCGCGACATGGTCGGCGAAGTTCCCAACCGGCAGTTAGTTACAGGTTACGGTTCGCGTAAGAACCTGTTTTTTTATGCCTACGCATCCATGGTAAACCCGTGGATGAGCCAGAGGATAGTTAGTCCCCAGCGGACGGCCACCTATTCCTGACAGACGGGACTCCTCAACTGAGGAAATCTCTACCCATTAAGCCATGCCTTACAAGGCATGTGCCTTACTCGTCGGAATATAATCCTGTCATTCTTATTCGTGATACACCTCATGGTCTACGCTACAGGATTGCTCGTCGGGATGCACATTCATTGTTATCTGCAGCATCTCAAAAGCCAGTTTTTGGGGCCGGGATATGATGTACCAGGTACCTACCTGGTAGAGCTTCTCAAGTATGCGGGAGCTTCGTGGTCTCAGATAATACCTGCCGTACTGAGCATGTCGGGGAAAAAAAAGAGAAAAATGTGGCGTAGACTGCTTACATACCATCACATACTGCTGCAGCTCTATAAATTCCTTGGACTTTGGATGGCTCGAAGCTCTATGTAGCCAAAATTTTACCGGCTTGAGGGAGGGGGGAGGCGACGGTGGAGAGTGGCAGGGACAGGGACTTCACACGAGAAACAGCTAACGAGTAACGAAAATATATCACGATAAAAAAATATCTGGTACCTGGTACCGATTCCCGGTGCATGTGCATGCGTTCATGTGATCACAACAGTATCTGCCGATCGAAGCAGCCTGGCTGCTTTTGGTCAGAGAAGAAAGTATGTATACCTACCTCCTTGGTCGCAAAAGAAGTGTGTGCTGTATATCAGCTGCCTGGTACTACAGTCTATGTTGTGTCCGAACTGTAATAATAGTGCCAAGGAGCAAACGTGCAATGGACACAATGGCACGCGCGCAGTCCGCGCGCATACCTGGTACAACAGAAGTACCGCATGATGCTGACGTATGATATCACCTTGCACTCGTGTTATACGTACTACTACTGTACCCGATACTGCTGCTGCTTGCTGCCGTGTATATGCGCTCAAACTGCAGTAGTATATAATAGTATACGGCTGACTTGAGACCGCGCCTTTCACTGATTGGTGATGTCGTCGTCGTCGCCTTACCCCTGAGTCGCAAGAGAGCAGTAGACACATAATATGCGCTCACGTAGTTTGTTATTATCTGGTACTTTTTTTGCGCCCCGACAATGTATCGTACATGCTCGTAAAGTCCGGCTTAACATGGTAACTAAATCGAACGCCCTCTTGTAGACTGATGCCTGCCGCAGTATTATTGTACTGTATACTGTGGTCTCTCCTCTATCACTCTGAGCCGGCAAGTATCTATTGAGGAACCTGTCGCCATTAACAGGTACCACGTTGACGGGGGTCCACAGTTAATAGGACCTATGATAAACATAAAAACCTCTATATTTACCTATTTTTACTAACTATATTTGGTCCTATTTTGCTATGGTCCCCCGTAATAGTAGCCGTCGACAAAGAAAATAAATACCATTATATAAGCACCGGTTTAACACTAATTAATAAACCAAACGATTCTTATATTTCGAGACAGAGTGTTACCTGGTAAATGTCAACCCAACGACGAAGCACTTCCTTATTATTTGGAACCGCTCGTCGCGCGACATAAAAAATCGCCTCCTCTACTTTTCCCACTGTGTTTGTGCTGCTGTAGACATAATAACCTGGTAGCGAGTGAATACGTTGAATTTCTATGTATGTGATGTATCACGGAGGCCCGTAGTATCTAGGCCCACGAGAAGTCCAAGTCGCCCACTCTGGTGCGTCGCCTCTCGAACCACCACCACCTCGTGAATCGAGAATGTTGTCCGTTTCAAATACATACATAGGCGGTTGATGATACTGGTAGGCTCTCCATCGATGATACATACATGCGTATTCCTCGTAGATACGTTGGGAAGCCTCTTGCCCCCCCGTTTTGGGCCTATATATTAGGGGTCACCGCCGTGATAGTAGGATTCCATGTATCGGAAAGGTAGAAGGGCAAAGCAAGCTCTACGCAATCTGGTACGGTACGTGTTAAGTACCGCTTGCAGTTTTCATGACATCTACTACTTACATATGAGTACGTGCATTTTATTCTCCCAGATTCGTGTTGTTCTGCAATAATAACTTGTACCTGGTACCTTTTTGTGGTTCTTGGCCGGTCTCGGTGTAAAAAGTGTATCCTCGGGGCGCTTGGGGTACCTTTTTCGTTTTCGATCCCAACGGGCGTTTGTTTTCCGACAACATGCGGATATCTTCTGCAACACCCCGGAGGAAGCGTTTCGTTTCGGCGTGGTTGTCAGCCTGCCATAGAGAGAGAGAGGCCCGTAGGGGCGAAGACGAGAAGAGGAGAGGGCAAATGCCGCAGTTCGCGACAAACAGCTAGCAGCACTGTGGACACAGCGTGCTATGTTTGAGGAAGCCCTTCTCGAATCGCAAAGAAAGGTATCCTTCTCCTCCTCAACACAGAGAAAGCGGGGGGGAAGTCGCTCGAAATTTCCCCACTGCGTTCCTTCCCCATTGATTGGTAGTTGAGACTCTGTACGTACTGGTATGTGGTAGGGTGTGCTTTAGCCGCATCATGAAAAAACGAGTACCCATCCATGCCCCCTTATTTATGCGGTTGGTTCTGCTCTTCTTTGGGCTAGCCTCTCGGGTTAAAGCGTTGTGGGTGGCTACTACTGCAAGGTTCCCTGCGCGGCATGTATGTGGGCGCAAAAAAAAATGGCATTGATCCAGCGCCGCACATGCTCTACTACTATATATGAAACGGCGAGCGCTCGGCCACAGTTACTGATGTACAGCAGTGTAGTTCCCGGTAGTTCAAGCAGTAGTATCAGAAGTCAGCGCCGCCGACTTCGTGTCACTTTTTTTAGTCTTTTTTTTGTTCGAGTGTACCAGGAAGGTGTATCTCTTTCGAATTGTCATGTATTGGTATGATTATCTGTGACCCGGAAGGGAAAATTATTGGCAGGACAGGTCAGGTCATTCCGCGGCCGGCCGCGTAGATGTGTAAACCTTACGAGTTTGTTCCCTTCGCTTCGCAAACGGATAGCCGGAGCCCAAACGTATCCAGCCTCGGATCTCACCCGTTTCTACAAATAATGACCGAACCCGACACAAAAGTGCAATGATGACGATGACCGTTCGTCCTTTGCCTTCCCTTCGAGATGCAATTAGAGGCTGAGCAAGAAGAGGACGCGGGGTTTGACCTCCTCTACGCTCTGCGTGGTTTTTTTTTTATCGCGTGTGGCAGACACACCCCCTCCGACAATTTTCAAAGCTGGGTTTTGTCGACAACGGGGAGGGCGTACTGAGTACGACGAGCGAGTGATGCGTCTATGCAACCTTCTCGACGAAATATTTCCAAAGCCACCATTCTCGTTGTGTGTGCCCCCCCCTAATAAGGCATGTTTTTTTGGAGGAAGCCGCGGGTCTGACATTCGTCTCACAGGGGGTGTGTTGCCTTATTATCCAGTGTGATACGGTGCACTCTCTGCTGTGGCAGACTGTGCGTGGCAGGCCGTGGCAGGCTGTGGTGATGGTAAGATGATGGTACTCGTAAAGTTTTTTCTCTTTTCCTTCTGTTGTTGTGACAGGCCGTGGCAGGTTGTTGTGTGGTGATGGAAAAGATGATGGTAAAGTTTTTCTCTTTTCCTTCTGTTGTTGTGGCCGACTGCTCTATGATTGCCCGTTTCGGATCTCGTCTGTTCGTTTCCGCCGTTTCCGCATGAACCGGTATGTATGTGTCCGCGCGTTTTTTTTAGTGCTGTGGTTGTTTGTCGTTTTTGTTTTCGTCCATCGCCGACCGTACCCCGCACAGCAGTATACCTGTACTACACAGCAAGCACCAGGAACGCTATCTGAGCTACTTGTACCGTAACTGTACTGTACAAAAAAAAAAAAACGTTTTTTCTGGTACTGTTATTTATTACTACTGCTGTAGATAGTGCTGCTGCCACTGCTACTACTGCTACCGTGCGTACATACTTTTCCCATTTAATGCTGGTACTACAGTAGAATGTACTCTGCTACACTACACAATACTTACTACGGTTACGAGTACCCCTCTCCCACCACCGCCACCACCACCGTTACTGCTGTTACTGCTGCCGCTGCCGCTACTACTGCTGCTGCTGCTGCTGCTGCTGCTGCTGCTGCTGTAGGCTTCCTCAGCGAGATGGTTGTTCCTGTGGTGCCGATCCTAGCGGCGGCCCTGACGATCGTGATCACCGAGATGGTAATCTCGTTGGGTGTTACCAACGTCGTGTCGGTCAACGTGGTTGGCACTCTGTGGCGACGGTTCCGGCGGCGCTCCTCTGCGAAAAAGGCCATCGACCCCGCTGATGGCGATGATGATCAGGTGCGGCTTGGCGTCGTGTTCAATTCACTGTGACAAGACCAATTCATAGGTGTAACTACAGCACAGCACAATAACTACACAGAACGCGACGTTGGGGGTTTTAAGAATTTCAGGCTGAGCTTTTTAAAATTTCAAGACTTTACAAGTACAGGTAAGCATGGTGTGCTCAGCGAGGAACGCCACCCTATATCCTACCAGCTGTACAACAGTTTTTAAAAGCCTACGCTCAGCGTTGACGTCACAATCAGCCGTTGGTCTTATTAATAGCGTGCTACCGCAGGCGCCACCAACTGTATACCGAACCGCTGTCTGTATCATAACGATGCACACACCTCGAACATATATATCATCGATTTCCGCTTGATGAAACTCCTGCAGACCTTTCAGGGCAGATGAATAGATAGATAGGTTCCTGATCTATATGATCTGTATGATCTGTATGGTCTGCATGATCTGTATGATCTGTATGATGTGTATGATCTGCATGATGTGTATGATATGTACCATCTGCATGAGCTGCATGATCTGCATGAACTGCATGATCTGTATGATCTGCATGATCTGTATGATCTACATGATCTGCATGATCTGTATGATCTGTATGATCTGTATGATATGTATGATCTGTATGATATGTATGATCCGGTTTTGCTGGGTGGAGGCCGCATAATGTGCATGATCTATTCATAGCACAGGTTTCCTGGGTTAGATCTGTGCTCTGCAGATCCTGCACTGCCGCTCACAACGATAGTCGAGGAACTAACTGCTGTAAGTAGATGATCTACAGTAGATAAATAGATCATCATCTCTCCAAGATGTGTAAAACCGTTTCACGTTGAGGGCCGGGGTGCACGACAAGAAGACGAAACGACACACCACACTCCAAAAACAGTCAAAATTACGATGCCGGGGGACCATAGTAAATAGGACCAAATACTGTCAGTAAAAATACAAAAATATATAGTTTTTGTGTGTAACGTACATCCTACCTGGTATTTACTATGGACCCCCGTAATATTACCAGATATCAGTTATTAATAGTCAAAATGAAAAGCAAACCGATAATGATGCGGTGGGATTTCCGGACGAAATTACGAAAAACGAGTTTTTGTTTTTTTTTTTTCGTTTTTTTCTCAACTCTGTTTTTACAGCTGCATCCCCCCCCACCCCTCCCGAAAATGGGTAAATAGTGGGGTGTCGGATTACTTCTTTCGCGTGCGCCCCTGAGAGGGTACATGCCCATAGTATATATACAGCTGTAGTATGGTGTCTCACTGGGGTTCCGTGGTGCACCCCATGGGAACCCGTGGGATATCTCACGGGAACGCATGGTGTTCCGCGGGCTTTAAATATGAACCCGTGGGATCCCGCGGATTCCCGCGAGTACCCGCGGGAATTCCCGTGACGAGAAATAGCAATATATTTCCCTTGGTGCTCCACACGGGAAGGGGGAATTCGCACGGCAAACCCAAGGGACTGTCGAGGGTGCCACTTCATCCTGGCCTCAGGATGCCGCGCGGGACCGATTACCTTCGCCCATGTGTTCGGTCGATATTTTACCCCTAAAGCTCGGCAAGGTACCACCTTCCTTCACATTTGGCGTCGTGGAGGACACGGGATTCGAATCTCACTTCGAAACCTTTCTTTCTTTTATTGAAAAAAAAAAAACGCTTGCGCTGTGCGTCCCGAAAAAATAAATCCACCTGGTTCCCGGGGGATCGAATCGAAGCGGGAATAGGTCAACAACGTACGGTAGTATCCGGTACCGTCACGAGCCCCAAAGATCCCGCCGTTCAGAGGGGGGGGGAGTGGTATAAGGATTTGACCCTCGGCTGGGTAAGCGATCGATCGTTTACCCCTATATCTCAGTAAGCAACACTTTCACAACGAACAGCGGCAGTTGCGGGATCTGGTCCATGGTTTAGCGTGGGCTGCCGCGGGATCCCGTGGGGACTGCCTCTTTAAAAACCGTGGATTCTCGTGAGCCACCGTGGGTTTGCGTTGGAATTCCATCGGCCACAGCGAGATCCCGCGGGACGCTGCGGATTCCCGAGAGAATTCCCTCTGTAAAAGGCGGGTTCTCGTGGAAATTCCATGGTGAACCAAGGATCTCCCGCTTGAAAACAGTTCTCCGCGAGTTTTCTCGTGTGAATTCCGGGATCTGGTTCATCGCTTACGCGCCCCGAGGGAGCATTCTCGATACATATATAATAATACCAGGTATGTATATATGCGGATTTGCTGCTGCAAAGAAGGCTGCGGGTATATATTAATGTATGTGCCAGGTACTTTTTAATACGCACACTGTTTATACGCATTTATTTTCAGTATATCGGAAACGGTGTGCAAGATGATACGGTAGTAGATATGCGCAACCTGAATAGATGTGTCCCCCCCTGTTGCCAGAAGGGCCAGAATGCGTCGTACCCAGGCGTTGGGGAGTACCGTGATAATGCTGGCAAGCGCTCCACGGGGCGTTACGCCTCACGGCGCTTCGCGCTTGGTGCAAGCAACGGTCAAAACCCGACGTGCTCGGTCCCGGCATTATCGGGATGCGACGGTCTATGGTCGAACGATTGCGGACTTGCGTGATAATGAGTACACTCCCCCCCCCCCGCCGGGGGCGTTGTGATTTGCGCACGCGTAAAAGGTCACCCCGGGGCGTTTACTACGTGGCCGGGGCGTTTTCTGGAATCAACGATCAGGCCTTTTTGCCCTCCCGGGGCGATAGCAAAAAAAAAAAACAAGGAAAAAAACACCCATTTTGCGAGGCCAGTGTTGAAATTTGGCACATGAGAAATGATACACCTTACACGTATAGTGGCGGGCGTTGCAGGTGGCTCGTGCGGAAAATATTATGTGGGCTTTTGACGCAGGAGCAGTGGCGGGGGGTTGGACTTGGTGTTGGGCCTGGCATTTTTATTTTGTACTGATTGAACGTTTGCCTCATCGATACCAGGGACAGCGTAACCTGGACCGTGTCTTATCTGGTCACCAGTAAGCGAGCCCCTCATCATCGCTCAAACACCACCACGAGCTGATATATACGCCAAAACCCCAATGCATGATATTTATTACGCGGGACCATAGTAAATAGGACCAAATGCTGTTCGTAAAAATAGGAAAATATATGGTTTTTTGTGTGTAACGTAGGTCCTATTTACTGTGGTCCTCCGTAATAGCACGAACTCGTTCGAGTGGCTGATTGATGCCTGGTAATACTTTTAGATGGCGGCACATTCGGTCATCTGTCCTCGGCTGGTCATGTCTGTGCTGCTCGTGCGCAACACGTGTACCTACTCCTTTTTCTTTCTTTCTTTCTTTTTCCCCTCCCACTCATTGCCTTCTCCCTTCTTTTTTCTCTCTCCCACCTACTATTACGGGGGACCATAGTAGATAGGACCTACGGTACACACAAAACACCATATATTTTTCTATTTTTACAAACAATATTCGGTCCTATTTACTATGGTCCCCCGCAATAATAGTCGTAACTCAGATCCGCTGTCACGTAGCAGGCTCTCCTCCTCCTCCTCCTCCTCCTCCTCCTCCTCCTCCCCCTCCCCACCACGGTTCGTGCCGTGCATTTTTGTCGCGAGAAGATTCCAGCGCTTTCTTCTCTCGTCGACTCGCTGGAACCTCGGGGATGGCAACATCTCGTCCTCTCAAAACGCGTCGCCGGGTCCGTTCTTCCTACCGAATCTCCTGGAAATTCTCTCCAAAATTCCGAATTCTGATACGTAGGTATTAACAATAAGAATGCTCGTACTTGTACAGTACCGGTACTCCGTCCGGGCAGTACTGTACGTATCTCGTTCGCCAAATACCCGGGTACTCGCAATATTGCACGCTCCTGTACTACCTGTCGCGGGTACCACACCATATCCGACGGGTGTTGGGTCCCCGTGGACCCGGTTATAAATGGTTGATCCTTGAACCCCAGGGGTAGAAACTAATCATCCCCTATATAACCATGGCTTATCATGGTGTTTTTGCGGGACGGGAACGACGGTAACGGCAGGACGGGACGGTAAAACCGTCGTCAAAAAGTTCCCGTCGTCCCGTCCCGCCCCGTCCCGTACCATCCCGTCGAAAAATTCCCTGACCGTCGTCACTTACCGTCCCGTCCCGTCGGAATAACCCTCTCCTGTTGTACTTTACCGTCCCGTGCCACCGATATAATTTCTCCCGTTGGAAAATACCGTCCCGTCCCGTCGCGACACAATAATAAATTTACCGTCTCGTCCCGCTATCAAACACTGCACCGTTATCACATACCGTCCCATCCCATCGACACAATAATAAATTTACCGTCCCGTCCCGCCATCAAACACTGCACCGTCGTCACCTACCGTCCCGTCCCACCGACACAATAACAAATTTACCGTCCCGTCCCGCCATCAAACACTGCACCGTCGTCACATACCGTCCCATCCCACCGACACAATTTTGCTTTTTCCGTCCCAAGATGACTGATGCCCGTCGTCTATTCCCGTCAATTCCCCCCAAGAAATTACGAAACTACGAAATTTCGAGTCTTACGAACATGAAATTGGATTCACTTTTTATTTTTTTTCAACAGAAGTCGTTCTGGTATTAATGTATTTATATAATGAACTGAGGGCCGGCGCTGATGAAGAAAAAAAAAATGAAACAGAAAAACGAAATAAACTAACAGACTTTCTCCTTTTCGTGAAAAACAGCAAGTTTAGTTCTAACGAGAAAAAGAAAAAAAAAAAAACGAAAAAAAAAGAAAGAATGCGAGTCGAAGTTGTAGGCGCTGCAATTTTTCAGAATGGCTCAATCGCCACAACACGTGATTCCCTGCGATAGCGCTCAACAACGACGGTGGATAGACACAACTCGCACACGCGTGGCACCCTCCACAGAAGATGGTTCTCGTGGTCCAACCTGCTCCCTCCGGAGTGCTCTAGAAGTTGTGTATCGGTCATCGCTGTTGGATGGCAGACGTTTGAATGTTGAGTGGCATTCATATCGAAAAATTTGCCGCCACAGCCACTTCCTGATCCCCCGGATTCTTGCGAGGGCACCCATTGGTCATGCCCTACCCTTATATGCTCGCGCCGTGAGCAGACAAGCCGCGTGGCAGCCAAATGCACTACCTCGGCCATCGTGCGCTTGCCAACCGGTCGTAGAAAATTTATCGGAACGTCATCCCAACGCTTCGAGTTCTTCCTATGTTCCTTTTCGCCCCTGGGTAACCCATATTTCTTTTTTTTGGCACCTACTTCGTAAAAATTAGGTGCTCTGAGACTTTAAAAAACGAAATGTGAAAACGGAGGTATCGGGGTCTCTACTTCTATTTTTTTTTTAATTTGACCACTAAAACTCACGTGCTCTTTAGTTCTGCTCTTACGTTTTTTCAATTTTTTTTTTTTTTTCTCGTTAGGACCGGCCCTGATGAAAGTAACATTACGAATTATAATATACCTGGTACATCATATATAGATTTTTAATTTTCATTTTCTTCATAATAACGGTCAATAATAGTGCACAATTCCATGCGCAACACCAACCACCAGCCACTGGCTGGCCACACACAAACACCTACCTCTCAACTCACGGCCACACCAGTACTACTGCGACCGGCACGGATGCCACGGATGCCTATATCACGGGCGGGGTCGATCGACCAGCGGCGGCGCCAGCATCACCACCGCCACCGCCCCCACCTCCACCAACCACCACCTCTACCTCCACAACCACCAGCAACACTGCGCAAGCATAACCATCAGAACAGCCACAACCAGCTGGCACCGCAACAGTTCCTAGGGCAGGGGTGGGAAGGGATCAGAAGACGCCGCCCCAGCGGTGACACTTCTCGGAATTTGAGCCCGCCGGTCGGGAAGAAAAGCGTCAAGTACGCGGTGGTCACAGAGTTACCTGCCTCGGGACGGCTGGCTCCCTTCCCTGCGCTCAATCAGCACTGCGGGAACCTCTTCACGTACAAACTCGCCGACACTGCTGTCTGCGGCGGGAAAGAAAAGCTCCGGGACAAGCGGTCTGCTGAGCCATCTCGAAGAGTACCACACCCCCTGAGCACACAACGGCGATCGAGGCCAGCCATCTATCGACATCGGCCAGGAAGAGAAGCGTGTCCTCCCGTGCCGTCGTCGAGCTTTTACCGTCCCGACTCGTCCTGACCAAACTCCCATTGCGCTTTACCGTCCCGCTCCGCCGCGGAAAAAAGTATTTACCGTCCCATCCCGTCGAGAAAAACTAATCGTTGTATTTTACCGTCCCGTACCGTCGCAAAAAAAACAATCCGTTGCACTGAACCGTCCCGTCCGGTAGTGAGAATCTGCCCCGTTGAATTTTACCGTCCTGTTCAGTGAGGACATTGTACCCCCGCTGTCCCGTCCCGTCTAGCTCCGTCAACCTTTTTAAGTTTTCATTTTACCGTTCCGTGCAGTCTCGTCCTATTTTCATTTTTTTCCCGGCAAACAAAGTCAAAGCTGTTCCGTCCCGTCACGATTCTCAGTCACTGTGATAAGCCTTGTGAATAACGTCTCCTGGGCAGAAATTCATTCAACAACTACAGAAAACCCTCTGAAATAATGTCGAAGTTTTAACGCGGTAAATCGCCGGGATGGTAAGGGCGGTAAAAGCGTGACGGGACAGGATGTCGATTCCACCGCGTTTTTTTTCTGCCGTCCTCCCGTCCCATCCTGCTCCGTCAACAAAAACGTTTCCCGCTGCAAATTGCCGTCCCTTTTCCGCCAAAAGAATAACCCCCGCTGTGAAGTACCGCCCCTTTCCGTCAGTATGGAGCTGTTCCCGCCGTAAATTACCATCCCTTCCCGTGAGTAGAATTTTTTCCCGCCGGAAATTGCCATCCCCTTTGCTAAGAAAATATCTCCCACCCGAAATCACTATCCCTTCCCGCAAGGGGTGCGCGACAAAAAAAGAAAAATACATACACTCCTTCCCAGTGTAAGAATGAAAAACAAACCGGTGCGTTGGAATTTCTGGACGAAATTACGAAAAGCAAGCTTTTTTTTCATATGCGTATTTTACTTGGTTTAATCCCCCCCCCCCCCTCTGGGTCTCGAAAACGGGTATGGGGATGTCGGGGATTTCTTGCTTCGTGGATCCCGACTTCCCCTCCAAAAAACTATTTTCCGCCCGAAAACAACATAATTTTCCGCCGAGAATACGTTCCCCGCCCTACCAGGTGCCAGGTATAGTCCAGCAGGCTCTTTCAAGGCACCTGTCTATCAGGTCAACAGACCTCTCGTGCGTTCTGGCCACAGACTCACAGGAGTGCAACTAAACCGGCCAGCCGCTCGCCACCGCGTACAGCCAACCAAGCTATATATTCAAAAGTGTTATGATACTGCCTTGAATGAGGTTGAAAGCCCGGAAATTACCTGGGTTCAGGCACTGGGGTCGTATTTGTAATGCTTGGAAGGCGTATCTTAGGTGGAAAACTAGGGGTTTTTTTCCAGAGGGGCACGAGTTTGGTCTCAGGTCTCCGCGTGCACCAAAAGGAACAAAACTGCTCTTCTTCTATCTCTAAGCAAAAAAGCAACACACGTGAGTACCAACGAGTACCGACTTTATAGATAGGCAGAAGACCTGTCCAGGGATACAAAGTGTCCCGCATGCTTGACCTTAACGTAAGAACATCATAATTCATTAGCAGAAAACATGTCATCTGGGCTGGGCGGACCCGCACGGAGCTGGCGGTAGTTCCAGTGCACCATGGTTGAATGTGTGACCCACTCGCTGCCCCCGGCAACACTCCCACACACAGTCGGCACAACAAGCCGGCGGCGAGGGCGCGCATGATACGGCAGTCTGTGCACCCGAGACGACCCTAGTAAATAGGACCTACGGTACACACAAAAAAAAACCTATACATTCGCCCATTTGTACTAACAATATTTGGTCCTATTTACCATGGTCCCCCGGAATAACTGAGCGGGGTTGGTGGGGTAGGATAAACGACGAGACGTCCGCCCTTGTGGTAGCGTTTCAGAAGTGGGCTACGAGTAGCAACGAAGGGCACGAACGCGGAGCAGCAGTGCTTGGTGCTGGGGACTCTGACCCTCCGTAGTGCCGGTCTATGGTGTAGTGCCTGTCTCCGTAGTGGCGGTTGCCTGATATAGCGCCCGTGGGGTCGCTTGGCCCTTAAGGCACTGACCAAGTGCGATAGTGCGTCGAATAGTGCCAGGTTCCGCTTATGTGGTGCTGATATTGTTGGCTGGCGCGTATAATTGGGAAACGGCTGGCAGAGAAGCGTATGAGAGATACTAATGATTTACGGAAGGACATTCGGTTAATATAGGAACGGCATCTACGATTGTCGGAAGGCAAGCGTAATAATAATAATAACAACGACAATAATATTACGGGCGACCATAGTAAATAGGACCAAATTTTGTTAGTAAGAATAGGTAAATATATAGGTTTATATGTATACCATAGGTCCTATTAACTATGGACCCCCGTAATAATAACAACAACAATATAATAATATATATACCGGCACTACTGAGGGACCACTACCGTAAGTTTACCGGGCCTAACGCAGAAACTACGAGTATTCGAACGCTACGGTGGGCCGAGCGCCGGGAGGCGTTTGCTCCACCCAGTGTACACTAGAAATATATGCACACATAGAAGCCAGCCGGCGTGACTACTGTAGTCTCTTCCCTTCATTTTGCCGTCATGAAACACTTTTTCTCTGTCCCTTCCAGGCCAAAATTATCACCTTTGCCGTCTCTTTTCCCGAAGAAGACCAACGAGTATTTCCGCCCCTTTCCGTCGAGCCACCGTTCCCTTTTCCCATCCCTTCCCGTCATGAAAACCGTTCCCGCTGGAAAATCCTATCCATTCCCGTGGTAAATTCAATTCCCGCTGAAAATTATATTCCCCTCCGGTCATGAAAAAAAAATTCCCGCTGGAAATTACCATCCCTTCCTGTCAAGAAAATATTTCCCGCTGGAAGTTGCCAACCCGTCCCACCGTGAGAAACGTTCCCGCTGGAAATAAACATCTCTTTCACCCAACAAAACAGTTTCCGCCAAAAAAAAAAACTACTATCTGTATCCTTTCCCGCTAGAAAAATGTTTTACACCTTTCTGTCCCACCCCCTCCCACAAAACATATGACCTAAACAAATTGCCACTCCATTGTCCCCTCCCGCCCTGAATTATTTTACCCCGGCAAACAGCGCATAGTCGGTCCCGTACCGTCTCGTGTTTTTTTGTTTCCACTCTTCTCACACACGAATCACACGATATTCCCGCTAGCTTTGGGGCACGTATGATAGCGCCGCAGTCTTGCAGCAGTAGCAGGCAAAGGTCTATCTCGACAGAGGGCAAAGCCCCGTCGAGGTCAGCCCGATATCGAACAAAAAGTCGCAAACGAATACCAGGTAGGCACTCACGAAGGGGCCATGACTTGCGGTATAGGTCCACGAATCTGAACGAAACCTGAAAGAACAAAAGCTGACGTTTTTAGACCGAGTGAAGAACTTGCTCCTGCGAAAATCAGCTCGTTTTGGCTCCCCAGGTATCCAGTGAGTTACGTTCTAGACGAAGTTAAGAACTTGTCCCTAGGAAACTGAGCCTGTATTGGTCAACCGGGTGAAAAAATAAATGTACGAAATAGCAGCATACAGGCCGGGTTATATAGTAGCATGAAAAACATCACAGGCTATGATCTCGGGGGCTAATATCCCCGAATGTTCGCCATGCCGACATAGCGCATCCATGCTTTCGTCGGCCGTGCGACAAAAACGTGCCGGTGTAATGCAGCGGTGCGAGCTGGTTCAAGCTGAATTCAACAAATGCATTAAACCGTGAGAGCTTGACACGCCATTTTTTTTTTAGGCAGATCCTGAAAACTTACACACGTGTGTTTTTTGAGCCCCTGTCCATTCAATACCGAATGCACAGAGCATTTATATTTTCGCCCGATATTTGGTCATAATATTTTTTTGGTGCGGATGTTCGGGCCTCATGGAAGCCTCAATTTCCCACCACCAACAAGAACAAAAACGCCGTTTGTTAACGGGCCGACAGCGGCACACGGAGCACGTGAGTATCGTTTCACGATCTACTCCATCATTAAAAACGCGGTGTAAACATTTGGTTTTTGTACGGAAAGCATGTGTAATTTTGCGTAGTGGCCTTCTTGCCGAGGGACCCGCGGGCCGCCACCCGAGTCCGGGGGGGGGGCTCGAGCGCCGACCACATTGGGCTGAGTTGTTGAAATACCCGGAAAATTTCATTGCAGACCTTAGGGATTCCCCAAAACAAAAGCACGGGTCAACGGCTGACCCAGCAGCAGAGGTAAGCTCCCATGAGTTTCTCGAGCGCGGTGCGAGAAACGACGAGCTACAACTCTGAAGTTAGCTATTACGGGGGCCATAGTTAATAAGACCAAATATTGTTAGGAACAATATGTAAATATTTAGGTTTTTACGTGTAATGTAGGTACTATTTACTATGGTCCCTCGTAATAGCTGGCACTGATTGGTGTCCCAGGAGCGCTGATCTACTTGCCGCCCGTCGCTGAAGGTTTGATAATGGGGTGTTGCTGAGACGAGTTATTTGCTGTGGGCCATTCGGACTGTGTAAATTTCGCGTGTGTCTCTCGGCCGCTCCATCCGTACCACGCCCCGCGAGACATGAAACCGGCGTGTGAAAAGAAAGTCCACCTTCGTTGATCCAGCTGCAACACAACAGTATATAATTCTACCCGGGTAACCTTTGCGACGGCCAACAAGTTCCTGGGGGCGACACTGTGTCGCTCTTTTCGTCTGCGTCTTATTTTTTCGCCGTGTCGAAACTCTCCCGCCTCACCGACTCGTTGAGGGTAAAATCCCGGTATGCATCAAGGAGTCTTGACACTGATCCGCTTCTCGCCAACCTCGCTATCGCCGCCAGGTCCTTGCCAAGGGATCCGCGGGCCGCCAGCCGAGTCCGCCTGCGGGGGGGCTCGGGCGCCGGTCATATTGGGCTGAGGTGTTCGAGTACCCAGAATATTTTATTGCAGACACTGGGAGCCCCCTAAACGCTTAGTAGGAAGCAGTGACCACGCGAATCAGGGTGCAGCAATCGATAGTCTCCCGCCTCCACCACTCGTGGACACCGGGCCTCGGATGAAGGGCGATGGTTCAACAGCTGGTCCAGCAGCACAGGTAAGCGTGCGTGCTCTTCGAGTACGGTGCGAGAAACGACGAGACATGACCCTAGCCTGAGCTTGCACTGATTGTGGTCCAAAACCGCTGATTTAGGTTGCCGCTCGCCGTTGGAGATTAGGTACTGAAGTTATGCTGAGACAACTTTCTGCTGTGGGCCGTTCGGACTTTAAGATTATGTTGGTCCCTCGCCTCCCATTCGTGCAGCGGCCGCGACGCATCGATTTAGGATTGATTGTCGGCTACCTTTGAAAAGTTCACACCCTGTACAACTACTTTTAGTTCCATTTGCAACACCAGACAACTACTTGTTCAGGAAGTTGCGCAAATAGTTGTCAGGAGACAACTACTTTTCAGGAAAGTTGCGCAAATAGTTGCCTGGCGGACAACTACTTGTTCAAGAATTTACCCAAATAGTTGCCTGTAGACAACCACTTGTTGAAGAAGTTACGCAATTAGTTGCCTGGCAGACAACTACTCCTCAGGAAAGCTACGCAAATAGTTGCCTGTAGACAACTACTTGTTAAAGATGTTGCGCAAATAGTTGCCTGGCAGACAACTACTCCTTAGAAAAGCTGCGCAAATAGTTGCCTGAAGATAACTACTCTTCAGGAAAGCTGCGCAAATAGTTATCCAGGACAACTATTGGGTAGTTGCAGCCGTGCGCAACTACCATTAGTATTTGCCCAGCGGTAGTTGTACAGGGTGTTGATGTCATTTGCTTGTTCATTGCCAGCTGACATGTTCACATGTAGCCCAGCGTGTGTGCTTGCCCGTGCGTTGCGCGTGTGTGTGTGCGTGTGGATGTGTGGATGTGTGGATGTGTGAATGTGTGTGTGCTGCGTGGTGTGCACCGCTGGATCTTCAGCGATTGTTGTTGGACCGACAACTGATACTGTTTTAGTCGAAGAGGTCAAATTCAACGGCCCCACTCAACTATCTCCGCGTCTGCGCGTCTCACTCAAACTACAGTTGTCTGGATAACTACTTGTTTAAGAACTTGCGCAACTAGTTGTTCTGGATAACTAGTTGTTCAAGAACTTGCGCAAATAGTTGTTCTGGATAACTACTCGTTCAGGAAGTTATGCAAATATTGCCTGTAGACAACTACTTGTTCAAGAACTTGCGCAAATAGTTGCCTGTAGACAACTACTAGTCCAAGAAGTTACGCAAATAGTTGCCTGTAGACAACTACTTGTTCAAGAAGTTGCGCAAATAGTTGCCTGGCAGACAACTACTCCTCAGGAAAGCTGCGCAAATAGTTGCCTATAGACAACAACTCGTCAGGGAAGCTGCGCAAATAGTGATCCAGGACAAGTATTGGGTAGTTGCAGCCGTGCGCAACTACCGTTTGTATTTGCACAGCGGTAGCTGTACAGGGTGTGAAAAGTTGCCAGCGATTGCTTCTAAGGCGAGATGCAGTGCGTCATTGGTATCCGTATTGTATGTCGTTCACACTCCCGTATTGCAGCAGCGGCCGCGAGACAAGGATGTTCAAAGCATGTCGCCATCGACCTGCTGTAAAGCAGCAATAGCTGCAACACAGCCCGAAGCTGCTACCCGGTGTAATGGTTTATGGGCGAGGCGTTTGGCAAACAAAAGTTCACTGTATAGGGTGTGCGTGAGACCTGGCATCTTCAGAAGCACCCCGCACGTCAAGCCTGTTTTTATAGATACCTGGTAGGCGGTACCGATAGTTTGGCTCCAACCACCGCGGTATACATTGGTGTTTCCGTTCCATCGGCTCCTCACTGATCACAGGATACCGGTGGTAACGACCGTTCTACGCGGTGGACTGTTTTTGGACCAACGGCCCAAGCCCGCGGGGCAGTGACCGATGGCGTCCATGATGCTTCCCACTCTACTCAGTGCAATCTTCTGGTGCAACGATGGCCCTTCGGTGGTACGATGTTTGCTGTGTCAGCTGGGGCTCTTTTGACATGGGTCGTACGATCGCGAGGCCGTCGGCGACGGATCAATGGACAGGTGACAAACTGCGAGGGCAAGTCACGCGAGCATGAAGGGCAGGAGGCGTACCGCGTCCCCAATGACACGAGGCAGGAGGCGTAAATAGTAATTGATGGAGGCACTGTTATATTTCTCTGAGACTGCGGGCATACCCAAATATCCAAAGAGAAGCTTGAGCTACTAATAGCCAAATTTTGAGCTCGGCTTTGTACACCTTACAGTTGACTAGTTGTGTAACTTACTGGCGAAGTTATAGCGACGTACCATCTGTGGTAGCTACGCGCCGGTCACGAGCCCCGTCATTGATTCCCGCGATGTTTTCGCCACGTCTGAAACGTCTATGTTTATCTCCCATCATTCTAACGATAGCGATCCGAGTACGTAGGGGTTTTGTACAGATCGTTTCGCAATGGCACCCTTGATCCCCCCGTGAAGACGCTGTCACGCTTACTCTACCCCAGATCACGCCCGCAGACACCACCTAACGTAAATCGTCCCTCCTTCGGTACACCGGCAGTTACGACCAGACGGAGACCGGGCGGTGCAAGCCTCGCAGTTGGAGGCGGCTATCGCCCCATCAGCAGGGACGCCGGCGCACCAGAAGGCGCCTGTTGATCTTGGCAGGTCGTCACGGCCGCACTCAACCGCCGAAAGGGCCCACCACGTGGAAGCAGCCGTAGTAGGGGGGGCGGCAACGGCCGAACTGGCAGCGTTCCCGCCTGAAGGAGCACCCACGCGGCAGCAAGTGCCTGCTGGCGTCAAACCGCCGTCGCCGTACTCCGCGGCAGCAGTCCAAGCGGGGAGCGCGATAAGGGCCGTACAAACAAATCTTCCACATGTAGGAGCACCAGCTCGACAGCAGGTACCAGTCAACATCGATACGTCGTCGCTGCCGCGTTTGATCGACGAGGCGGCCCGACAGGAGGCACCAGCGGCAATGGGGAGTGCGGGAAAAGCCACAATGTCAGAGGATCCATCTGCAGGAGCATCAGCTCGGAAACATGTGCCTGTTGACCACGACAGGCCATCGCTGCCGCGTTCGACCGCCGGGATTCCCACCCAGGAGGCATCAGCCGCAGTGAGGAGAATGGCAACGGCGGCATCGGCAGACGCTTCAACCACAGGAATATCCGCTCGACCGCAAGTGAATGTTAAACTTGACAGGTCGTCACTGCCGTTTTCAACCGCCGAAGCGACCTACCTGGAGGAACCAGTTGAAGTGGGAAGGGAGACAACCACAACGTCGAGAGACGCTTCCCCCGCAAGAACACCAGCGCGGCAGCAGGTGCAGGGGGGCATCGATACGTCGTCGCTGCCTTTTTTCGATGGCCGGAACGGCCCACGGCAAGGCAGAAACCCCAGTGGAGGAGGCCAAGACGGCCGAATTGAACGAGGATGCATCTGCACGAGCGCCAGCCCGACAGCAGGTACCAGTTAACATCGATACGTCGTCGCTGCCGCATTTGATATACGAGACGGCCCAGCAGGAGGCACCAGCGGAAATGGAGAGTGCGGGAACGGCCACAATGACAGAGGCCCAATCTGTAGCAGCATCAGCTCGGAAACAGGTGCCCGTTGACCATGACTGGCCATCGCTGCCGCGTTCGACCGCCGAGATGCCCACCCATGAGGCATCAGCCGCAGTGAAGAGAATGGCAACGGCGGCATCGGCAGACGTTTCACCCACGGGAACATCCGCTCGACCGCAGGTGATTGTTGACCTTGACAGGTCGTCACTGCCGCTTTCGACCACCCGAGCGACCTACCTAGAGGAACCAGTTTTAGTGGGAAAGGAGACAACCACAACGCCGGGAGACGCTTCCCCCGCAAGAACACCAGCTCGGCAGAAGGTGCCGGGGGAACATCGATACGTCGTCGCTGCCTCATTTCATCGCCCAGACGGCCCACGAAGAGCAGCAGCCGCGGTTGGAGAGGACACGACGGCCGCATTGACCGAGGATACATCTGCACGAGCGCCAGCTCTGTATCAGGTACCAGTCAACATCGATACGTCGTCGCTGCCGCGTTCCATCGACGAGACCGCCCAACAGGAGGCACCAGCGGCAATGGGGAGTGCGGGAACGGCCACAATGACGGAAGCTCCACCTGCAGGAGCATCAGCTCGGAACAACGTGCCTGTTGACCATGACAAGTCATCGCTGCCGCGTTCGACCGCCGAGATGCCCACCCAGGAGACATCAACAACAGTGAGGAGAATGGCAACGGCGGCATCGGCAGACGCTTCAACCGCAGGAATATCCGCACGACCGCAGGTGATTGTTGACTTTGACAGGTCGTCACTGCCGCTTTCGACCGCCCAAGCGACCCACCTAGAGGAACCAGTTTTAGTAGCAAGGGAGACAACCACAATGCAGGGAGACGCTTCCCCCGCAAGGACACCAGCGCGGCAGCAGGTGTCGGGGAACATCGATACTTCGTCGCTGCCGCTTTCGATCCCCGAGACGGCCCACGAGAAGGCAGCAGTCGCGGTGGGGAAGGAAACGATGACCGAATTGACCGAGGATGCATCTGCACGAGCGCCAGCTCTGTATCAGGTACTAGTCAACATCGATACGGCGTCGCTGCCGCATTTGCTTGCAGAGACGGCCCAACAGGAGGCACCAGCGGCAATGGGGAGTGCGGGAACGGCCACTGTGACGGAAGCTCCACCTGCAGGAGCATCAGCTCGGAAACAGGTGCCTGTTGACCATGACAAGTCATCGCTGACGCGTTCGACCGCCGAGATGCCCACCCAGGAAGCATCAACAACAGTGAGGAGAATGGCAACGGCGGCATTCGCAGACGCTTCAACCACAGGAATATCCGCTCGACCGCAGGTGATTGTTGACTTTGACAGGTCGTCACTGCCGCTTTCGACCGCCCAGGCGACCTACCTAGAGGAACCAGTTTTAGTGGGAAGGGAGACAACCACAACGTCGAGAGACGCTTCCCCCCCCAAGAAGAACACCAGCGCGGCAGCAGGTGCAGGGGAACATCGATACGTCGTCGCTGCCGTTTTCGATGGCCGGAACGGCCGACGGGAAGGCAGCAACCCCAGTTGAAGAGGCAAAGACGGCCGCATTGACCGAAGATGCATCTGCACGAGCACCAGCTCGACATCAGGTACCAGCCAATGTCGATACGTCGTCGCTGCCGCGTTCCATCGACGAGACCGCCCAACAGGAGTCACCAGCGGAAATGGAGCGTGCGGAACGGCCACAATGACGGAAGCTCTACCTGCAGGAGCATCAGCTCGGAAACAAGTGCCTGTCGACAATGACAAGTCATCGCTGCCGCGTTCGACTGCCGCGATGCCCACCCAGGAGACATCAACAACAGTGAGGAGAAGGGCAACGGCGGCATCGGCAGACGCTTCAACCACAGGAATATCCGCTCGACCGCAGGTGATTGTTGACCTTGACAGGTCGTCACTGCCGCTTTCGACCACCCGAGCGACCTACCTAGAGGAACCAGTTTTAGTGGGAAAGGAGAACAACCACAACGCCGGGAGACGCTTCCCCCGCAAGAACACCAGCTCGGCAGAAGGTGCCGGGGAACATCGATACGTCGTCGCTGCCTCATTTCATCGCCCAGACGGCCCACGAAGAGGCAGCAGCCGCGGTTGGAGAGGACACGACGGCCGCATTGACCGAGGATACATCTGCACGAGCGCCAGCTCTGTATCAGGTACCAGTCAACATCGATACGGCGTCGCTGCCGCGTTCCATCGACGAGACCGCCCAACAGGAGGCACCAGCGGCAATGGGGAGTGCGGGAACGGCCACAATGACGGAAGCTCCACCTGCAGGAGCATCAGCTCGGAACAACGTGCCTGTTGACCATGACAAGTCATCGCTGCCGCGTTCGACCGCCGAGATGCCCACCCAGGAGACATCAACAACAGTGAGGAGAATGGCAACGGCGGCATCGGCAGACGCTTCAACCGCAGGAATATCCGCACGACCGCAGGTGATTGTTGACTTTGACAGGTCGTCACTGCCGCTTTCGACCGCCCAAGCGACCCACCTAGAGGAACCAGTTTTAGTAGCAAGGGAGACAACCACAACGTCGGCAGACGCTTCCCCCGCAAGGACACCAGCGCGGCAGCAGGTGTCGGGGAACATCGATACTTCGTCGCTGCCGCTTTCGATCCCCGAGACGGCCCACGAGAAGGCAGCAGTCGCGGTGGGAAGGAAACGATGACCGAATTGACCGAGGATGCATCTGCACGAGCGCCAGCTCTGTATCAGGTACTAGTCAACATCGATACGGCGTCGCTGCCGCATTTGCTTGCAGAGACGGCCCAACAGGAGGCACCAGCGGCAATGGGGAGTGCGGGAACGGCCACTGTGACGGAAGCTCCACCTGCAGGAGCATCAGCTCGGAAACAGGTGCCTGTTGACCATGACAAGTCATCGCTGACGCGTTCGACCGCCGAGATGCCCACCCAGGAAGCATCAACAACAGTGAGGAGAATGGCAACGGCGGCATTCGCAGACGCTTCAACCACAGGAATATCCGCTCGACCGCAGGTGATTGTTGACTTTGACAGGTCGTCACTGCCGCTTTCGACCGCCCAGGCGACCTACCTAGAGGAACCAGTTTTAGTGGGAAGAGAGACAACCACAACGTCGAGAGACGCTTCCCCCGCAAGAACACCAGCGCGGCAGCAGGTGCAGGGAACATCGATACGTCGTCGCTGCCGTTTTCGATGGCCGGAACGGCCGACGGGAAGGCAGCAACCCCAGTTGAAGAGGCAAAGACGGCCGCATTGACCGAAGATGCACCTGCACGAGCACCAGCTCGACATCAGGTACCAGCCAATGTCGATACGTCGTCGCTGCCGCGTTCCATCGACGAGACCGCCCAACAGGAGTCACCAGCGGAAATGGAGCGTGCGGGAACGGCCACAATGACGGAAGCTCTACCTGCAGGAGCATCAGCTCGGAAACAAGTGCCTGTCGACAATGACAAGTCATCGCTGCCGCGTTCGACCGCCGAGATGCCCACCCAGGAGACATCAACAACAGTGAGGAGAATGTCAACGGCGGCATCGGCAGACGCTTCAACCACAGGAATATCCGCTCGACCGCAGGTGATTGTTGACCTTGACAGGTCGTCACTGCCGCTTTCGACCACCCGAGCGACCTACCTAGAGGAACCAGTTTTAGTGGGAAAGGAGACAACCACAACGTCGGCAAACGCTTCCCCCGCAAGAACACCAGCGCGGCAGAAGGTGCCGGGGAACATCGATACGTCGTCGCCGCCGCTTTCGATCTCCAAGAAGGCCCACGGGAAGGTAGCAGCCGCGGTGGGGGAGGCAAAGACGGCCGAATTGACCGAGGATGCATCTGCGCGAGCGCCAGCTCTGTATCAGGTACCAGTCAACATCGGTACGTCGTCGCTGCCGCATTTGATCACAGAGATGGTCCAACAGGAGGCACCAGCGGACATGGGGAGTGCGGGAATGGCCACAATGACAGAGGCCCCATCTGCAGGAGCATCAGCTCGGAAACAGGTGCCTGTTGACCATGACAAGTCATCGCTGCCGCGTTCGACCGCCGAGATGCCCACCCAGGAGACATCAACAACAGTGCGGAGAATGTCAACTTCGGCATCGGCAGACGCTTCAACCACAGGAATATCCACTCGACCGCAGGTGATTGTTGACCTTGACAGGTCGTCACTGCCGCTTTCGACCGCCGAAGCGACCTACCCAGAGGAACCAGTTTTAGTGGGAAGGGAGACATCAACAACGTCGGCAGACGCTTCCCCCGCAAGAACACCAGCGCGGCAGAAGGTGCAGGGGAACATCGATACGTCGTCGCTACCGTTTTCGATGGCCGGAACGGCCCACGGGAAGGCTGCAGCCGCGGTGGGGGAGGCAAAGACGGCCGAATCGACCGAGGATGCATCTGCACGAGCGCCAGCTCGACAGCAGGTACCAGTCAACATCGATACGGCGTCGCTGCCGCATTTGCTTGCAGAGACGGCCCAACAGGAGGCACCAGCGGCAATGGGGAGTGCGGGAACGGCCACAATGACGGAAGCTCTACCTGCAGGAGCATCATCTCGGAAACAGGTGCCTGTGGGCCATGACAAGTCATCGATGCCGCGTTCTACCAATGACATGCTCACCCAGCAGGCATCAGGCGCAGTGAGGAGAAGGGCAACCGCGGCATCGGCAGACGCTTCAATCACAGGAATATCCGCTCGACCGCAGGTGCTTGTTGACCTTGACAGGTCGTCACTGCCGCTTTCGACCGCCCAGGCGACCGATCTAGAGGAACCAGTTTTAGTGGGAAGGGAGACATCAACCACAACGTCGGGAGACGCTTCCCCCGCAAGAACACCAGCGCGGCCGAAGGTGCCGGGGAACATCGATACGTCGTCGCCGCCGCTTTTGATGTCCGGAACGGCTCACGGGAAGGCAGCAGCCGCGGTGGAGAAGGAAGCGACGGGCGAATCGACCGAGGATGCATCTGCACGAGCACCAGCTCGACAGCAGGTACCAGCCAACATCGATACGTCGCCACTACCGCGTTTGATTGCAGAGACGGCCCAACAGGAGGCACCAGCGGCAATGGAGAGTGCAGGACCGGCCACAATGACGGAAGCTCTACCTGCAGGAGCATCAGCTCGGAAACAGGTGCCTGTGGGCCATGACAAGTCATCGATGCCGCGTTCTACCAATGACATGCTCACCCAGCAGGCATCAGCCGCAGTGAGGAGAAGGGCAACGGCGGCATCGGCAGACGCTTCAACCACAGGAATATCCGCTCGACCGCAGGTGCTTGTTGACCTTGACAGGTCGTCACTGCCGCTTTCGACCGCCCAAGCGACCTATCCAGAGGAACCAGTTTTAGTGGGAAGGGAAACATCTACCACGCCGGGAGACGCTTCCCCCGCAAGAACACCAGCGCGGCCGAAGGTGCCGGGGAACATCGATACGTCGTCGCTGCCGTTTTCGATGGCCGGAACGGCCCACGGGAAGGCAGCAGCCGCGGTGGGGAAGGAAGCGACGGCCGCATTGACCGAGGATGCATCTGCACGAGCACCAGCTCGACGGCAGGTACCAGCCAACATCGATACGTCGCCACTACCGCGTTTGATTGCAGAGACGGCCCAACAGGAGGCACCAGCGGCAATGGAGAGTGCAGGACCGGCCACAATGACGGAAGCTCTACCTGCAGGAGCATCAGCTCGGAAACAAGTGCCTGTGGGCCATGACAAGTCATCGATGCCGCGTTCGACCGCCGAGATGCCACCCAGGAGGCATCAGCCGCAGTGAGGAGAAGGGCAACGGCGGCATCGGCAGACGCTTCAACCACAGGAATATCCGCTCGACCGCAGGTGCCTGTCGACCTTGACAGGTCGTCACTGCCGCTTTCGACCGCCCAGGCGACCTATCCAGAGGAACCAGTTTTAGTGGGAAGGGAAACATCCACCACGTCGGGAGACGTTTCCCCCGCAAGAACACCAGCGCGGCCGAAGGTGCAGGGGAACATCGATACGTCGTCGCTACCGTTTTCGATGGCCGGAACGGCCGACGGGAAGGCAGCAGCCGCGGTGGGGAAGGAAGCGACGGCCGCATTGACCGAGGATGCATCTGCACGAGCACCAGCTCGACAGCAGGTACCAGTCAACGTCGATACGGCGTCGCTACCGCGTTTGATTGTAGAGACGGCCCAACAGGAGGCACCAGCGAAAATGGAGCGTGCGGGACATTCCACAATGACGGAAGCTCCACCTGCAGGAGCATCAGCTCGGAAACAAGTGCCTGTGGGCCATGACAAGTCATCGATGCCGCGTTCTACCAATGACATGTTTACCCAGGAGGCATCAGGCGCAGTGAGGAGAAGGGCAACGGCGGCATCGGCAGACGCTTCAACCACAGGAATATCCGCTCGACCGCAGGTGCCTGTTGATCTTGACAGGTCGTCACTGCCGCTTTCGACCGCCCAGGCGACCTATCCAGAGGAACCAGTTTTAGTGGGAAGGGAGACATCAACCACGTCGGGAGACGCTTCCCCCGCAAGAACACCAGCGCGGCCGAAGGTACAGGGGAACATCGATGCGTTGTCGCTGCCACGTTCGATCGCTGAGAAGGCCCGCGAGGAGGCAGCAGTCGCGGTGAGGGAGGCAACGACGGGCGAATCGACCGAGGATGCATCTGTACGAGCACCAGCTCGACAGCAGGTACCAGTCAACATCGATACGTCGTCGCTGCCGCGTCTTATCGCAGAGACGGCCCAGCAGGAGGCACCAGCAGCAATGCCAGCGGCAATGGGGAGTGCGGGAACGGCCACAGTGACGGATGCTCCACCTGCAGGAGCATCAGCTCAGAAACAGGTGCGTGTTGACCATGACAGGTCATCGCTGCCGCGTTCGACCGCCGAGATGCCCACCCAGGAGGCATTAGCCGCAGTGAGGAGAATGGCAACGGCGGCATCCGCAGACGCTTCACCCAGAGGGATACACGCTCGACCGCAGGTGCCTGTTGAGCTTGACAGGTCGTCACTGCCACTTTCGACAGCCCAAGCGACCAATCTAGAGGAACCAGTTTTAGTGGAAAGGGAGACAACCGCAACGTCGAGAGACGCTTCCCCCGCAAGAACACCAGCGCGGCAGAAGGTGCAGGGGAACATCGATACGTTGTCGCTGCCGCCTTCGATGCCCGAGACGGCCCACGAAGAGGCAGCAGCCGCGGTGGGAAGGAAGCGACGGCCGCATTGGCCGAAGATGCACCTGCACGAGCACCAGCTCGACAGCAGGTACCAGCCAATGTCGATACGTCGTCGCTGCCGCGTTTGATCGACGAGACCGCCCAACAGGAATCACCAGCGGAAATGGAGCGTGCGGGAACGGCCACAACGACGGAAGCTCTACCTGCAGGAGCATCAGCTCGGAAACAGGTGCCTGTCGACAATGACAAGTCATCGCTGCCGCGTTCGACCGCCGAGATGCCCACCCAGGAGACATCAACAACAGTGAGGAGAAGGGCAACGGCGGCATCGGCAGACGCTTCAACCACAGGAATATCCGCTCGACCGCAGGTGCCTGTCGACCTTGACAGGTCGTCACTGCCGCTTTCGACCGCCCAGGCGACCTATCCAGAGGAACCAGTTTTAGTGGGAAGGGAGACATCAACGACGTCGGCAGACGCTTCCCCCGCAAGAACACCAGCGCGGCCGAAGGTGCAGGGGAACATCGATACGTCGTCGCTACCGTTTTCGATCTCCAAGAAGGCCGACGGGAAGGCAGCAGCCGCGGTGGGGGAGGCAAAGACGGCCGAATTGACCGAGGATGCATCTGCACGAGCGCCAGCTCTCTATCAGATGCCAGTCAACATCGGTACGTCGTCGCTGCCGCGTTTGATCGCAGAGATGGTCCAACAGGAGGCACCAGCGGACATGGGGAGTGCGGGAATGGCCACAATGACAGAGCCCCCATCTGCAGGAGCATCAGCTCGGAAACAGGTGCCTGTTGACCATGACAAGTCATCGCTGCCGCGTTCGACTGCCGAGATGCCCACCCAGGAGACATCAGGCGCAGTGAGGAGAATGTCAACTTCGGCATCGGCAGACGCTTTAACCACAGGAATATCCACTCGACCGCAGGTGCTTGTTGACCTTGACAGGTCGTCACTGCCGCTTTCGACCGCCGAAGCGACCTACCTAGAGGAACCAGTTTTAGTGGGAAGGGAGACAACCACAACGTCGGCAGACGCTTCCCCCGCAAGAACACCAGCGCGGCAGAAGGTGCCGGGGAACATCGATACGTCGTCGCTGCCGTTTTCGATGGCCGGAACGGCCCACGGGGAGGCTGCAGCCGCGGTGGGGGAGGCAAAGACGGCCGCATTGACCGAGGATGCATCTGCACGAGCGCCAGCTCTGTATCAGGTACCAGTCAATATCGATACGGCGTCGCTGCCGCATTTGCTTGCAGAGACGGCCCAACAGGAGGCACCAGCGGCAATGGGGAGTGCGGGAACGGCCACAGTGACGGAAGCTCCACCTGCAGGAGCATCATCTCGGAAACAGGTGCCTGTTGACCATGACAGGTCGTTACTGCCGCGTTCGACCACCACGACGGCCCACCAGGGGGCATCAGCCACAGTGAGGAGAATGACACCGGCGGCATCGGCAGACGCTTCACCCACAGGAATACCCGCTCGACCGCAGGTGCCTGTTGACTTTGACAGGTCGTCACTGCCGCTTTCGACCGCACAAGCGACCTACCTAGAGGAACCAGTTTTAGTGGGAAAGGCTACAACCACCACCTCGGCAGACGCTCCACCCGCAGGAACACTAGCGCGGCAGAAGGTGCGGGTAACATCGATACGTTGTCACTGCCGCGTTCGATCGCCGAGACGGCCGACGAAGGAACAGCAGCCGCGGTTGGGGAGGCGACAACGGCCGCATTGAAAGAGGATCCACGAGCACCAGCTCGGGAACAGGTGCCTGCTGACATGCACACGCCAGTATTGCCGTGTTCAACCACCGAGACGGCGCACCAGGAGGCACCAGCCGTAATGACCAGGGCGGCAACGGCCGCGATGACGGAGGATCTACCTGCACGAACACCACCTAGGCAGCAGGTGCCTGCTTACATCGACACGTTGTCACGGCCGGATTCGACCGCCGACACAACCCACCAGGAGGCACCAGCCGCGGTGGTGAGGGCGGTGGCGGCCTCGTTGACAGAGGCTTCATCGTCAAGAGCACTGACTCGGCAGCAGGCGCCTGTTGTCCTTGACAGGTCGTCACCGCCGCGTTTTCCCCCCGCAGGGATGGCCCACCAGGAAGCAGCAATCACGGTGGGGAAGGCGGCAACGTCCGCATCGGCAGATTCTCCGCTTTCAATCGTGCTTGTCACACGACGGTCGCAGCTGGGCGACCACGCAGCCCAGGCAGTGCCAACCCCCCTGTTGCAGACGGCTTGTGACCCGCTAGCAGGGACGCCACCGTGGCAGCCGGCCTGTCGTGATACTAGCGGATGCCCCTCCCCCATTAAGTCAACCATGTCTTCTCCTACTACGTTACCACCGCCACATTCGGCCGGTGAGATGCCCAACCAGCCGCTACCAGCCTCGATGGGGGGTCGGCAACGAACCCATTGGAGGAAGCGCCGACGCGAGACACGGCACCTGCTATCGTGGTCGTCCCACCATGCCCGCAGCCGGGCGCAGCATCCGCCCAAGCGGTGGTGATCGCGGTGGTCGAGCCGCCATTCGTACCCTCGGCAGGGTCTACCGTAAACGCTGGACCAAACGGGAGGCCGTCTCCACAGTTAACGGCTCGAGCAGGCCAGGCGAACCAGTCGCCTTCTGCAGGGGGCTCTGCAGTCACGAACGGTTCAGCGACCGTGACACCCAGGGACGCTAGCTCCTCCGAACAAGCGCCTGCTGAACCTGACGTGCCCCCTCCGCGGGTACGTACAGAAGGACGGGCCAACACCGACCGCGAAGCTGCGGTGCAAGGTGGGAAGAGTGTCACCACGGAGTCCGATGGATCGGGGCATGAAGACAGGTCGTCCCCAAAGGTTGGGGCTCGGCAGGGCCGGGCGAGCCAGTCGTCTTCTGCGGGGGGCTCTGCTGACGAGGATGATTCCACGGCGGTAAAATCCAAGGGCACTAGCTCCCCCGGACAGGGGCCCACTGACCCTGGCGTGCGTCCTCCGCGGGCACAAGCTGGAAGACGAGCTAACACCGGCAACAATCGGGCTGGTAAAGGGGGCGCCACGAAGCCGGGCGGATCTGGTTTTAAGGGGGGGGATCCTCGGCAGCTTGGGACCCAGAAGGGCCGGAAGAAGGGCCGCCAGGGCTCCAGCTCCTCTCGGGACGGGGACGCGAATCGCGGAGATTCAGCGTCAAGCGGCAGCACCCCGCACGTGGTTCCGAAGTTCCGGTGCGTTCGACCTCGCTAGGTGTGGGCACGGGGACCCAACTTACCGCCTGATGTAGCGATAGCTCTTGCGAACCAACGGGGGTCTGAAATGCAGAAAGTAACTTTCGGGTCTGTGATGTAAAGCCTTATTGGTATAACTATAGCTCTTCTTCTTGTGCGAAAGCTTTTTATGGTACTCGTATGCTCACCTCGTTTGTTGATTACTGCAGGTCCGAGGAGGTTTCGGGTCTGTCGCAAGGGCAAAGAAGAGGGCATCTTTTAGTTGAACACCGTAGTATATTATCGCTGAATACTGTTTGACATGCTTCAACGCACCTGACTCTGCGTTGACCCCTCCTGTAATGCGTCGCTGAGCTGTCGCCTGCTGTTTGCCGACCGTCACGCACACCATTTAGGGGCATGAAAAACCGCGGAAACACATGCTTCTTGCTGTCCGCGGTTCAGCTGATGAGGAAAATGACGACGTGCCACGAGAAACTGCTGGCATTCTCTGACAGCGAAACCCCTCCACAAGGTAAATGCGTGCGATGACAAATGGACTCTATGGAGCTACCATGCGTGTTCAGTGGGAAAACTGGAGAAGACAAGCCTCTGAAAGTAAATAGCAACACTGCATGGTAGAGGCGACACCACTGACTACACACTTGCAAGGATAGCAGGGAGATAGTAACAATATTGGCAGATGAACGGAGCGGTCGCTAACGGTTTAGCTCCAGTGTTTTTAAGCACAGGAAGCAATGACTCCAGCAGAACATTTCTTTTCTTGAAGAAAGTACGTATGGGGCGTCGCAAATCGACGTGGCTGTGGACCCGGCGTTGTTCGTATATCAACGCACTGTATCGGTCTGTCGGGATGAAATCGGGAGATGTCCTTCTACCTTAGCTTTCGTGAGGTCTTCCAGGTGCTTTCATTCGAGGTGCGTCTGCACTCCGAAGTTTTTCCTCTGAGACGGAGATCCAAGGTGCGCAGCTTTAGCTATTGCGTGTGAGAATAGATAGAGTGTCTCCCGACGTAGCCTCTATAGAGGTGGTGACCTCGATGCAAGACCCGCGTTGCAGCACATGTCCTGACCTTCCTGAGGGCCCATTTAATCGGTCTGTCCCGCGCGTTCCATCCTGGTGGTCTCCCGTCCTTCCCTCGATGCTCTCCACCTGTCACAGGGAAGAAACTGACGTGGGCGGTGTCGCGGACCCTTAAGGTGTGTGACACCTAAACTGCATCGACTTTATCTCGTTCAGACCCCATACGCGTACCTACGATGTCAAGTTGAAGCGTGCCTCCCTGAATGTCTCGGTGCGAGGTGCGGTAGCATCGCCTTGAGCTTTGGTGTTGAAGAGCCAACTGAGGAAGCCCCATAGCTGACGACTGGGCTACGAGTTGTCGCCAGCAAGTCGCATGTAGCCCTTTTTAGCCGGCGCCGTGCCACAGTGATTCACCCGCCGAGAAAACTTGTGAGACACATAATATAACGTTTACCGTTCTGTCACCATGTATGCTACGAAGGTAAGATAAACTGTTGTGCATTTGTGGGGAAGCTTCGATGATACGCTCTGAGATTTTTTCCCGATCACATCGGAGTTAGATGCATAAGTACGCTGCTTGGTCTGCACAGCAGTATTGGCGGTTCCACGTGATTTTAATTTATCCACGTCCGTCGAGCAGAAACGCCCTTCATCCCCCAACCAGTCGTCTTGGGTGCACTATTGTTCCAGGCGTTGCAAACCGAGGATGAAATGGGCCCGCTAGATCCGATGGAGTTGGTCGAGACGTTCTTCACCATGTTTTCCGGCTTCGTGAGTGGCTATCCCAAGCTTTGAGGGTTCACCTCAGTACTACTGCCGATTGAGGGTCGTGGCATGAAATGGTTGCCGGGTAGACTGCCCTGAGGACACAGCCCATCAGTACGTACCGAGGAAAGAGCTTCGAGACAACGGTAGCTGCACTCTGTATAGGCGTAGATTTGCGCTCGGTTTGGCACGGTCCTGCTGAGGCAGAGAGAGAGGCAATATATTCTCGCAGAGTGCATACGCGTGCTACCCGTAGCCCCAAGCTCGAACAAATCACGATGCCCCATTGGCTGGGCTTTCCAACGCTTTTTTGCTTCTCGTCCCATTTGTTACATTCGCCCTTCTTTTTTCTCTCCTTCCTAGCCGTAATTCAGATCCGGTGCCACAAAGCAGGCTCTCCTCCCCCTTCCCCCTTCCCAATCCGGTTCGTGCCTTCATCTTATCGCGAGAAGACTTCGGCCATTTTTTGCTTCTTGCCTCGTCGACTCGCGTCAAATTTGGCGGTGCTCGAAGCCCCTCCCTCGCTTCTTCAACCGGTTGCGACTCCCCGATGCAGCGATACTCGTAGGACGTTTCTCGCAGCGGTGCAGTTCTTGAATGGCAGTAGACGGCACCCTTAACGTAGTTTCGCCATTTACGTCGAGCACTAACACAGCACGTCGCGTCTTGTTTGTTTTTCCAGCTCGGCTTCTCCCGAATCGTTCGGTACTAGGAAACAAAAAAAGATTCGAGCGGCGTGCACCCCGCTTCTGTGGGATGTAGACTGCCCCCCCGAGTATATCGTGGTTCTGCTGACGACGGGCCGGGACGGGCCTCCTGTTATGGAGCCCCACAGCTGTATGTGCAGTGTTGTTGTCTCTTCCGTTTTTGCGCAATGAACATGACCGACGTCGCATCACTGTTGTTTCTTCGCCAACGTCAACGCTGGGTACATGCGTCTGTCCGGCTTCAGTTCGAGCGTGGCCAACCGGCGGACATGAGCCTCGCGCTCGTTTCTATCCTTTCGAAGCTTGACGAAGAGACCCGCGATCGCCAGGTGAGCTCGAAGCGTGCAAACGACGAGCACTACATCGACTACACGGTGCTCTGTAACATCTACCCGATGCTCTTACGCTTTTGTCATGGGAACACTTGGCATGATACTTTTGTTTGACCAGAACCGCTGGTACCGACTGTGGGGCCGAAGACATACATATCATTCCACCAAACATTTCCCTATTTATTTCCGCCTCTCTTACGAGCGTTTCGGGGTCTCCTTCACCTTTAGAATCTATTTCTGGTTCGCTTTCTCATCGACGGCTTGCACAGAGTGAATAATCCCGTGCGCCAGTAGCTTCCGATCTCAATGTCAACCGGCAAAATCGTACTGACATATTTTGAAGAGATAAATGTCTTTCGCGCAGAGGTGCGCGATCGTTTTTCAGCTCTCGATTTTTCTCGACAACGGCAAGGGGGGCTAAAGCCGTACCAATGCACGCTATATTTTCGGAAGGCTCTTCACCAGATATTTCGGAAACCACCTTGTTCGGAAGTGGAAAACTTCCCTTCTGCGAAAATCAAGCGTGGAAAAAATGATCGCACTCCTGCGCGAACTCAAACCCTCATGACGGATATAAAGAGTATCGCAGACCAACTTGTACTTGGCGCTCTCCCGTGTCCCACGGCTCACTCGGCTGGTGCATGCAACCCATGCCCAATCCCTTCTCCAGCCCTGTTCGCCTTTGTTTGGACGATGTGTGTATGTGCGTGTCATACATTACTATGGTCTAGCCTGCCTCCGCGTCGTCGGTTTTCGTGAGGCTGTTCTCCCTCCCATGATATACCAGTAACCCTCGTGTGGTGCTCGGAATAGATATGCGGTAGGCTCTGCGGCATGTACGGTATCGCAGTTCCTCTCGCTACCCTCAAACATTTGTGATATCGCCATTCCGTTTTCATTTCGCTACTTGCTCCGCTTTTTTTTCTTGTCGGAAATCTCCTCCCTTCCCCCCCCCCCCAAAGGTGTTAAGTTTGGTCCCATACCAGTTCGCCATCTTGTTTTTTGGTTTTTGTTTGTATCGTTACCCCGAGGTTTTCCGTGGCATCTTACCGGTGGAATACTTCCACTCCCCTCCTTCTCCCCCTCCTGCCGACTTTTTTTGCGGGTTGACGCGGTGCTGAATGTTTTTTTCGTGCCAGACGGGAGCTTCTATCGTCGATTCGGCCCGCTGGGAGTTGTCAGTCCAACACACCTGCCACCGGTTGCAAGGTGAGGGGGCGCCCCGAGGCCTATCGAGAGTTAGCTTGAGGTTTGGGTTTTGCCGAAAGGCCGGCGCGCTTCTTACAGTAATACCAGGTACATACATACATACGCATCGACGTATATGTTTGGGGCATTTGTGGAGTAGACTAGACGAAAAAAATCGTTTTTAAATAGTACATTTAGTGGTATCATTCTCTCCTATGGGAAAATTCTCCTGGCTCTACCAAGGTATAATTTGGGGTTCGTGTTTCTTGCTTCACAGCACTGAAATATCAGCATCATGATTACGCCGTCATCGTGGCGGGACGAACGTAATACAAAGTATGGGAACTATCCAATGCAGTTACAGTACGCTGCAGCAGGTAAGAGCCTCCTGTTTTTGGCTCAGGCTCGCGGCTTACTGTGATGATGTCAACACTGACTAGAGGCTATCAAAGGCTATTATACAATATTTAGAATGTCTTTCCTCGCTGAGCACAAATTCTCGATCTGTGTATCCTTAAAATAAAAAAAAGTCAGCTTGAAATTCTTAATTCCCAAACCCTTACCACATCAGATTTGTCGCGTGCTATATTACTGGAACGTAGCCCGATCGGTCTCCCGGGGTGTTCCCCTACCGCTTACCGCAGTGTCATCCTCGGGGACTCGCGTTATTTGCAGGCGTGCTTCGATTTGCGAGCTCGATCAGGGGAGCACGAAATCATGGGCCCAAAAAATGTGAAAATTGAGTCCACACTCCTGTTAACAGCAAAAGACCAGAAAGAACAACAAAGCGGAGCGTTGGGGTTCCTGCACATTTCGAGAAAATTGCAGTTTTTTTCTTTTTCCAACTTTGTATGCTTGGTTTTAATATACCCCCCCCCCCATAGCTGGCTCTCGAAAACTAAAATGTGTTTTTGTTTGTTTGTTTTGTTTCCGCGCTCCCCTCAGTGGATCCCCAGTATTTACAGCGCCGAGGTAGGTGTGTCTAACAGTGTGCCAAGTGGGTCGCTCTCGCGGGAAGAGCGTCCGGTTTGCGCTCGGTGTGTCAGAAATACTGCCCACACACAACGATATGGACACAAGCGTTTCCCCTGTGTGTCGGCAAACAGCGGTCCGAAAATTCTGTTTGTAGCTCGTAGCTCGTAGCAGTCAGACGTCCGTGTGATTTTTTTTCGGTTCGTTTACTTCTTTTTTGGTGTGATCTGTTTTGAAATCGATTTGAAGTCCTTCTGCCAAAAGTGCATGGTCCTTATCACGTCCTGCTACTGAAACCAGGGCGTATCCTTGCACCAGCTCGGGTGCTAAAAGCCACTGCTCGCTACTCTAACCCTCGAAATGCCCATGAGCAGCACCCACCGAGCGAAGCTATTCACACCTCAGATAGATCAGATAGATCGTGATCTATTGTAGATCATCTATTACGGGGGACCATAGTAAATAGGACCAAGTACTACGAGTAAAAATGAGGAAATGTATAGGTTTTATGTGTACCGTAGGTCCTGTTTAATATGGTCCCCGTAATAGATCATTTTCTCGCCTGCCATCGTGAGAGGTAGTGCAGGATCTGCGGGAGTACAGATGATCCAACCCAAGAAACACGCGCTATCACTAGATCATGCAGATCATACGGGTCTCCACCCGGCAACATAAAACATGAGCTATTGTAGACCATACGAGATCGAGAATAAAAGTTCTGCCTTGAAATATTTAGATCGTGAAATGGGAATGATCTGTGGATGATCTGTCCGGGGTGTGGAGCTGTTGTGACTCAGCTCTACTGCCCGTTCGCGTGCCGCACGGACATCAGCAAACAAGTGCGAAAGAGGGCGAGCATTGCTTTGTCCTGCAGCTGACGATGCCGTCGGTCAACGAGCCTGCGAAGGGCTGGTTTTTCTCGAGGCTCGTGGAGGAGGTGAGTGAGGTTCCCCCTCCGCTGTGCTTTTGTTTAGGTCCCGGGCTCGATCGATCGCGGTCGTTGCCAACGAGCATGTATGTGTGTACTGTCACTGCAGCGGGGAAGTTTTTCAGATGGTCCATTTACTGTAGTGCGATGTTTGTTTGCCTTATGGCAAGGTCCGGCATGCTTGCCCGTGCTTTCTCCTGGCCCTGCGTCTACCGCGCCTCAGTCGGTTTACACGATGGTTACAGCAGTAACGGTTGGCAGGTCACGGCGCGAGTTTCGCGCATCCGCACCGACAGATAAATGCGTACTTGCAGTCGCGGCGATCCTTCCGTGCCTCTTCACGGCGGGGGTGGCGTTTACTCGTTTCGTCGGCGAGTTTTCGCGGAACAGGTCTGCCGTGCAATACTCGATCGATGCGTGCCCTGCCGTCGCCGTCGCCCTTCGGTGGTACACCGTAAACAGGCCTTGAATTCACACAAGGGGTGGGAGCGATCGTTTTTTTTCGGCGCTATTTGTCTCGCCAGCGGTAAGAAGGGCGCTAAAACCGAGCATCAATATCGTTCGGAAGGCTCTCTACTACCAGATAAATCTTGTCCGAAAATTAGCTCATTGTTCGGTAGTGGCAACCTTCCCGTTCGGAAAATTTTTTTTTAAAAAAAACGAGCGCTGGAAAAACCGATCGATCGCTCCCACCCCTGTGCGGACTGGACGCTCTTGACGATAGTTCCCATCCTCCCGTGAATGTCGTACGTACCTGTCATACGAATACGTGGTTTTTTAGGCTGCCCTTTTTGGGCACGCGATTTTGCCGCCTTTGTCCCCTGCCCTTATTTTGTTAGATTGCTGCCGTGTGCTCGACCCTGTACCTCCACACCACGCCCCTCTCCCCCCCCCCCCCCCCCCGCGCCTGGTACCTCCGACACACGAGTAAAGCTCGTACAACACCCTCCTGCCATGCCTTTCGCCATGTTTCCACCGCACCTTCACGAATGTGTCGCGCTTCCCGTCGGATTGATTTTGATTGGTCGACGGTTCATGGGCGGCGACGGTGCAGACGACGCGGGTCCGGAGAGGGGGGGACCGCCCGTGCAAAGCCTGCCAGGTACACCACAACCGTGCTCCAAACTGTCTGACCCTGCCAATGGCAGACCCGAGACCGACAGCGCCCGCCAGTCTCGTTGCGATCGTTACTCTGCGCTCTCCTATACGATTCAAGTTTGTCGTGATTTGGCAGGAAATGTGTTTCGCAGTTATCTAGCTGAGAATGCCTATAGATGTAACCCGCCAGCGCCCTCTGCAGGTTTCATAGATTGCCGTAAATAGTTATTGTTATGCTTGCCATCCGACACAATGACTGTGTAGTGTTGTTCCAAAAAAGAAAGAGGGACAGAAAGCGAAGAACTCACCAGAACAAAAGCGCAGCAGCATCATACGACAAATCAAAACCGATGTGATGCACACCAAGACTACCGCAGCCAACATCCCTCCATCTTACCCACCACAAAACGACCACTCCCCTTTTGATCTACCGAAACCCGCTGTCCATCAAAATGGTTGGTATATAACTGCTACGCCCATGTTTCGACGCACGGAAGACCGTGCGGTGTTCCTGGTCGACATTGCTATCGGAAGTACCTAGGAGAGAGTCGCTGCCGTCTTCCTCTCTTTGCAGCTCTTCCACCCCCTCCAACCCTCCCCCCCACATACTGCTATGGTCATACGACTACGGCCATGCATGAGATCGAGCACATCTCTCCTATCGAGTACACCCCCCACGTACTGCTGCTGCTACTTTGCTGTTAAACTTGACCGTCCATGGCTGATTCTAACGGTTCCGAGCTTGTCCTTGGCGTTATTTATGTGATTTCGTTGCGAGAGGGAACAATACACTCTACTGTGCGTATAACTCGGACACTGCATTGTTCATCGCAACCCTGTTGTTTATACCCGGTATAGTGTTGTGCAGAGTACAAATTAGATTTCATTCTGTCGACGCTCTTCCCTAAGCAGCTTTAATGCTGTACGTGTAGCGGGGCCAACATATTTTGCCCTAAACACGCCGCTGATCCACCTGAAAGTCGAAATTAGATGAAGCATGTTCGACGTTCTTCTCTAACGAAGACACGCCAGGCGATTGTCGGCACGAAAAAAGCTGCCGAAAAGGAGGTGCTGGTTCACCTGAAAATTGCGAAAACCTCAGTGCCGAGAGGAGGCCCCACCGGTCACGCTAAATCTCGCAAAACTTGCGATGATACCAGCATTTCCCCGTCGACATTCACGCCGTCTCAGCCCCGTCGCTATCCGGGGCAACAATCCCACCCCATGCACTCTCAACGTCGTGCGGTCAGGATGAACTCATCGGGGTCCAGGTCAAGTATCGGGACGACGAGCGCCAGGCGAAACAGCCGGGTCAACCGAAGGTCACCAAGGAAGAGGTTTGCCCCCCCCCCCCCACTCGAGAGTTAAGAGTGTGCAGTCGGAGAAAGGGACGTATGTTGAAGGACCTAGCGGCATGCATATTGCTGTAGAGGCTGCGGTAATTTTCAGGCATTGACGTTAGACTCATGTGTTATGTTTCTTTCTATTCCATACGCTTGCGTACATGGTAAATGTGTACCACGAAACGGTCCTTTTTAGTCTCGGCTGAAACTACGCGCGCGAGAGAGAGCTAAACGTGAAAAAAAAAAGTCTTGTAAGCAGCCGGCGTTCGCCATCGTTGGGTGGGACAGGCGGCCAAAAGTGAACGTTTAATGTTTTTTATGTCGGTATCCATCGCGTCGACTTGCTGCTCTGATGCCCGTGCTGGATCCTACTGCGCTTCTTGCTGTGTCCCATGCCCGCCTGCTTACTGTTGCGTTAGGTGGCGAAGGGCTATGTCTTCAAGGAGAAATCTTCAACGATGGAGACGATTACACGCGTACCGCGGGAAATGTGCCTGAACGTTGGGCGGTTCGCGAACCTGTGAGTACATACAGGAAGCAAGCATCGGACACGCAAACTTTGATCGCGCTCAACAGCAGTAGTGGTTCTGCTGTTAGTCGTTCATTGCTGAGCGGTACACCGGTAACGCTCGCCGAGGGTGGTCTAGGCACCAGGTCAGCCGGCACTCAACCGCCCGTATGCACACATATTTTACTGAAATGGTGCATGCTGCCATTTGTTTCCGGTGATGATGCATTCGTCCCAGGGGTGATCGCTCCTTGGCGAAAGTCTCTGCTGAAGCAATGTTTAGCAGGAAGAACGTTTTTGGAGGTGAGAAGCGCCGATTTAACGTGTCTTGTCGGCATTGTACCATTACTACAAAAATCTGGCTTTTCGATGGCAGAACGCAAGCTTGGTTCGTGTCTCAACTCCCCTCCCCGTATGGTGCAAGCCGGGGGAATACAGGGTTTTTTCGGGGTGACCCTGCCTGCTTGCCTTTGATCTGGACACTACAGTAATAGCCATCTGCCTCGAAACCGATGCTTGCCGATAGGCCTTGGCTTGGCGCATTTAAGGCAAGTAGTCCGGTTATGCCCCAAGACTGCTCGACGGCTAACTAAAGGATTTTGGTGGTTGAGACTATTTACATCTGTTTTAGATTATGTCAAGGGTGTCTGCCACGTTCGAAGGTGGTCTGCTGATCTCTGCTCTCGGTGGGTGTGGCCTGGACAGCATGGTAGCTATCCCGCCGTAATCTTTAAGGGGGTGTTTGTCGCTTGTTTCGCTTCTCCGTACGTACCAACCATGGCGGCCACGGAAACGACAGCACCGTTTTGGGGCTGTTTTGCACCCGGCTGTACTTTTCTAGAGCGGGATTTACCTAGCGTCTGTTGCCGATGGACTTCATGTTTTCATTTTGCTGATTTTTTTTTTAACAATCTCCGCGCTGGCCCCGCTCACCGCCCGCAGGAAAAGTGAAAGGCATGGCCAAACTTGCCGGTATCGGTAGTCACATCCCGCACCAGCTCGGCTATGGGCACTGGACGGCATCGCACATCGTGGCTAAGTCGACCCGGAAGGAGTTCAGCGATGCTTCTGTCACCGACAAGCCCATCGCAACTCTCCAGCCACGGGAAACCACCGTCGCGCTCTACGTGGCCTCCTAGGAAGATGCGGATTCACTCCAGACCGCGACCGGCGTAAGAAGAATGCGCTTTCATCGTGGCAACAACCGCTGCTCTTCTGGAACGCAAGCGGTCTTTCAGCCGATCGGCCGTATAGATGTTTATTGGGTGTCGACCGGGAGATGTAGATGGAGGGCATCGGGTCCAGCGGTTTCGTGCTAGGCATTCTTTTTGGTCTCATAGCGTAGCTGTATGCACCTCATTGAGACCGGTCCCGGTTGTATTTTGCGCAGACCTAGGGGACAGGCGGGCGGATCGAGCAGGGGATCGGCGAGGAGAGAGGGAGGGGGGGGGGGGGGGGGGGGGGGGGGTGTACTCATTAGTTGCTTGCCTTAGTCATTTGACCGTTGACCACGCATCCCTTTCGAGACGGGGGGGGGGGAGGGGTCGGGGAAACGGCGACTAGCGGGGGGATAAGGATGTCCACGTCCCCCAACCCCCGCTAGTGGGAATACTAAAACATGAATGGCATTCTGATGATTCCCACTCTACCCGTCCGACGATTCCGTGTTGTTCTTGCTGCTGCCCCGGGGAAGCATATGTGAGCACGACTTGTCGCCCATGTAGTTAATCCTGTGCAGTTCGCAGCCTTCGTGGAAACTAGTTTTTCTGGATGCAGACTTACAAGTGTCGGCCGAGAGAGGTACGACGAGAAGGGGTATCGGTATGACAGAGCGGCGTGGGGCGAGATATTTGTTTTCGTTGCATTGCGTGGCGGCATTTGGTGCCGGCCCTGGGTTGTCTTTTGCGATCACTCTGGGGACAAGCGGGTGGAACGAGCAGGGGGTCGGCGAGGGAGGACGGAGAGGCGACCAGCGGGAGGATACGGATGTCCACGCTCCCAGCCCCCGCTAGTGGGCATACTAAAAAGTAACACGATTTAGAATGTTTCCCCCCGACCCCTAATCCGGCGATTCCGTGTTGTTTTTGCTGTTGCTCCGAGTCAGCGTAAGTGAACACGACTTGACGCCCAGGTAGCTGTGGTTGAACATCCCGCCTCGCGTCTCAGTAGGGCCTGCTTACTACGTCCCCCGGAGGCGTGCAAGCGGCACAGTACTTAGTGCAGAGGAGTATCCGGGGTGCTGAAGGGAGGATAGGCGACCGTTTGCACTGAGTGCAACGGGTGCTCGGTGCTTTCGCCGTTCGTCCGTCGATGTCTCTGGCATTGCCCTGGTGGTCAAAGCTTATACGGAGTCATAGATTGGGCATAGCGTCCCCTAAAATAACACCGCCGCCACCGCGTTGATGCCACTCAACACGATGTCCGGTTCTGCCACACTTACACCAGACATGTCCTCACGGCGCGCAGTAGCTAGAGCGTTTGCGCGTGCATGATGAGTTCGGCTCTGGCTGTTGGTCGAAAAATTGTAGGGGTAAGGAGGGGGGGGGGGGGGGGGGGGGGGGGGGGGTGGAGCGTGCTAATTGCGAACGCGCTTTCTGTGAGGTGGTACGATAGTTTCATTTGTAGGTTTGCGTGGGGTGGCCAGGGGAGGAGGTGCGTTTTACGATTGGTTTCCAGCGCACGTTTGCGCGCACTTCTCCTTTTTGTTTTTGTTTTTTTTGCTTTTTTTTTCCTGTGGCCTCCTCCGGGGCAGCTTTACCCCCGATTTGACCGGTGTTTATTCTCGTTGTTCATTGATGGTTCGCCGCTTCTGTTGCTGTGGTTGCTTGATGTTTTTTTCAATTTTATTTTTTCGGCATCGGTATAAGATAACTTAATACATTATTGCTACTATTGTTATTGTCGCTGCCAGACTGAGTGTACCATGTTGTCTTTGGTGTGCTGTGGGGTTCTGTCGCTCGTTTTTTTTTACAATACATTTATTCGATTTCACCTTGTTGTGTGCTTTGCGCGTGGTGCCTGATGCGTGTGGGTCGAGACCTTTCCTGTCCGCGTGATCGCGGTGACGTCTGGCGGGATGAGAACAACGGTGCTCGTACTGATGACTTGTACAGTAGTTGAAAGGCCTTGCACAGCAGGGAGAAACCGGCGCGAGCTTTAGCAAGCGACGTTCGTTGCCGCTAAGGTGCGGCCGTGTCTAGGCAGAGCAGCAGCAGCAGCAGCAGCGGCAGTAAAAGTAACCCCCCCCCCCCCCCCCCTGAACACAGATATGTAGTAGGTGCTGGGGTGGCGCGCGGCCTCTCAACATAGGGGGCTGCTTTTATGTACTGCTGTTGTCTCGGCATACGATCGACCAAGTGATTCAAGGACTTAAGGGTCAGATGCCTACACAATCAACAAAAATTAAGTGTAGGATACCAGTACTTTTTATATTCACGGATGAAGTGTGATTTAGCCTGCGCTTCATGGAAACAGGAGATTAATCACATCCTTATCAGGCGGAGAGCGGGCCAAAATATACATGCGTAGAACGGAGGTGTCGCGAAGACCAACTGTGGACCCCCGCAGCGTTAAGGCCGGTGCTCCCGCTGCCAGGACCTCTATACCGTGAGCTTGGGTGGAGCTCAACCGAACGCATCTTGTCGCTGCTTGATACATACGTTGAATGTACGATCCTATTCTGCTGGCACCCTAGAGACTACCGCAAGCATGGTTTCCGACAGATCAAATACACCGGAAACTACCTCACCCAATGAAGTGTCGATGCTACTGTAGATTTTGTAAGTTGCCGTTTTCATCAAGAAATACGTCAGACTATTCGCGTACACCTATTTAACCAGAACCAACATATTTCTTCCCTACTAAGCAGACGTAATGTCCCCGCCTGCACTATAACCAAACAATATTTGCCACTACGGCAAGAAGATCAGTGCGTAGCGGAGAGCGCTCGTTTCGGCATTTCACGGGAGGCTCTCAACTTGGGGTACCCATCGCAGGGCTGTTAGTTCCCGAGACCGAAATTTATATTTACGGACGGACGTGAGAGGTGTAGAGCTAACACGCGAGGATGATTAAAAAAAAACTTTCCTGTTTACAGATATTCTTGGGAAAGACAAAGCTCGACGTCAACATGACGGGCCAGAAAAGTATTGCGTAGATGATTCTTTGTATGTAATGTATTCCGGAGTGCACCCCTGTGACCCGTGACCAACAGCAGTTGTGGCCTGTGGCACCTTGTTGTACACACGAAAAAAATGGCAAGGGGTGATCGATGATCCTTGAGAATTGCTGCTTGATGAAATAAAAAAGCAACTGAAACGCCGCTGCTGCTTTGTTTTCATTCATTCGCCAATATCAATAACCGAGCAATAGGCCGTGAAACAAACTAACTGGTGTCTAAACGCAAGGCGTGGCTTTTCCGACAAGCGAAAAACGGCTAAAACGTACTATGATATACTCCCCCCTACTGCTCCCATCGCTTGCTGCCGACCCAGGTTTTCTACCCCAAAAGCAATAAAGAAGACGCTCGTACGACTCATGCCCAATGCTTAAAGTTACGGACGTAAGTACGATCATGTCAATGTAAAGAAACACAACACAGGCCAGAGTCAGTCACAACCACGAGCCCGCGGACAGAAGGTGCTAAACTTTGTAACGCGTGACAAGACCCCTTGTAATCCGCCTCAAGTTCTGTAGTCTGCCTCTGCAGAAAGCATCGTGTGCGAGAGTCGACATGGACGCGCAAAACAGTCACCAGATTTTTCACGCTATATACCGTCTTGCAGCGTGCCGTGTATGCATAGCAAGCCACCCCTCCCGAATCTACCATACTTCTTGGCGCTGCTTTGCTCTCTCGCACCACGAACTACTCGGGAATCGGCGGGGGCGGGGTGGCAGCCCCCGCGGCAGAATAAAAAAAAAAACGCTCACAATAATACAAACGTATGCTCTAAAATAAAAACAACGACTGCTGTTGGCCGGCGGCCCAAGTATGATATTATTTTACTACTGTTGGGGCGTGAAAAGCGAAAAAAAAAAACTCAACAAAAACAACAACGCATGGGGGCGCAAACTGCAGGCGCGCCGCCCTCTCCCAATTCCTCTACGAGGAACACCGGGACGCAACAAACTACCAACCATCTTACCCGCGGTGTCCATCTTGTGCGACGGAGAAAATAACGTTCAACACACATTCATGAACCAAAAACTGACTTGAAAACACTTGTGCTTCATTCATTACTCTATCTCCTCTCCGAACATTGCGCTTCACGCTGGATATTTTCGCGACCTGCGCTCACAAACACACACCAAAAATACAATGAATGCCTCACACTCGGAACCTCTCCTGCCCAAATATTACCTTGGGTGTCTACCATTCGTAATTTGCGGCGCCTACCCACCCACCCGCGCTCTCTCCCTCCGTACTTTCGCATACAGGCCCGGAGCCGCATCTATAGTACCTTCCAAGCGTTCCCTACAGAGAACGCAACACGATGTTGTTAGCGGGGGGCTGCCCGTTGCAACCTGCTTTCAAAAAAAAGAAAATGTCGTTACACATCATGTTGTTTATAGCACAGCATTGAAGTAAAATAACGCCCCCCCAAAGCTTCTCCAACATGTTCAAACATACCTCCTAGGGTATATAAACGTTTCGGAAAACTTCCACTCAACCCCGCGTGTGACTACTAAACGAACCCTCCGCCGATCCGCCTTCGGCAGCGGGCACGGTGACCCTAGGCGACCACAGTCCTAACGGAAGCCCTCTCTAGTCTTCACCCTGTCCAGTCCTCCCCATCGTTGCGGGACTGGGCGCTAGCACCCCATCCAAGCGCTGCCAGCGGTTGGGGGGATGCCGGCTTCTCCTCCTGCTCCTCCGCCTGCTGCGCGAAGAGCGCGCGCTGTCGGCGCTTCAACTCCGAGATGGGGACGAAGTCGGACACCAGCGGCAGGAAGCGCCCCTTGTGCCGCGGCCGGGAGTTGGCGACGCGCTGCCGGCTCTGGTAGGAGGACGCGCGCGACCAGCGGCGGCGCTTCTTCTTCGCCAGGTACCGCTCCACCTTCTGCCGTCGGACGAGCTCCTTCTGGGAAAGGCCGCGGTCGTGCCCGCCATCAACAACACCGGCGCAACCCCCGCTAACGTTCACCGTCATGTTTGCCGCCGTGGGCGTCACCGCCGCCGCTGGAACCCCTACACCGACAGCGCCAACAATCGCGGCATCGTCGGCTGCGCCTTCCGCAAACAGGTACCCCGCTCCACTTCCTGCATCCGCTCCGGAATCGTATGCCGTCGGGGCGTGCGGCGAAACTGTGTACTCACCGTCGTTGCTCATGCCGCTGTCGCAAACCTCCGCCGTACCGCCCCCCTCCAGCGCCACCGGTGGCACCGTCGTCATGGCCGCCACCACCGCGGCCATCCCAGCGAGGAGCGAAGAGCCACCGCCACCCCCCCTCCTCCACGAGCTCACCCCCGACCCCCGGCTCCATTCCCGCCTCCTCCTCCCCCGTCGGTGTCGCGGTGACGGCCACCTGGCCGAGGCCGTCGGCCACGTCCGTGATCGGGAGAGGCATGAAAGCGTCGGGGTTGTTCAGCCAGGCCAACTCGTCGTCGTCGACTTCCATACCTTGCCCGGCAGCGTCCATCCCGTCCGCGAAGCCCCCGCCGTCTGGCCCGTCGAGGGCCTTGAAAACATCATAGAAGTCGTTCACACCGCTCGTGATGAAATCCTCGAGGGAGTCGCCGTTGTCGATGTTCACCTCAAAGGTGGACATATCATGGTTCATCTTCTCGCCGAGGGCGCCACACAGGGCGGACGGATGGCCGTACGGTACCTTATCTGGTGCAGCGGTGACGGCCTGGTCACCGACCACCACCGGCGACGCAGCTGCTCCTCCTGTTGTCGTAAGGGGGGCGCCGACGTCGATAAGTTCGTCCACAGGCATGCCTGCCTCGGGGCTGGGGTTGTCCGTGGTGTTTGCTGTGTTGCCGAGGCGCTGCATCGAACCGCTAATGTCGGCACCTGCCGCTGCTGCAGCTGTTGTTATCGCGGCGCCCGGCCCCTCGCTGCTACTGCTGCTGCCGCCGGCGGTGTACTGCTGCTCGTTTGCTGCTGCTGCTGCTGCCGCCGCGGGTCTTTATCTTGATCTCTAGCGCGATCGCTTCGTTTGGTCGGCGTGCGTCTCGCGTGTTGTGTTGTTGTCTCTGTCTTCTGCCTGTCTGGCTTGGTGTCTCTAGCTCACCCTGCTGCTCGCACTATCGTTTTTTCTTAGGGCCTCGAGTTTGCCGTCCTTGTCCTGCGATGTCGTAGGAGCATGAAGATTGTTGCTGCGGGGAATTTCCTAACATATTGGTGGTGGAGTCAAAGTTTTTTTTTTTTTTTTTGAGGGAGACTGAAGAGAGGAGAGTTGTTGATGGGTGGTGATCGGGAGTCCTGGGCGGAAAAGCGAACAGACAAAAAAGCAGAACAGCAAGAGAAGCAGAGGGGAGGGAGGGAGGGCCCATCTCGTCAACATCGTGTTCCATGCGTACAAGACACTGCAGTTGCACGTTAGAACAAAGAGGGAAAAGACAAGCCACACCAGATTTACAAAAAAAAAAGTAGTTTACAGCTTTAAGCGTTCTCGCGAAGCTACAGTACTTGGAATTAGAGTGGAGGTCACTAACAGGAGTCCTTAAGACACTAACAAGGCATTTGATTAAATACCAGCATATTACGGTAAATAAATACCAGGCATCAAGTGCCGAAGCTCCTGTCTCTGTGAAGAGAGGTGGCACAACCTCAGTCTCACATCATTCCTTCAGGTTATGAGCCTCGATTTACTGCTGCTGTACATCTAGCTAAAAAGTCAGCGGGCGCGTGAAGCACACACCAGATGGCATTCGAGTGACTGCGTAGCAACACAGATAAGAATCTCACCAACGTAGTGCTGTACTTGTTCCAACTACGTAATGGTGTCGAAAATGACACGCATAGTCGACGAACAGCTACTACTGTAAACTACAACGGTACACACTGGGTCTGATCTTCAGGACCTGCCCTCTGGTAGCGCATGTTGCTCAGGTCAGAGGGAGAAGCAGTATAGTCTGTACCAGGAATAAGGCATGGGCTACTGATGTAGTTTCTATTAATAGAAGAGCTTTCGACACCCAATACTTGAAAGTGAGTATCCGTGCGTGGAGCAGGTCAGCAAATCGGCGGGTTGCTCCATGGTTGAGCGGTCATACACGTACAAGAAACAGGATCAGACGATAATCATGGCTGTTATTCAACCTTGTACTGTTGTTAATAGTGAACACCAGTAGAGTTAACTCCGTCTTTGTACTCTGACGGACGATCGGATGTTGGGGGGACATTCTCCGATACGTGCTGTAAATAGTATACCTGGTACGCATTCGTTATGTTGTAGCAATATACAGTAGTGATTCCATAAACAAAACACACAAGAACCCAAGGCTCAATAATCAGATTTTCAGGGAAACAATTGAGTACGGGTGATTAAATTCGGGAAACGTTACACTGAAGGTGAAGGTTGAGAGCAAAAAGCACACTGTGCTAAGAAGGCAATTAGAAAATCAAGCCTAGGAAGGCAGTTCCGTTTCCCGTAACTATTTATTGCACTGCTGCCTTATGCAGCAGTTACACGCTCGCTGTCCCGTTTGTACTGCTTACAGACTACAAAGACAAGAAATAGTTGCCTTTGCGCAGATACGCCCAGCATCACCCCGAAAACAATCCAGGGCATCTTATCACGCGAACACTGCCGGCCGAAATACTCCACACTAGGACTGACAACATGAGCAGTGCATGCCGAAAAACTTCCGAGTACTGGCAGTCTTCTCGGTTCATCGCAGATACCTGAGAACAAGCGAGTGTTTGGCACAGCGAGTATTTTTAAGTATTCAGCACAACAAGCCAAAAAACGGCCAGCTCTGGCAGAATCCGCAATACACAATCCCACAAGTAGAGCAGGTACTAATACTAATACTAATACTAACAGCAGGATCCGCCGCAACACTTGAACTCCCACTTATGCGTGTACATTCCCTTCGTTCTCAATCTGACGTGCTCTGTTTATATGTGGTTCTATAGTTTACTTTGTATTTTTTTTTGCTCTGTTATGTCTTCTGCCACATATCCTTGGGGGCAGGACACATTTATGGGTTTTAGTTTTGGTTTATGTACTGGTATCGGTTTATTACTAGAATGTTCACGTCGTGCCTGACGTATTCATCGCGATGACACGGCATTGCTTGTCTACTCTGCTTCCTGCGATACAAAAACGATGTATTACTGTAGGTCTCTGTGTCGTAGTTCTGTGACCAAAGAGCTTCTTCTCTCTAGGATTAAAGAGTCGGCACGGATTACTATTATATGTACTTGTGTCGTAGTTTTGTGGCTACAGAGCTCGCATTTTTCCAGGATTAAAGAATCGGCACAGACATGGGCATGCTCGATGTCGCCGGGTAGATAAAGAACGGTTTGACGTGAAGGAATACATACATGTCAGCTGCTTGACCGTCATCGGGGTCACCTCGTGAGTACCAGTCATTTTGAAGTACTCAGTCCCAATAATACCAATAGCTGAAAATACCATGAAAAGTCCCAAGGGTATAAGGTGAAATGGCTTCGGTCCTATCGCAAGCGGTGGGACATGGTGAAATGACTAGCGTCCAAGAGATGCCAGGGTACCAGGAGCTGACATGACCGAGTCCTCCCGATTTCCAAAGGGTACGTGGAGCTGAAATGACCTAGTACTGGCGAGTACCGCGCCAAAGGGTCCTAAAACAAGAAGAAAATAGCCGTTTTTTTTGTGGATTTTTGGCATCCCCGCTACTAAAAAAATGTAAAAGGTCGTCGAGAGTACCAGTACCAACATCGGCCCCGTCCAACGAGCATGGGAACGAGCGGAACGGAACGAGGATGCTCGTGGTCAATCGTCCGTTCAGACGTACAAAAACGTGTTTTGGTCCATGCAGAATCTTGGCCCTCGCCAGCCAAACCAGTACGAACGGAATATTTTGCACGTGCCACGACACGAAACGCGCGTTGAGCGCAACTGGGGTCCACGTCCATCTTCGGTGGTGTCCATCAACATCAAACAACAGCTACAGTAATTGTTCCTGTTCGGCTCTGCCAAGGGAAAAAAAGGAGGAGGCGCACACAGCGCGCTAACCCGAATATTAAACCCCCTGTCCCCTATTTTTGAGAGTTCCAGTCTAACGGCGTTTTTTTGTACGCGAGAATCACCAAAAACGTGCCTTTAGAGCCTCCGAGAGGCCTCTTTCAGCGTCAGGCAACCCAGTAAGGCCGGTAAGGCTCGAAACACCTCTTAAGGTACGCCCTTTTCAAACTTGAAAAGGGCGTTAAGGCAAATTTTAACGCAACCTTAAAGGCTAGGGCCTGGCGACAGCCTTTATGAAGACGACAGACATCACACTGTTACGGGGGTCCATAGTTAATAGGACCTATGGTATACATAAAAACCTATATATTTACGTATTTTTACGAACAAAATTTGGTCCCATTAACTATGGATCCCCGTAATAATATCGAAAGGAATGGACAGGCATGGACGGTTTAGAGCGAGGTAAACATATTTTTCCGGGTAAAATACCGGTGTAAGACCTATGCCAATGGAAACGCGAAGTCCAAAAGTTTTCTTTCAAAAATATTAGAGTGTATGCGCATAATATTTTTGTTTATCAAGGATTTCCGTCGGAAAGGTAATCATAATCGAAAGCCTTTCGGCATGCGCATAATCGTAGACGAAAAACAGCTAAATATTGGATTCTTATGTTTGAAAAAAAAAACACTTGCGGCAGCGGCAGCACTTTTTTTTGTGTCAAACGAGCCGAACACAAGAAGTCGTGCAAGCAGCAGCAGTACCCACCTGCAGCAGCAGCAGCAGCTGCTGCAGGAGCAGAAAGCAGCAGCAAGCACTAACACGCAGAAGTGCGATCTATCTTGCGCTCCTCGACACTCGCTGTGCAAGCAACGCCGCCACAACGAGAAGATCGCCCTCCTTCTTCGTCGTCCTCTCTGGCCGAAGAGGGGTCGAAGATCAGGGGCGTGGCGGCAAGGGTGCACGTGCTTGCAGCACCAGCAGCGCCTGCGATAGCTCTTGCAGCAGCGCTTTTGCTTGAGGCAGCTCTCTCGCTTCCAGCAGCGCTTGGTTGTGTGCAGCAGCGCCTGCTCACCGCCGTGCTTGCTTATTGCCGCAGTGTTTCCAGCAACAACAGCACTTACTTGCAGCAGCAGCAGCACACTATATTCAGTAGTAGCAGCAGTAGTCGGTGACGTACAGCAGCAGCAGCAGCAGCTACCTAATAGTATCTGCTGCTGCAGCAGCAGGCAGCAAAGGCATGCAGCATCAGCGGCAGCAATTCTTCTCGCAAAACTCCGCCGGTAGCAGACACATGGTCCGAGGGTCCGAGGCCACTCTCGGGGCAAGCTTGGCCAATCCAAAGCGTCCGGAGAGTTTTCGGTCAACAGAATGCAGCGGTCGAATCTCACATCATACAAATATGGCTCTAGTATAATATGCTATCCAAAAATGCATAACTTCGTCATTTTTATGCAAATTTGATTAGGATATTTGATTAGTCGTCGGTAACGGGGGAATAGATAAGCAAAATTCGTAATATTCTTTCTTTTGCGCAGACACTCTATTGCTGTAAAAAACAGCCAAAAATATCCTCGTACCGAAAAAAGGGAAAAAATGTTTGATTTTTTCTTTTTTTTTCTAACGGCTGCGCCGGTACAATTTATTTTCTCTCGTTGCAAATTGTCAACACGCTGATAAAAATCAGCTCGTGCGACGATAGATGCTCGAATCTCGATTTAGACTCAGCCCACGGCCAACCCGCTTGGTGTCGGGCAAGGCCAACGAGTATAGATGACGGCATCAAAGATAGAAAGTGAATACATGTTGTACGGGGCGAGAACTTGCCGGCGGCGCCCTGCGGTATCCTCCCAAACCTGAAAAAAACCCTGTTTTTTGCCATTCGCGAGAAATTTTGTCTTTTGTTTTGTACACACCAGCGGCTAATTGTTTCTTACCGTTCTCCTGGCCAGCCCCCGCCACACGTCACTGGCCATTGTGTGAAGACGGTGACCCAAGGGTGGGTCGGAGCCCCTAACGAGCGCACTCCGTTCGGAATTCCTGACGCAATCGTTGGTTTTGTCGATCATGTCTGTCGAGTACTCGGAATCTCGCCGCTTCAAACCAAAGATTGGCCTGGGTTTTTCTCAAGCTGCAAGCCGATCTTGGCCCAACATCGGCCCCAGATTTGCTTTTTTCATCTTTGGAATTCAAACTTTTTATTGATACTTCGCTTTCCCATTGGCATAGGTCTAAAGCCACACTGCTACTGCTTGTGCGTATCACGGCGGTGTATCAGAACCGGAGCAGATCTACAGCTACAGCATCACGAGTACACACGGAAGGCGAAGGTGAGCAGGGAAGACGACACGACGATACGATACGCACAGATTGATGGCGATTTGGGCTCGAAATCATAATTTACTCGCAAAGGCAGGGGGGAAGACACTTACCAGCAGTACTGCTGTATATCACACAAACAAGATAAAACACCCTCAGGCTCGAGAAGGTGGGCACACCCAGAGAAGAGAGCGGACTACTGCTGCTGGGTGACGTCCTGTAGCGTGTCGTGAAAACAATCGGGTTCGAGACTCGACCGGGGGTGGGGGTATATACAAGGGTCAAGAATCCAGAGAACGTTTTTCCTGTTTTTCAAAAACAACTTGCTGTGCCGACACGAGGTTCCACCTGGTCGTACTACCACCGGTGCAGCAGGTAAGAACCACGAACACTGACTGTGGGGGGCAAAAAACTAAAAGCCATCCCCAGCCCAGAGCGACACACACGGAGCCCAGCGGGTGGGTTAGGGGGCGAGGCTGAAGGGAACGGGAAGGAGAGGAAAACGCGAGCGACAACCCGGCAGACGGCCTCAAAAAGTCGCTTGTAGACGTGCGGGTCAGAGATCGGTATTTACCCCGCTATCGGGTGAAACATAGGGTACGTGGCCATCCGACACTGCTGTTGCTGCACCCTGGCGCACCCGCCTCTAGCTAGGTGCAAGCCGATCAATAGAATCTCAGTCAAGAGGGTTACGGCGGTTGCAAGTAGGTAAATCGGTGGAGGCGCAAGCCCGAGTTCTTTGTTGTCGCACGACTCGACGTCACGCTCGCTTCGACAAACCAGTGTGCACACAGACTAGGATGATATTTATATGACCAGCAGTATGGAATTGCGTCCCGCATCCACACCAACAAAAGCGGTTCACCATCGCTAGCTATACACCACACTCCGCCGCCGTTCCGCTCTCTGCCAGCCTCCCGCACGGGACAAAATAAAGTGGGCGGGTGTGGGGGAAGAGAGGTACGAAGGCATCGGGCTGCTGCTGTTCTCACCTGTTCGAACGGTCAGTTATTCGGCGTGAACCATCTTGCAACCTTGTCCAAGCGAAGTGAGCTTCGTGGGCGGCATCACACAAACGTAAAACGGCCCGTCCACTTGTATCATTTTGAGCGAGGCAGACTCAAAACCACCAGGAGCGGTCCTGAGATCGTTCCGGATGGCGAGAAACAGCCGCGCACAGCCAATCAGATGGCAGAACCCGCGTTATCTCGCCGCATTTCTAGAACCACACGCCTCGCTGGGTTCTGATGGGTGTGTGTCGCGATGGGCCCCGCTCCGTCCCGGTCTGGCCAGTTTGTCGTCGAATATGTGCTCCGGGAAGGAATGGCGGACTCCCCAGACATGCTTGGCTCCGCGTGATGCCAAGCGGAGACTCCGAGAGATTCAAGAACGGCAGGTGAGACGCACCCAGTTTTTTGTGAAGCTATGGAAACCCTCCTTCCTAAATGGAGCGAGCTCGTACTTAGGCTACTCTAGTTCTACTCCTGCTGTAGACTTGTCGTGGGGTCCATACGGTACGATAAGGAAACGAAAGTGTCGGCGTAGTGGACACTCCCCGCAAGGGGGGTAGGGTCATTTGTGTTCGGAAATCCCCTCGCTGTATGAATACCCGAGAACTGAACTTCGTCTCCCCGCTACCGGATCAGGTATACGAGTACCACAACAAGCTGTCGGTGCATAGGTAGAGATACACTCGTGCGTTGTGGAGCGTGTTGTGAGCACGGGGTCCCGAGAGCACAGCAGTTAGTAGGTACTAGTGGCGTTGCACCGCGTATACAAGTACAGCAGTAAAATATTCGAAACAGACCCAATTCCGATAATTATCTTTACGCTCTCGTTTCATCACACGTGTCAACCGTCCACCGCCAGTGTGGTGCCGTGCAGACACTCAGTACCAATACCAATACCAGGTGTACGCACCAGGCACCGGTTTTACTCTGAGAGCGTTGCTTGGCTTGACTGCTGCTGCCGCTGCTGCTGAACCGCTGAGCTGCTCTGCTCGTGTGTACGGCTATTAATCGTAGAATACTTCGTGCAAGTACCGCGAGCCATCAACGGCTCATCAATCTACTTCAAGAACAAGAAAAAATGATAGATTATTATTAATAGTACTATTAATAGATCGCCTTGCTTGGCCCGAGAGTGTAGCCGAACTTTTGAACAATTCGTATGCCGTACTTGTGTAGAGCTCAGCTCAGATCAATCACCTCTATTTTATCGAGTCCAGCTTACTATTAACATTAATGCTGCAGCTGATGTACCGGTGAGTTGCGATGTTGTGATACTTCATGAATGATGTTTGCCGGTATCTAGCGCCAACCGCTTTACGACTGATGGAACACCGCCAATGCTTCAACTCTCCTACCCCCCCCCCCCAACCCCCCCCCCCCCCCCCCCCCCAACCCCCCCCCCCTGCTCCCAACCTCCCCCCTCCCTCACCCCTAACCCCTCCCCACCCTCCCCATTTCCACCTCCGCCCCGCTGTCAACCACATGCTCCCACCCCTCACCCACCCATCCTTCACCCCCCCCCCACCCTCCGCTTATGCGAGCGCGCTTCCTGTCACACACGCACTCAGCAGTTATCCCCCCCCCCCCCCCCCCCCCCCCCCCCCCCCCCCCCACCCCCCAACACCCCCCACCTCCACGATAGAATGTTGGAAGTTGGCTTTGGGACACACGGCAGCATATCAGCACAGCCGCAGCAGCTACAGCTGCAGCACGAAGTGATTAGTGACGCATACGACGACTTGGGACATGCGCTAGAGTGCGCTGCAGTATTTTCCGCAACCCGGCACAACGCACACGAGTGTACATACTACTGCAGTACAGACAGACCCCTTGAGCATGACTACTCCCGTGAGAACGACGTGATCGGTAGTAGAGAATGATATGTACAACGGAGTCGTACCAATCCTGCTGGGAGTCAGGTGCGTATAGCGACCTTAAAATGCGGTAAAATTCGGTGGTATCTTGTAGCCTAGGGAGGGCCTTCGACGGTACAAGCATCACCATGCCGTTCGCGTGCCGCGCATGTCCGTCGTCGCACTTTCAGTTGACTTCTTCTTCCCTAGAGATGTGGCCGATGCTGTACGATAAGCAAGCCATTTATTTTCGACATGTTGTCCCTCTGAATCCCCGAAAGATTGATATTACGGGGGTCCATAGTTAATAGGACCTACGGTATACATAAAAACCTATAAACAAACCTGTTTTTACTAACAATATTTGGTCCTATTTACTATGGTCCCCCGTCATAGTCGTATCATCATGCGCAGCGAGATTCTATTTCTACTGCTTCTGCGCTCTCTTCGTACGGAGAGATTTTTTTTTTTTTTTTTTTTTGCTCGTAAGCTGCGGGTCATTATTCAGCCCGCACAGCTGCGTCTACTCTTCGCTGTTTTGGTTTGCAGTTTGCTGTGGTCTGCGCTCGACGTTGCTCGATGCACACCGATGTGGTCTTGATACTCCTCTGTGTATAGTCGCACGCACACCTTTCGTGTGCGTTTTCGCTGCCCAAGCAACACGTTCCTTGTGGCTCTTTCGTGTGCGTTTTCGCTGCCCAAGCAACGCGTTCCTTGTGGCTTATCGTTCGAGTACCGGTATGCCTTCTCAATTTTAGATGTGCGCTAGTACTTGTGGTTGTCAGTTAGTCTAGTCTACCCCGGGTAAGGTGTGGTTGTTCTCCCTTCTATTACGAGGGACCATAGTAAATAGGACCAAACATGGTTAGTAAGAATAGGGAAATATATAGGTTTCTGTGCCTACCGTAGGTCCTATTTACTATGGCCCCCCGTGATATTAGGCTGCGAAAAGGTTGTTCACCCTTTTAGTACCGCAGTCCCGTTTTGTGGACGAACCACTTGGAATTTGACTGGTTTGTCGCCAAAACGGGACTGCACCACTACTACTACTGCTACTACTACTGCTACTGCTACTACTACTACTACTACTACCTCTACTGCTACTATTGTTAATACTACGTACGGTTACAGCTACTGATCGTACTGCTGCTGCTGTTAAAAGTGCCAGATGGTACTGAGGTGTACCGGTATCAACAGTAATTGATACGAGTGTACTGCTGTGCACCAGGTAGTATGTATACCAGGTACGAGTACTCGTACCAGGTATCATACCATTCTACCGCTGCACAGACCGCTACTCTAGCAGACAGTACGTTGCACGAACGGTGGTGGGGGGGGGGGGGGGGGGGGGGGGGGGGGGGGGGGGGGGGGGGGGGGGGGGGCTATGCTATGTGACCCCTGATCTGAGGTACGCCTATTATTAATATTAATAGTGCGGGGGGAGAGAAAAAAAGGGCGAAGATAGTGAATGAGAAAGAAGACAAAACAAAAGTGTCTCGATCCGAAATAAAAATGTAATATATGTAAGACGGGTGTGGTATTGGGGCACGGTAACACAGGTAATAATTGGCGTATAGGTTGTACCCGAAATAATTGGCATAGGTTTTACCCTCAAAGGGTATCCGGCGGGTACCCCCGTGGTGCATCGTCTCCCAAACACCTATTTGCGCAGTTTGTAGAGCATATTTGGGGGGGGAGAAAACAGAAAGAGCAGCTCGCCAGCTAGCGTAACGCCTCGGACGAAGGTAAAACGCGCTAAACCGCTGTTAATGACTTCAAGTAGCCCTCTGAGACTGGAAACCTAGATCCAGCTGTATCCCGAGGACTCGGGGAGGTAGGGAGAGTGGGGGGGGGGGGGGGGGGGGGGGGCGGGGCAGAGGAAAATGACACTCAAACCCAACCGTGTCTTAACACAAGGGGAAGGAGGGGGCGCGGGGGCGGGGGGAAGAAACGTAGTGGGGGGTCGAGTTTTCCACTACTGTAGGAAACCCCACGAAGATTATGGAGACAGACTATCAAAAACGGTTATGCCCCGCTCAATCTCTTGCGGGGCTAAGTGACATCTCACACCAGAAGGCCAGCCCTTACGCTTGAACGTTCCGTCCCGACTACGACTAACCCGTTATCCCAGTCTGTTTGCACGAGTGCGACGGAGACTGGTTCTGCTCCTTACCCAGCCACCCGCACGCACGTCATGAACGCTCGCGAGCGACTTCCATCTACCTGCGCGCTGGATGTGGGCGGAGGCGGGGGGGGGGGGGGGGAGGGGGGAGGTATCTCCACCAATTCCTGAGCAAGGTATTTCGCTAGAACCCCGGTGGATCCGAAATTTCGCGTGCCGGTGTTGTTTTTCACTCTGATGCAGGTGGCCTCAGTCTGCGTCGGCATCGACCATATTTTAAAGAGGCGCAAGATGGGTCGGTTCGGGTCACCGGCAGCATCCTTTGGGACGAAGCACGCTGGCGCCGCCGGCGCCGCCGCCGCCCCTGCCTCCACCACCGGCGCTGCGGCAACTTCCGCCGCGGCAACAACGGCAGTAGCGGTGTGCGACCGCGACCATCTCGCCTCGTGCCGGCTGTGCAAGTCGACGAGGCGCGTCCTGAGCATCGCGCGCGCCCACGGGAAGCGCTGCCAACGCGACGGTAGCAAGTGCGGAGCCTGCGGCATATGGGCCAAGGTTATGAATCGCTGCGCCTCTCTCGGCATCATAGCCGCCAACGGTACTTCTTCTGCCTGGTCCGGTGGCAACGGAAGCAACGGACTTGTTTTATCCGTTGGCGTCGATGGGGTTGGCGCTAGTCGGGAGGGGGGTGGGGACTGTAAATAATTTTACAGCCGTCGACGGGTTTGTCTGTTGTATATTTCGAGCGGGGGATGCGGGGCTCGGATTCGCGACGGCTTGTGTGTAGTTTCTGGGGGGACGGGGCCTGAGGGGTGGGGCGTGTACTCATGTCAAGCATGGCCGTAGTCGTATGACCGTAGACCCTCGCACCCCTGTGTGCGCGATATCATGCTTGGCTGTGGTCGTATGGCCGTAGACCCTCGCATCCTTACATAGCGGGAAGGGGGGGGGGGGGGGGGGGGGGGTTGGGGGCACTCACGAGAGCTCCGGGGAACCACCTCGGATAGCCGCTTTTGCCGCCTATTTTGCCCCTTCCCCTGGTGGTGGAACTACGGATGTTCTCTTGTGGGAATGGATGTCTATTTCTTGAGGCGCGGCGAGACGTGTGTGCTCGGCTTTCCGCGGGGCGCGTGTGCCAATTCTTCCCTTGCTGTTAGCTCCCCACAAAGTGTGGCGAAGCTACTGTAAGTGCCCGAACCCAACGAAATCGAAACAAATCACTTGTTTTGTGGAGTTTCTGCTCCTCGAGAATGCTTCGAGCGTTGGCGGCGATGGTGGTGTTTTTATCACCGCTTGTTGGCAAGGGGGGGAGGGGGCGCGGGGGGGGGGGGGGGGGGGGGGGGGGGGGGGGGGGGTTGGGCAGACTCTACGTTTAAGTTGTAGGTGTTTTCAGCGTGTGTTTCGTCGCGCTGACGGGGTATAGTGTGCAGTGGGCGAGATCGTCGGACGTGGTTCAAGGGTTTCATCCGTTTTTCTTTTTCTGTTCTTCGTTCTGGTAGTGCTCAAATGCGGGAGGGGGGGAGGGGGGGGGGGGGGGGGGGGGTGTTGACGGCGACTGGGGTGGGGGTGTCTTTGGCAGCGGACGGATATCATACCGGTGCTTCCGTTCGCGCACCGTCAGCCACGCCACCTATCTTCTTTTCTTGACCGTGCGTCGGGGCGTGCCCCCGCGCCATCTCGGGCAGGAGCAGCCAGCTTTGCTCTGTGACCAACCAGCTCAACATCGGCCTTGGGCGGGCAGGGCTGGCTTCCTTGTGCGGGTCAAGACTCAGGTCTCGTAGCAGCGACGCACGTTTTGCTTTCGCATTTTTTGTCGACGCAAGAGGTGAAACATTTCGAGGGTGTCTTCCGCAGGGTATATAGATACTCTGGATGTACCCGGGTATGTACCCGGGTACGTCGTAAGGTATGTTTATATGCTCTGCGTATCTACCCGGGTACGACCAACATAGCCGGGTTGGTACCCGGGTATCCCAGAGTATATATACCCGTATGCCCTAGGAAACCCACCCTTGGAAATATTTACATGGATCATCTACGAACCTTCGTTATGTACGTGCTACTGCTGTTGGTGTATTTAGCCGCGGTGTTAAGCCCGCTACGATATTGTTCGAAACTGTTCTTTGTACGTACTAGGTAAAGCATTAATCATTACCAGGTAGACGCTATTGGCTTGCACCTCCTTCAGTAGTAGGCGTACTCTAAACTGCAAAAGTGTTTGCTTTGCTCACGAAACGTTTTTTTTTGTACGTGCGAGGTTTTAAGCACTGAAGTACAAAGTAGTAGCATCGATCACGAGACACTACCAATACTACGCACTTTCTCTGTGTAGACCAAGTCCAATTTGACGCGAGGCCACGAGGGAAGAAAGGGCCGAAGTTTTCTCTCTCGCGATAAGAAGGCATGGCACGCATTGCTGTAGTGCGGAACGGGTGGGGAGAGCCTGCTGTGTGACCCAATGGTTGATCTGAGTTACGACTATGGCAGGAAGGAGAGAAAAGAAGGGCGAAGATAATAAATGGGATGGAAGAAGAAAAACAACCAACAAAAATTACGAGTTGCAGTGAGGAATGGAGTTTCGCTCCTATCTCTCATCGGTAAATCGTACCCCTCTTGAGAGGACGAGGATGATAACCCAACCAACCACGCAACCAGTCATCATGCTGGATGACGGCCTGTCGTCCCATCATGGTTGATGGGAAGCGCGCGGGTGACACTTGTCAAGTCACGGCCGCAAGCGCGTGGCCGCTGCTTGCTTGAGCGTGCATGTTTCAAAGACGGTAAAAAAACCGAGGTCAAATAACTGCTTAAAAAAAAACAACTGCCAAAATACCACACGGTCAAGAAAAGATGGAAGAGTTTTTTAGAGGTGACAATAGTCTAAACCCTCGAGACATCTATAAGGGCCCGTCTTAGCGAGAAACCATTTTCGTGATAATCGAATAGGAATAAAATGATTTGATTTGATTTGAAAAGAACTTGTGAAAAATATGCCTTTGGGTCCTGTTAAGGAATAATAGCGTGGTAAAAAAAAACAAACGAAAAACGCACGAGGGTCAACGAGCACCAGAGGGCAACCAATGAGGCGAGCGACGGCCTGCGTCCTCCGGGGCGCCGCGGTTAGCGGCCGATTGTTTCTGCCGGCACAGCCGAAGAGGCTATCGCTCTTGAGAAGTCTTGGGTGGCTGGCGCAACCCCGAAGTTCCACGCAGGCAGCAGCGACGGGGAGAACTTCTGAGCTAAGTCGTGACCTGGTCGGTGCTCGTGTGGTTTGCGAGGCAAAGAGGGATGAAAAACTGGGTTTGCGACTGCCTTGTAATTTTTTGAGGCGCCGCGGATGGTCTACTCTGTGCTAGGGGCCGTCGGACCTCGCGCGGCGGCTGCTCCGGTGGTCCTGTCTCTCGGGAATGGTGGATCTCACCTGTGAAGCAGTCGACAACACGGCTCAAGTTTGCGTGGCTTGCTTCGGTTTCAGGAACATGCCACGTCGAGTTGGACAAACTCCCCGAATCGAATAACACGAAGAGCCCGAAAGACTTTTTGTCGAATTCGTTTTTATATGAATCAAATGTCAAAATGCCTGATACAGTAGATGATTCACTTTTCGACCTACCAGATGCAAACCAAATCAAACAAAAAAAGCATTGGCGGAGTATCATAAAAAAAGTTTTCTCGTCAAGATGGGCCCTACCTATTGAGGGAGAGAGAAGAGGAATGGATCACCAGCGCTCCGTTTTTAGCTTCACAACCGTGTTCTGCTGATTTCTACCCTCGCTTAGTTTCGACCGAGCGGTAGCGCACTGCAGAGTACACGACACAAAAATCAAGAGTCAGGAAAAAATGTCTAGGCTCGAATTCTCATTTTAGAATGGGTGCGTTCGACACTAACTTCAGTATATCACCACCCCCGAATTTCTTATTTTCTCGTCAACCTCAAGCCTCTTGCCTTTCTAATTTCTCGTTTTCTCATTAGGCGTCCTGTACTGCCCCTGCTAGAGGGCTCTTGTACAAGTCAGGGCCCACAAGTAATAGTCTCAGAGGAAGTGGTCAAAGGAATTTCCTGCCCGCCAGCAGTATTCTGATCAACCCGTTTTTTTCCGGAATCGTGTGGCGGGCGTCAAAAGCCAATCTCAGGGGCGAGGGGACAAAAACTCCCCCCCCCCCGAAAAGAGTAGAAGGAAATACACGAAAGCGCACCTGATATAAAAACAAGGAGGAGTTTCAAAACGCGCACTGGTGATTGGTCAATCTGGCGATAGATGATCCACCGCCTTTTGCCACCCACTACACCCCCCCCCCCCCCCCCGCCCCCCCCGCGCCCCGTCCCATTATTTCCGAGGAGGATTCTTCCATGTCGTAGAAAAAAAAAACAATGAATACATCGATCGAACAAAGAGGGTGTCGGTGGAAGCAAAAAGCTGAGCAAGACCAAACAGGGAGGAGGGGAGGGAGGGGGGAGGTTTCAGGAACAATTTCCGGGAAAAAAAGCCTCCGACTGCAGCACTACTTTATTCAAAAGTGTTTCGCCCCCGGTTTCGTATTTAGCTACGTAGTGGCGCGATTACCTTCTTTGTTCTCCGCGAGGGTAGGGGACTCTGCTACGACGCCCCCGTCACGAGTGCATTCAGTTGCCTTCGTGGGTTCGAACCGGAACCACGGCCCAAGGGAAAAGACAAGGGAAAAAAAAAAATTCCAGGAAGACATCCCAGGAGGGCAAAAACACTATTTACCTGGTATAGCGTAACCACACACACCACACCCATTATATTGTTTTGCCAGCCAGGACTCTTTCGTTTTATTTTTTTTTCTCGTTCTCTCCGTGGGCGCAGGAGACTAACGACCAGGCATGAGTACACTTAGTTGCCGTCGTATCCCCCGGCTTCCTTGTGCACTGGCTCTTCGAGCTCATCCGGAACTTCGTCCTGCTTGTTCAGGTAGTCCTCGTCGAAGAAGTGGAGTCGGACGTATCTACGAAGAGGCCGAGGAAAGTAGGGGGGAAGGGGGCGGGGGAGGGGAAGGAAGTCCAGACGGGGGGTAAGCGAGGTGGAGAGGGGGCAGAGAGAGAGGGACGTGGGTTTTACCTTAGCAGCGTCCGCTACTATCCAGTTTATATGTTGTGGAAGTATTTACCACTGCTGGGCATCCGAACGTTGGGCACTTTCAATAGGACCGCGATTAGGGGTTTCCGCCACGCAGGCGGGGCGGCGTGACCAATCAACAGTTTTTTTTCTGTCCCGGGGAAGCCATGTCCTACCTCCCGGCCCCATCAATAGGACGCACCATTTACTGCAAGGACGCACCATCTACCGCATCAAGATACAATACCGTCTTCGCGCAAGGAAAAACACGGAGGAGTTCCATCTCTCCGAACCTCCCTTCTCTCGAGGTCGTTGTCACCCCTTGTCAAGCGAATATTCACGGAGGTTTTCGTGCTTGGCGCCTAAAGCCGACCCTCCGACCCGAACCCCAACCCTCAGCCCGTGACAGGTGCCGCTCGTAGCATGCTGTGGTTGGTAAGACTCTATTACGGGGGGCCATAGTAAATAGGACCTACGTCACACACCAAAACCTATATACCAACCTATTTTTACTACAGTAACAATATTCGGTCCTACAGTATGTACTATGGTCCCCCATAATAGGTTGATTTGGCCGGCTTGGACGCTGTGCTTGGAAAAGACTCTTATGTACAGTAGGTTGATTCGGCCCGCTCGTCGGAAACACCAAAGGTTGAAACATACCAGGTACCCCTCAGCCAACCAGCGTGCGCGAGTGGCTACACACCCAGATACCTTAGGTGGAATATTCGCCATCAACAGGTGACCGCTGTCGCATCTCTTGCAGAGGATGCTACCTGCGACACAGCAGTACTAGGATGTCAGTCATTATGGGCACGTCAACATTATTTTTCTTTTTTGCTTTAGGGTAGGTACTAGGGTCTCCTATTACGGGGGTACATAGTTAATAGGACCTATGGTATACATAAAAAACCTATATATTTACCTATTTTTACTAACAAAATTTGGTCCTGTTAACTATGGACCCCCGTAATAGCATTCGTTTCCCCCCTCTCCACCACCTAAAAAGCACCGAAACAACGGGTAGGGCTTGTTATTACGGGGGTCCATAGTTAATAGGACCTACGGTATAGATAAAAACCTATATGTTCACCTATTTTTACCAACAATATTTGGTCCTATTTACTATGGTCCCCCGTAATAGCTGCCGCCTAGATTACGGCGCAGTCGTCACCATCCGCAGCAGCGACGTCTGTCTCCCTGAGCAAAAACAAATTCCAAGACATCGCTTATTCGAAGGCAAGGTTGCTACTGCAGGGATGCGAGAAGGGGTCTACGGTCATACGACTACGGCCATGCATGACATCGAGTACACCCCTTCCCCCCCTTTTATCCCCGCAGCCGCCTTCCCGAACTTCCACAGCAGTGGGTGTCGCAGTGACAAGAAGAACCCATACATGCGGCAAGGTAAGGTTCCATTGCGTGTTATCTACCCCCCGCCCTCCGTCTCGAAAGGGATGCATGGTTATTGGTCAAATGACTAAGGCAGGCAACAAATAAACTCCCCCCCCCCCCCCCCCCCCCCCCCCCCCCCCCCCCCCCCCCCCCCGCGAGTACCCCCCGCCCCGCCTCGCGCTCATTCCCGACCCCCTCCCGAAATCACCAAAGCCTGAGCTCTCACCCGTCCTCCGCCCCCGACGCGTAGCTGAGCCCGTTCGGGTTGATCGCCAGGGCGTTGATGGGTCCGAAGTGTCCCTTCACTCGCCCGAACTCCTCCTCGTAGATCATGTGGAAAAACCGACTCTCGAACTTGCCCACGTTAGAAGAAGTGGTGGTTACAGACATGGCGTCCTGCCCTCCGCCCAGGATGACGTGCTCCTATAGACAACGACGGCGTTGGCGGGGGGGGGGGGGGGGGGGGGGGGGGGGGGGGGGGGGGGGGGGGGGGGGGGGGGGGGGGGGGGGGGGGGGGGGGGGGGGGGGGGGGGTGGGTTGGTGGATGCGTGGCCGATTTTCTACGAAGTTCGGTGTCCACAGAAGCGGGGGGGCGAGCTTGGGCTACTAACGCGTGGGACTTGCTTCGTGGCATGCCGTCTCGAGGTTGATGCCGTCACCGGGCTGCTGTGGTTTTGGTGGTAGTGCGGCGGGATTTCGTAGGGGTGGGGGGGGGGGTGTCGTTATTCTTCTTCGAACGCACACGGCCTGCTGCAAGTATGAGGCCACCTTGCCTTATTTACCTCTGTCTTCAGTGTAGTAGTATTAAATACAAACGGTCCTTGTATTTCGAGACAGGATGACCGAATATATAAGGACCGTTCAGACATTAATATGAATACCAAACGGTGCTTATATTCGCGGGCAGAGTGGTACGAACCTGACATTTAAGCCCAGAGCAGTATGAATCTCGGCCAGCGGTGGTAGATTCAGTTTCAGCCAGCTCCGGCCGGTAATAAGATTCCCGTTTGATATACAAATCAGAGTCTAATAGGTGACTATATTATCGGCCATTAATTACCTTTCGATGCTCAAATCATAAGCCGAAATGGTGACTATATTCTCGGCCAGTAATTCCCGTTTGATGTTCAAATCAGAGCCTAAAAAGGTGACTATATTCTCGGCCAGTAATTCCTGTTTGTGTGGTCAAGTCAACTCAGAGTTCAACTTTAGTCTCGGGCAGTAATTCTCGTTTGATTTTCGTGAATCAGTAGTCTAAATAAAACGTGACTACAGCCGCGGCGAGTATTTCTCGTTTGATTTTCAAATCATAGTCTAAGCGGTGACTATATTCTCGGCCAGTAATTCCCGTTTGATGTTCAAATCAGAGTCTAAAATGGTGACTATATTCTCGGCCAGTGATTCCCGTTTGATGTTCAAATCATAGTCTAACCACACGGTGACTATATTATCGGCTTAATTCCCGTTTGACGTTCAAATCAGAGTCTAAAAGGTAGGGCTGCGAGTTATCAACAGTTGGCTGGAGTTCCCGGCTAGTTATTTGTAGTTGGCTGGTGAAGCCGGTCAACTGGCTTTAGTTGACTATTAATAGTCGGCTGCCGCTATTTCGCTTCATTTTACATTATACACACACTACATAACAAAATTAAACGCCACCGGCCTTGGGCACTACTGCCAAAATCGGCACCGTCGACCATGGCCATGGGTTTCGATGCGCCCATGAGTTGCAGCATTAGTATGACGCCATTTCGCTCCATTTTACAGTATACACACTATATAACAAAATTAAACGCCACCGGCCTTAGGCACTACTGCCAAAATCGGCACCGTCGACTATGCCCATGGGTTTCGATGCGCCCATGAGTTGCAGCATTAGGAGCGAGAGTGGTCTCCGGGAGGGGAAATGCGCACGCACACCCACCCCCGTAAGTAGCAAATAATCCTTCCATAAAAGGAAAACCCAATAGTACGACAGTTGGCACCGCTGCATCTCGGTATCTATTGAAACACCTGGCCAACTAATACACTACCTGGTACCAGACTGGCAGCTGGAGACTTCCAGTCCTCCAATTCAAACATCTACTACTACTACGGGGGACCATAGTAAATAGGACCAAATATTGTTTGAAAAAATAGATAAATATATAGGTTTTCGTGTGTACCGTAGGTCCTATTTACTATGGCCCCCCGTAATAGAGGGGTGACTATATTCCCGGCATAGTGGTCAACTTTTAGCCACACAGTCCTACTCAAGGGGTGACTATATTCTCGGACACAGTGATCAACTGTTGGAAAGGCGAATCACGAAAAACTCGAGACACACAACGTACGTCCGCACCTCGTACACATCTTATCTACAGACTATCTGCAGATCATCTACATATCGTCAGGTCATCTACAGATCATCTATGCATCATCTACAGATCATCAGGTCATCTACAGATTATCTGCAGAACATCTATATATCATCTATAATTCATCCACAGATCATCCATTCTCGATATGGTACGATCTTGCTCGAGTTGCCGGGTGAGACTTGCACAATCTGCACGACTCAGCGCGTGTTTCCTGCTTTTGCATCTGTCTTCACGCAGGTCGCGCAAAATGTCGCATCAACGCTGGTGAGGAACTACTGTCGATGTTCTATCAGTAGAGGTAGATCATGATCTCTCCGAGCTGTGCATACTTCGTACATTCATCATGCTTACTTTTGTCGGGTGCATCACGGCCGCGTTGACAGGCCGGTCCGTCTTGTAAACCTTGAGCACCTGCGATGGGGAGTTATATACGTATTTGCAGGCCGGGGGGGAAAGGTGAGGGGGGGGGGGGACACTTGGGGTGAGAGTGAAGCCGCCATTCTTGAACAAATCCGGTGAAAAAGAGTAGGGTGTTTTGCGATAATCCAATTTTTTGGTTGAGATATCAAAAATGCACTTGAAACCGACAAAACACGACGAGCTGATTGGTTAAATAGGTGAAACCGAAGCATTACGCAGCCAATCAGAAGCTACCCCACCCAAGAATAATCGGTTGAAACAACGTCGTTTTGGTCACATTCATCCCACAGCAAGGCGTTTTTCGGGGGTTGGGATTGCTATTATGTACGGCGGTAGGGAAAAGACATAAAGCAACCCAACCCAACCAAAGCCAACTCTTCAACAGCAACTTACGAAAATACGGTGAAGCTGTCGCTAGCAACAGGAGGAGGGGGGGACAGGGGGTGAGTGACTGTGACGCCGCCATTCACACACAATGCCGGCAATAAAAGACAGCAAGGCTGTCGCTACACAGGAACTCGCGCAGCAGGATATAAGCAAACTGTCGTCAACTTGTGTCCGTTGGTATCGGTGGACGGCAGTTGTGGTTGTCTTCCGCCCTCCCAAAAAAAAAGAAAGCAACAAGTTCGGTCGAAAAGCCTTCTCGTAATCAAAACCAACTAAAAAAGGGGGGTCCCTACTGTATTATAGTGTACTTCAAGCCCCGTCAAAATTCTAAACCCCGCTCATGTGAATACCATATTCACGACAAACATGCCTACTCATATGGGGAAACCCCTCGATGACGTATTATCATCGTCGGGGCATCTCCGATCTCGATTGCGGCTCTCGGACCCCTACAACGCTGAAAGACGCCCACTGACTTGCCGTTCGTCTCTCGATCCACTTGAGGACGTATTCGTTGTCTCTTCAGGATACGCTGAGGGCGTCGTGTCATTTGCATCAGCGGGATTTCTGTCAAAACAACACAGCATTGGTGCACAAAGGCTCCCTCTACGGTGCCCGCTGAGTACCGTCGGCGACCCGTTATATAGTGCATGTGGAGTCGCTTGGCACAGATGGGGCTCACCAGTGTGGTGCTGTGCGATGTAGTGCCGGTATTGCTGGCTGGCGCATATCGGCGCTCTAGAGGCAACACCATCACGGGGGGGGCTAGTAAATAGGACCTACGGTACACACAAATACCTACACATTTCCTTTTCCTTATTTTTACCAACAGTATTTGGTCCTATTTACTATGGTCTTCCGTGATGTTAATACTGCGTTCCTGACCACGGGACAAAACGTGTGCAAACTGGATTGAGCGACCCAAATACAACGTGAGTACAGGGACAAAAAAAAAGGTGGGAGATACTGGAATGGACGGCCCTGAGACAAAAAAAAAAAAAAACGCACCTGGAGCGTGTCCGCGTCGAGGAGCTTTGACGTGTGGTCTTTCGAGCACGTGAGCAGCAGGGTGCGGTCCTTGTTCAGCGAGAGTCGGTTGATGTCCTTCGCGTGCACCTTCTCTCCCCGAACAAAAAATTAGCATAAATACAGGCGTTACGAAGCATTTTGATAAGAGTCAAGTTAAGAAAAAGAATCCGTCACAAAAAAAAATCAGACGCGGCACAACTCGTCATATATATATATATATAATGGAAAAAGAAAACAAAAACAAAAAGTACGGGCCCGCCCGCCGCCCACAACAGAAAAAAAAACGAACAAAACTAAAAAACACCGAATGTGAGCAAGGCTTGAAACGTTGTTGTCATGCCAGGGTCATGCGGTAGAAATAGCTACCTTAATCGTTCTACACCTGAATTTGTCTCTTGACTCCCGAGAGTTTTGTTCCCCGAAAACAGGAGCGTACTCCTCAAGGGGGTTTACACTACCCTTGTTTGGGACTCCAGAGGGAGAAGAAAAAAAAAAAAAAAAAAAAAAAAATGACGGAAAAAAAAGGTGACGATATGCAATTATAAGGGCCCATCTTAACGGGGACTTTCGGCTCGTTCAATTTGACTTTTTTTTGTTTTTCTAATTTAATTTACGAGCCCATCTTATCGAGGACTTTCGGTTCTTTCAACTTGACTAGATTTTTTTTTTTTCTAGTTTAATCTACATCTGATTAAACGAAATTTAGTGTTCCCCGTTAAGATAGGCTCTAACAGCGGCCGCTGCGTGATTTGTGATTGGGGGATGATACGATGGTTGGTGCCCCCGAGTGACGATGCGAGGAGTTGTACAGAGGAAGGGCGCGAAAATGGTCGCGCTCGTACCGCCGGGCGCTCACGCTGCTCCAATACTGACGGTTCAATGGTTGCAAACACTAAAAGTTTATCAACCATTGTTTTTGGTCGCTATTACGTACATGAATCGAGGGGTCCCGAAGGGGTTCGTTCACCTACCGTACGGCATAGGCATTATCACATACCACTACCTGGTACCTGGCAGGTTTATTTATAGCGTGTACCTCCTTTTTTACCCGCTCGTCGCTGAGCACGATTTAAGTCAACTCAAAAGTTTCTTTCTTACGAGTAGCGTCCCCTCAAAAAAAAAACTTGAGTCAACCTGGTCTTCTTCTTGTATACGCTGTTTCGTATTCGAGGCCCTATTCTGTACCGTGGTCAAAAACAAACACTACCACCCCCCCCCCCCCCCCCCCCCCCCCCCCCCCCCCCCCCCCCCACTCTCTCTATATGCGACTCGGCAATACCTCATGGCGCCCCGCGCATGGTCCAAGCATTGTCTGCCTGGTCGGTGAAAACCCAACGTGCTCCGTCCGAGCATTGCAGGGACACGAGGGTCTATGGTCGTACGGCTGCGGCCTTGCAAGACAGGAGTACACCCCCCCCCCCCCACTCCGATGAGCTTAGCAAACAGTTTCTACTATATAAGTGGAAACAACGTAATGAGCGCCCAACTGTTGGAGGTGCCTCTATTAGGAGTAGGATTGGTGCACCGTTAGCGTGGTCAATGGTCCAAATGACTAAGGCAAGCAACAAATGAGTACACCCCCCTCCCTCCCCCCCTATCCCCCCCAACCTCCCCCCCCCCCCCCCCCAGGTCATACGACTACGGCCATGCACGATAATGAGTACACCCCCCTCCCTTTCTCGCCTGCGCATACTGCAGCTCCGAGCCATCTAACGGGTCGAACGTTCGAAGAGTGCCGTCTGCGTAAGCGACGATGAGCTTCTCGTTCAGCGCCCCCCACACGACCTTCGTCGCCTTCATCTTGGGAGGGAGGTCGATCTCCAAGGAGGCGATCTTCTCCACTGTCATGTTGATAGGTCGGTAGGGTCATCATTTTTTTTTTTTCGGACGTTTCAGAATCGAAACCGTCGATAGAGTCGAACGGGAAACCGCCGAGACAAGAAAAAAAAAAGCAAACGACACCAGAGCGAAGGGGCAGAGGGAGGGAGCGAGGGAAGGAAATAGGGGGGGGGGGGGGGGGGGGTCGTGCAAGGAAGGCGGGATGGGCGGGGGGGGGGGGTAGAGGGAAGGGGGGTGTACTCGATATCATGTATGGCCGGAGTCGTTCGACCATAGACCCTTGTACCCCTTCAATACCGGGACGGAACACCTTGGGTTTTCAGAGGAGGCGAGGTAGAGCGACAAGCGCAGCAACAACCATTTTGTTTGCTTATATTTCTCCACTTTCGTGTTTTTTCACTACAGTAGGGTGGAAGAGGAAATTTCAACCCCCTGAGATACGTTTTCGTGTTCGTACACGTACATATTTGGCAACTGCGTAGTGAGCGCTCGACTTTTCTCGGTGTGTATTTCGTGTGCACCAGGGTTTGCGCAGCAGTAACTGATTTCTGGCTCGACGTGACTCACTCATATGAACATCATCCCACGCGAAATTTGAAGCAGTTTATCGAGCCAGGTGTATACCCCAAGACACAACACACGTACTACGTACGAGTTCTGTATCATACCACTCTGGGCTGGTCCAAAATGAAAGGACCGTTTACACATTAACATGAAGACAAAGCGGTCCTATATTTCCGTCCACAGAAGGTAGGTCAGAATCTCGCGCTGGTCCACTGGCACAGAAACGGAACCTTTTTCCAATCCCAAGAAACCGCAGCGAGGTTGATAGTGGCATTTTTTTTTGGCCACTGCTGTTTCCGCCACAACCTTTGAGGAAGATCCTATTACGGGGGACCATAGTAAACAGGACCTACGGTACACACAAAAACCTATATAATTCCCTATTTTTACTAACAAAATTTGGTCCGATTTACTATGGCCCCCCGTAATAAGTTTCGTGATCATGTGGGACCGATCATTCGCCTAAATTAAGAAATGAAAAAAGAAAAAAGAAAAAAACGAAGCGGTTTGAGATCGAAAATGTACTCAAAAGTTCATCTTTGCAGGCTTGGTGTGTGACAATTCGATCTCGTGTATCGTAGGAAGAAACAGACCCCAAGAAACCCAACCAAATTGGTTCCTCACCCCACATTCTTCGCTAAAGACGCGTTCTACTGTACCATAGAGTTAGCACACTTCCGCTAGACTTGTCGCCGAACGACCGGGTTCCTACAACCCGAAATCGTCGCGATGCCATATTCTTGTTTCGAAGAATGACTTTTTTTATATACTTGGGCCATGGGATTATTCATCGGGGTGCAGATTGATTCTTGCTCAAGTCAGTTTTCAGGTGACGTACGGAGCTCCTCCATAAGGTCAAGCGAGGAGGAGCCTTAGTACGGGGGTCCATAGTTAAAAAGGACCTACGGTATACATAAAAACCTATACATCTCACTATTTTTACTGACAAAATTTGATCCTATTAACTATGGTCCCCCTTAATAGAAATTTTAGCGTGAACCCCTATCGTAGAACGCCCGCCTCTAAACTACCCAATTCAGAGTCGCAAACGGGTTATATATATAGTACACACTACATTTCCGTTCACAGACTCATCCCCAGGTTAAGGGGTGCCCCTTTTTGGGCTCGATAGGTCACTTCCGGTTCATCTCCTGACGCATGCTACAGTCGAGGCCCACCTACTTTTTGCCTTCTGGGGCTCTTCTCCCCTCACTCGATTAGCTCTATCCTATTAGTAAGTCACCACTGAGTCGCCCAAAAACTGACCATTAAAAAAATTAGAAAAGAACACAACCCGATGACAAAATGTCGAAGGCCTTCGTTATCAAAAGGTTTACAAACAAGAGGAATTTTTCAAAAACAATAGGAATGGCAAAATTTCGACGATTTCGGAGCTTTAGGAGGGGCCCCCGTCATTCAGAAACCATTTTTAACCCAAAACGTGCAGTGGTACCTCTGTTAGCGTACGTGCAACACGCGTATCAAAACCCACGTGGGCAACAATTATATACCGGTTTCGTATGACATTTTTTTTTCACCGTGAATATTTGCTCTAGGAACCGCTGTACGCAGGCAGCGCAGGGAAAAGGTTGGTCGGGTGGGTTGCGCGCGAAAACACATTTCTTCTACGCAAACGCGTCGCCTGACCCGCTGACCCGCTGACCCCGCTGACCCGCTGACCTGCTGCTCTTGCTGTTCAAAGAAATGCTTCACCGCGAGACGGCCGGGGGTCCACAAGTCACGCTCAAAAGCCGACGCGCGCAGTAGTGCAACATCATCGGCAACGCAACGCGTTTTTTTCGGGTGATTTCGTATTTGTTGACCTCCTCCTCATTTGAGGGACTCAAAAAAAAAAAAAACCCTGAAAGGCATTGCTCCAGGGTAGCATAAGTGAGACATTGGCACCGCCCCAAAAAGGCATTTTCCTCCAGAGCAGGATTTTTGTAACAGGTAAGCGAGACATTGACCTACCTACCTCATGTGTGAGAAACTCGAAAGTATAAGACACCGCCCCCAAAAAAAATTGCTCCGGAAAATTGCAAGTGAGACATCGACCTTACGTGAGAAACTCGGAAACAGAAGCCACCGACTCTACCCCTCTATATCGTGGGCAACTGCTCCGGAGTGGTGCAACATGCAGGGCACAAAAACTCACGCTGGTCCACCGGCACGTCGGACGGGGTCTCGAACACAGACACGTGTCCGGGACTGTCGGTGAACGGGTCCGAAACCGTCGCGAACCGCTGTCCCCCCTCGGCGAAAGACGCCGATCTCAGCGGCCCCATGTGGTTGTACACGACCAGCTCCCTCCCGGTCTGCACGTCCCACATGCGCGCCGAGGCGTCAGCCGACGCAGATACCATCCGCGACGAGTCCCCTGATATGATTGGTCGGTTGGTAGACGATCGGTTGGTTGTTTCGTCAGTTGGTTGGTTGGCCGGTATTAGTATTACGGGGGGTCCATAGTTAATAGGACCTATGGTACACACAAAAACATATATATTCACCTATTTTTACTAACAAAATTTGGTCCCATTAACTATGGCGTTACCGTAGACTCGAACACAACATTTTCAGAAGGCTCTCTCTCTCTTTCTCTCTCTCGACCAGGCTTTTCCGAAAAATGCCTTGTTCGGGGTTGGCAACCTCGACCTTCCCGTTCTGGAAATACCGAGCGCTGAACAAAAACGATCGCACCTCTTGTGAGAACTCAACGCTTTTCACTACGGTATCTCACGAAAAAAAAAACGAAAAACAGAGCAATACCAGGTGCTGTACTCGTGAAACAAAAACTTACATGAGACGGTGAGATCCCATACAGCCCCCTGGTGTCCCTGGTACGTCCCGATACGCTCCCCGGTCTTGGCGTACCACAGGGTCGGCATCTGATCCTTGGCGGCCGTGAACACGAGGTCTCCGTCGTTGTTGTACATGACGCACGTGATGGCACGCTCGTGGCCCTTCAGTAGAATCGGCCTCTGCAAAAAAGCGGACCAGCAACAGACGCAAGTACGTGCCACCAAAATATATGTTAAGCAACACGCACGGGAAATCATCAGCAAAAAACAAAAAACAAAAAACGTAGCCAACCACAGAGGGCACCATTTTTAGAAAAGGATGAACATAAAAGAAAAAAAAAAAGAAGTTTTTTTTTCAAGATACCTTGGCTGCGAGATCGGGAAGGAAATTCGTCGAAAGCCCATCTTGACTCGCAAGCAGCGTACCAGGCACGTAATATATATATATATACACCTGGTACGCACGTAGGATATGACACTTCAATCGCGCGTACTACGTACGGGTTTTCGTATGGTACTATGAAGGATGTCTACCACCCTCAGCGAAAATATCAGAACCGCTTGGCCTGCACACTCATGTCCAAACATTCCTCATGTTTCCGCCCAGAGTCGTATCAAATACTGAGGTGTGAACACTCTGATAGCCGTGAAGCTCGGGGGTGTGGAGCATAGAAACGACAACCCTCGCTCGCTCGTCGTCCACAGCCTTCTTCGGTTGGTGGAACCACCACCGTGTCTCCCGAGCCCGCTGCCACAACCAGCAACGCCCCCCGCCCCCCCCCCCCCCCCCCCCCCCCCCCCCCCCCCCCCCACACCCTAGCCGTGTTTTATTCCCATCAAAAACCTATTAATAGGGTTGGCTGGGAGTTTGACGACGATACGTTGCCGACTTAGTTGCTAGTTGGCTAGGAACTACACAAGTTTGCCCTGACCGCAAGTCGCCGACTACTTGTTTTGCTGGCTGCATACTACAGATGGTTGGCTTGACTGGAAATCGCCGACTAGATGTAAGTTGGCTATAGGTACTACAGTTAGCTCGTCATCTCCAGGCAAGGAATTGATAATGGGTGATGGTCTTTGATTGGCTATTTCCAAAAGGAGGCATCCCGTGCTGGCAAGCAAAGAGGGAAGCGAGATAAGAAGCAGAAGCGGGCGGAGGCCGTGAGACCCAATTCCCGCGCGCAAGAAGGGGCTGCAAACAGCCGTGGCCCCTGTTTAACGCGAAACACAACTGCCTCCACAATAAACGGAACTCCTGAAACCGTCGCCCAAAGCGTACGAGTAACAGGTCGCCGACTACTTGTTCGTTGGCTGTTGGCTACGTGCTGCAGTTAGTTGGCTGACGATAAGTCGCCGAATAGTTGATAAGCATGCTAGGTACTAATTTCGCTTCATCGCGTGCGGATACAAGCGCAGGTCCTGCGTCTTTCCGTCTGGTTCAGGCCCGTATGTGGCTTGACGTGTGATATTCAGTGATACATACCATTCTGTCCCGAAGTATATTTTCACCGATTGCTTCAACAATTAGTGCAAAATCGGTTCTTATAGTATGGGACAGAGTCATACACGCTACAGCCCCCCCCCCCCCCCCCCCCCCCCCCCGACACGGCGGTGGTGTGCCAGAGAAACATGACCGCCTTATCGGGGGAAGCTGCTGCCTCGTTCATCCCGGGCTCCCCAGTCGTGCCAAGCGATTTTGACCGCCTTATATCGGGATACCGCCTTCCTCTCACCGCCTTGAGGGGGGAGGAGCCCCTACTCTTATCTGAAAGTCAGATAGTCGGTTTACTTCGCCGCTGAACTCTTACGGGGGAGCATAGCATATCCTAAGCAAACACGGGGTGTATACATGGAGGGATATCCACACCTCGAAGAGATCAGACAGATCATGATCTATCTATCTATCTATCTACCGATACATCCTCTAGTTCCTCACCTGCCAATGTGAGAGGCTGTGCAAGATCTGCCTGAGTACAGATCGTACAGATCATGATCTATCTGGTCTATCTACAGATAGATCATCTAGCTCCTCAGCTGCCGTAGTGAGAGGCTGTGCAGGATCTGCGTACATAGAACAGATCCTACAGATCATGATCTATATATCTATCTACAGATAGATCATCCTCAACTGACATTGCGAGAGGCTGTGCAGGATCTGCTTAAAGAGTACAGATCCAACCCAGTAAACGTGTGCTAAGCGTGCCAAGAGCATGCCGACCAAAAAGGGGCCCACCCGGCAACATGAGCTGCGGCAATAGATCGTACGAAGTCGAACATAGATCTATCTGCCTCGAAAGACCTAGGTCATGAACTGCGAATGATCTGTGGATGATCTATCTGGGGTGTGTAACCTTGTGTTTTGGTATTCCGGGAGGACATACTGTAGCAATCAGAACCAAATTTGCTTCGTGAAACATAGGGGGGATACATGTTTTTTGCGTCCAGCGCGGATTCTCAAAAATACGGCCCTCCCGAAAACAATTATAATAGTGGTTGGTGCTGTGAAGACAACTCGCAGTCATATCACCAACGCTTGCCCGTCCGCCTGTCGACTCAGCGGAAGCGACCATGGCATGCAAGACCATGGTCGTGGAAAATTCCCGTCCCCTCGCTCACAACAGCAAACACGTCATGCAAAACCATGCGTCGCCCGCTATCATTCGTCCCCGCCACCCGACGCTTGAAAAAACCGCGGCATCCAGACCCACGCTTCGGGGTCTTTTTCTGCCCGTCCCCTCGATCCAACGCAAGCAACCAAGGCATGCAGAGCCATGCGTCGCTTCGTTCTTTCAGTCCCCTCGGACTTAAGAGGGGACGAGAAAAGGTGCAAAGCAAGAAACCAAGGAGAGAACCATGCCTCTACAGTGCGGTACGTCTAACCAAGAGGAGATAATAAAGGGAGCACAGCAGGCAACAAGGAGAGCGAACCGTGCCTGTACAGTGCGGTACGTCTAACCGAGAGGGGGCGAGAAAGTGAGGGAACAGCAGGCAACAAGGAGAGAGCCGTGCCTCTACCGTTCACCACTTTTACTTTCCAGCCTAACTCGTAGGAGGTTTTACCCTCAGCGACCTTCTGGACAAGCCGCGGTCACAGGCGTCGTCCCTTCTCCCCCCCCGGCACGTGCCTTTAGTTCTTATCGCGCACAGGGTTCAGCATTCCCACTGCTCGTCTATTTTCATCGAATGTAGCTAACTCACGCTCTCGCGCTTTCCGCTAATCATTTTTTTATGCAAGCCAAAGTCCCTACGAGCATGCACTCGGTGAGACTCGAACCCACGAAATTGATCTTAGTGGCACGCGGACCACCTACCAAGCCACCGGGGACGCCGGCTCACTACTTTTCGGGCGCAAAAAAAAACTGACGCAGAAGGGGGGGAGGGGGGGGGGGAGGGAGTCCTCGATAAGAGAGATGTACTCGATCTCATGCATGGCCGTAGTCGTATGACCATAGACCCTCGCATCCCTACAATGCCGGGACGGAGCATGTCGGGTTTTCACCGATCAGGCAGACGTTGCTTGCACCAAGCGCGAAGCGCCGTGAGGTGTACGGCGAGTCGCATGAAGGGTGAGCTGCATGCTACTAAGAACCGCTTGTGAGGCGGACTTGCATATGGATGACAGCTTCAATGAGTTAGTGTAATTTCCGGTGTGGCCACTTCCAGAGACAGCAATGGGAGTACTATGTAACTGCCTCTTGGGTGCCTTACCTTGAACACTACGTAATACGATCAATTCCCTTGTGCAGAGTAAAGGTTATTTACTTCGCACAAATGATCTAACTAGACGACCAGCTGTGGGCGACCGCCAAAAAAAAAAAAAAAAAAAAAAAAAAAAAAAAAACCAAAAAAAAACGGTACCCTGGATGTCTAGCTCACGTAGTGAGCGGCATGTTTTACAGTGTAGTTGCCAACCGACGCCAACCCAACCCATATAAAATATATATATATAATAGGGGGGGGGGGGGGGGGGGGGGGGGGGGGGGGGGGGGGGGGGGGCAAGCATCTCAACCGAGCGACAGCGCACCATATCCACCCCCCCCCCCCCAACATATATATAGATCGTCGCTTCCCACCAAAACGACCTGCCAGGTACATGTTTCAGAACAGATAGGTCCTTCGTCTGTATGATCTATTAATACTGCTGCTGCTGCTGCTGCTGATGATGCGTTGCCGCGGGGGAGCCGTACCATCAGCAGTATCTACAGCAACACAATGGCAGGTGAGGAACTAGATGATCTATCTGTCTACAGATAGGTCATCATATGTCTGCCCGAAGGGTGAACATGTTATTACGGGAGACCATAGTAAATAGTGGGACCAAATATTGTTAGTAAAAATAGGGAAATAATTAGGTTTTTTGTGTGTACCGCAGGTCCTATCTACTATGGTCCCCCGTAATAGCAACCCCCCCGGTGTTCGCCTTTTTTTGTGTTCTACGCCTATCCAAGTTTTGCATGGAGTTGGACTTTTGATCAAGTAGGGATTATAGAGAAGGGGGCGTCTGATATATATATATATATACCTGGTATATGGAATCAGACGTTAAAATGGCGTTGAAAGGCAAAAGGGGTTGGAGGATGTAAATATATCACTGGGCTACATAATATTTGTAAAATTAAATTTAATCTAATTTAAAAAAAAAAAAAAACAGCTGTGAGATCGAGGATTCCGTCGAAAAATCATCTTTGCGAGCAGTGCGGGATACTTCGATCATCTGTACGGGGTTGCGCCTGAGGTATTTCTTCTCAAACGTCAGCTTTTCGTGAGGTGTACCGACCTTCTCCTTCCAGGAGCCTGACAAACAATAAGGTACTGCACCCCGTTTATCGTCGCATCACCCAAGCGGCGTCGGTCCGCACCAACCGCGCACCCTCGTCGCGCTCGTGAAACGCGGGGAACAAGGGCGGCACCACCCCCCCCCCCCCCTCCCCTCCTTCCCCCCCCCCCCGTCTTTCCCCCCCTCCCTCCCCCCTGTTCTCTCCTCCCCACCCCTGCCTCCTCCCTCCGACACTCACGCAATCCCTCCTTTCCTCCCCCCCTCCTCCCCCCCCCCCCCCCCTTCCCTCCCACTCTCCGATAGAGAGATTTTATGTTGGAAGACACAACATACAACAACAGTGACGACAAGATCAACAACAAGAGCAGCAGCAGAAGCAGAGTGCATACAGAAATCACGATTTCACACAAAATGATCAAAGGACAGGGCATAATACGCAGCCCTTGCCCTCCCGGTAGCTAAGAACCCGTACGGTAGCGCTGGTGGTGGGACTGGTTGGTGCAAGGTATTTGGTTTTTCCCGTGATTGGCCCAACAAACGAATCCAATATTTCTTGGTTTACTGGTGATTGGACAGAAAACAAACGACTATGATAGGTCGGGACGACGCGAAAGGGTCCGGTTTCGGGTCTCCGGTTTCACCTATTACGGGGGGCCATAGTAAATAGGACCAAATATAGTTATTAATAGTAAAGACAGTGATATATATATAGTTTTTCGTGTGTACCGAAGGTCCCATTTACTAGGGACAAATATCGTTAGTAAAGAGAGGGAAACATAAGAGTTTTTTGTGTGTGCCGTAGGTCCTTTTTACTATGGTCCCCAGCAATAGCTCAAACGCAAGGCATGGGCACCGAGGCGAGCTGAGAAAGAGGTACTGGTGTACCTTTTTTTTTGGCCAAAACAAACATATCTGACTGACTGGGGTCCGTAACCCGCTTTTAGGACAGCAGTCCCGTTCTGGGGGCAAGCGGCTTGGAGTTGAGAGTCAAATCAAGGTACATGTACACTGCACTACTACTACTACTACTACTGCTACTACTACTACTACTGATACTACTACTACTGCTACTACTACTACTACTACTACTACTACTACTACTACTACTACTACTACTACTACCCTACTACTGTTACTACTACTACTACTACTACTACTACTGCTACTGCTACTACTATTAATACTACTACTACTACTACTACTACTACTATTACTACTACTACTACTACTACTACTACTACTACTATTACTTCCACTACTACTACTACTACTACTACCACTATCACTACCACTACCACTACTACTACTACTACTACTACTACTACTACTACTACTGCTACTGCTACTACTATTAATACTACTACTACTACTACTACTATTACTACCACTACTACCACTACTACTACTACTACTACTACTACTACTACTACTACTACTACTACTACTATTACGGGGAACCATAGTTAACAAGACCAAATGTTGTTCGTAAAAATATGGAAACATTTAGGTTTTTGTGTGTACTGTAGGTCCTATTTACCATGGACCTCCGTATTAATAGGGTTACAACCCGATATCGTTGGCATACCCCACTACGAACAGCGCTTCACGATACTATTCGTGATATACACCAGGTAGCCGTTGATAGGCGTTGGGATTGATTGCTCGTCGGGTTGCATTTTTACTTTCCTAGAAAACAAAAAAACAGTTTTTTCGGTGCTACAATTAAATGCTGCAGGTATTGAGTACAGGACTCGTCGAGTGAGTGGAGCTTGAGAAAAGTCACGGCAGTAGATGCTACTGCTGTGCCCCTACGGGACAAGCATGTCTCGAAATACAAGGAACGTTGGGATTGAATACTAAACATACAAACGCTCACTGTATTGCGGGACATGGTGTTCCACTTGAGGAGGCTTGTGTAGGTTCATATAAACAGGAACTTCGCGTCGCTCGTACGGAATATGCTATCGGCGGGAGGCCGTATCGAGCCCAAAGGTACTTCTTTTGTTCGTTTATAAAGGATAAACCACTGAGCTACTAAGGATAAACCACTGAGCTACTAAGTCAGCGCTGACTTAGTAGCTCAGTGGTTTATCCTTTATAAACGAACACTACTATCCCTGTTGTACGAGGTACCTGGTTAAGCTTTAGCTCTTGGGCTGATAACATGTGGGGGAGACTGCACCTGTTTTTTTAATTGAACACCCGTGTATATGCGCGAGAGGACCTGCCTGTGCGCGTACACAACTTGCATGTGCAGACAGGACAAGAAATAAAAACTCCTGCTCGTCAAACTCGTTTCACTGCTGTTGATAAAAAAAGAGTTGAGGTAATCGATCTATTTATAACGCGAGCTTACCGCTGCGTGTACAAGTAAGTGCCAGATGCAAGTGTCGTTGAGCGCCCTGTTACATCTCTACTGTAGGAGGGGCGTCTTGACCTTTCAACACCTGCATCCCTGAGCGGACCTACTGCTGCACGAGGACCAGCGATGACCTTCTACAGTGCTTCGTACAAGTATAGACCCACCGATAAGAAACAACCAAAAAAAAAAAAGGAACGCTCACTTTTCGGAGCACGCTACGTAAGAAAATTGGATCAAATAATCGTGCTCAGCGGTGGGCGCTGCACTAAATCCTACCGCATAGCCTATATGCTCACGGCCTACTTTTTGGAGGACGCAAGGAAAATCGGGATAAGACATTTGTGTTCAGCGGCGAAAGCGCCAGACTAAATCCTACCACGTGTACACTGCTAGCCCATGCTAAAAGGCACTTTAAGGGTGGTGTTTCGGGTCATCGGATTATCAGGCCGTTTCCTATGCGGTTCGATTTTTGAGCTTCAGATTTTGACCCGATGGCATTTTCAGATATGAACTTGGCAAATCGAAAGAGTCTTCCTATGCTGAAAAATCAGATTTATTGTGCGTGTAGAGATTCGAGCAAACGCCGGGACCAACTGCTGTTATTGTGGTTTGGCGCCGCGAAGAGACGCGCTGGGTGTGCTGCCCTGCGCGAAGGACCCAAGCGTCCGAGCCCACGCTGACTGCCTCTGGTCTGGCGGCGAAGAGACGAGGCGAGTGCGCTAGAGTCAACCTTTCTTGGTATATTGTGTTTCATTTTGTGACTGACTGCTGCTGCTGCTGTACAGCAGTGTAGTCTACGAGTACGTATCCACGGAGAGGCGCGTGCCGAGTGCGCTTCTCTTGGTCTCTAGGCCCGAGCCCGCGCCAGCCGACTCTAGTCTGGCCACGGAGGGACGCGCCGCCCGCGCGTCGGGCGCGAAGCAACGTCGCTATACAGCCGTATCACCATCCAGCTCATCGATCATTCTGCTGCTATTTGCTGTCGTGGATAACATCTTGAATTCAGAGAGCATGCCATTTTTCGATTGGAAAATCTGATGACCAAAATCCGACGACTTGGGTCATCGGATTCTCAAATCGAAAAAAATCCGGTCGGATTTTGCATATTTGGACTGCATAAGCAGGGTCATTCGTTTTTGAGATCGAAAAATACAGATCTGAAGCTCGCAATCGAACCGCATAGGAAACAGCCTCAAATCGAAAAATTTCGGGTCGGATTTTGCATATTTGGACTGCATAAGGAGGGTCATTCATTTTTTAAATCGAAAACTACAAATCTGAAGCTCGAAATCGAACCGCATAGGAAACAGCCTGAGCTTACAGCAGCACAGCAGTTCGTAAGCAGTGTGCTCGTACTGCTGTAGCTTTGCACACCTGGTGCATAACTGACCAAACAACACTGTACTGCTGTACAATGTGCAGGACAACTCACCTCCTCACTCTGGGATGAGTCCGTTTTCTCCAACAACCAGGGGGCGCACCCAACGAAAATGACGGCTATGGGGAGAGTACGCCGATCCGCGTTTGCACTTTCGGCGTTGTCGACAAAGCCAGCGCTGAAATTCGTTCGAGGCCGTGCTTGCTATCTCACGAGTTACCGCAGTGCACTTACCGCTGTAGTACGAGTACCTGTGGCCTGTGGTACGCGATAGTCTGTGTCTGCATGGTCGATTTGATGTGCTGGTATCAAGACGACCTTGTAGCTCGTATATATAACACCATCCCGTCCGGCCACTGAGGTGTGCAACTGCACCCGTCGTCTAGCACACGGTCCTTTAAACAACCAGCAGCGTGTGGCCGCAGCACAGAGTATGGCAGAGAGGAGAAGAGGACGGTGGCAACTACAGCGCCTGCTGCTCTATGGGCAAGCGCTGTGATATCAAAGGCTTTCGGTGGCCCTACGTACAGCTCACCATAGCTCCCAGAAGTTGATGATGCACGCCCCGTCGAAGCTTATTCGCGCCTAGATCGCCCACTCTGCCTGGAAACTTGAGGGGGGCGTAAGTTCCTTGCTTTCCGGTAACAGCAACGCTCTCCTTGGCTGCACCGTCTAGGTAAGTTGATGAGGTCGGCCGGAGTTTCAGGGCAGGGGATATTTCATGGCCTCCCCCCAACAAAGAATCCACACAATTTTCCCAGAAAACCCAACCAGTGAAATCCAGAGGTGTGCCGCCGATCGCAGGGTATTGTTTGAGGCGCTGTCAAGGTATAGAGTGACTATAGAGTTGTGTGCACCTCATTGAATTTCTCTGCTGCAGTACTACGTAGTTGAACGCAGAAATCGGCGACACCGGGGCGCTACTGCTGCCTCTGGTATCTCCACTCAAACACAGCCTAACTTGCTGTCTTGGAGCTTGGAGAGCAGGAGTTTTTTGTGTCTCTTACAACAGACAGTCTCCCGGACGCGATACCACATATCCTCTGTGCGCCTTGTGATACCCCGATCTGGATCTGAGATTGAAGAGCATCTCACTAGCTGTGCTTGGTTGCACCAGCTCTGCGGTCCAGCTCCGTGTCGCACTTTTGACGAATATCACGCGGCACCCCAGCAGCGCAGTAGCAGCAGCACACAGCACCAGCGGAGCTCCTCTCCCCTGCCTGTTCACGGGACTGTCGGCTTTTCTACTCTATTTTTCAGTGTTGGTCATCGCATCCAGCTCGTGGTGCAAGCAGAGGGGGAAGCTGACCAAGCTGATCGCCTGAGCATACTTCTTGGGAGGCCAGGCGGCGCCGGAGTGAAGACCTTCCCCACCCCGAAAGAGCATGAGCGTCTCGGACCATATGATCGTTGTCCCGGGACAGGTGTGTGGACGTGGGATGTGTGCTGTGTGCTGTGTGCTGCTGCTGTGTTACTAACATTAATAGCATCTCGTTGGCTGTGTAATAGGTTTGTTTGTTTGTCTGTTTGTTCTGGTACATATAATACCAGCAAGTACACCAGCCCGGACGATCATCATTCATGATTTCCGTCCTCATATACGGACTGTATGTATACCCTTCATGAGGCCATATAAAACCCGTGGTACACGTGATCGAAGTACAACTATTACGGGGGACCATAGTAAATAGGACCTAATATTGGCAGTAAAAAAAGGGAAATATATAGGTTTTTGTGTGTGTACCGTCCGTCCTGTTTACGATGGCCCCCCGTAATAGCATCGCACACAGCTTGCAAAGATGAGTTTCGACGACATCCTCGATCTCAGATCTATGACAAAAAAAGGGAACGCGAAGTCAAAAAGTGTTCTTTCAAAAATATTGCTTTCACAAAGAACAGCCGAAAATATCCTCGTACCGCCGCTGCGGGGGGAAAAAAAAAAAGGGGAAAAAAATGTGTTTATTTGTTTCTTCCCTTTTTTCCATCGGCTGCAGGCGGCGCAATTTGTTTCTCTCGTTGTTAATTGTCAACACGCTGAAAAAAATCAGCTCGTGCGGCGATAGACGTGCGATCACGGCATAGACTCAGCCCACGGCCAACCCGCTTGGTATCGGGCAAGGTCAACGAGTATAGATGACGGCCTCGAAGATATGAGGTGGATCCATGGTCTAGGGGGGCGAGAGCTTGCCGGCGGCGTCCAACGGTCTTCTCCCAAACCTGATGAAAACCTTTTTTCGCCATTCCGGACGGATCGAGAAATTTTGTCATCTCTTTTGTGCACACCAGCGGCCAATTGGTTTTTTTATCATACGCCTGGCCAGCGCCCGCCACATGTCACAGGCCATTGTGTGAACGCGGTGACCCTAGGGTGGGTCGGAGCCCCTTAACGAGCGCACTCCATGCAGAATTCATGACGCAGTGTGACCGTTGGTTTTGTCGATTGGTGTCTGTCAAGGACTCGGAAACTCGGCGCTTCGAATAAGCATCCGCCTGAGTTGTTCTGAAGCCGATCTTGACTCAACATCGACCCCATAATTGCTTTTTTCGGGGCTTTCCAAAAGTTTGCAACTTTCCGTTTCGAGAATCGTGGCCATAGCAAGCTGTACCTGAAAAATTCCGGAGGGAACCTTTGGACCTCAAACTTTTTATGGAGACTTCGCGTTTCCATCGGTATAGGTCTTCACAGCTGTTTATATGCACTTTTATAAATACGCATACGGGCACAGCCTGTACAGTATATACTACTGCTGTAGGTAGGCAGCAAGCAGTACAAGTACATCAGTAGCGTGGCGGATGCGAACCATGTGTTGTCGTGGGGGGGTGTACTCGATAGGAGAGATGTACTCGATCTCATGCATGGCCGTAGTCGTATGACCATAGACCCTCGCATCCCTACAATGCCGGGACGGAGCATGTCGGGTTTTCACCGACCAGGCAGACATTGCTTGCACCAAGCGCGAAGCAAGCGCCGTGAGGTGTCCGGCGGGTCGCATGAAGGGTGTTGTCATGGGGTGTATCTCTAACGTGCCGGGTAGAGATCAGCAGCTGTCGTACTGGTTGTACAGTAGTGCTCCTCGAAAGCCTTACGAGTGCGTGCACCCTCTGGGGACTTCGGACGGGGGGAAATTGATGATAAAAAAAAAGGTGACGACTGCAAGCGCCGGCCACTTTGCGTGACTGGAGGATAACACACGCACATGTATTTATGTACCAGGTATATGTATATGCGTGTTGTCCGAGTTACAAGAGCTAAAAAACACACCGCATGTACGGCACGACCGCGACATGATCCAACCCGTACCTCTGGGCTCGTAGACGGTCCAATGGTTGATAACACCAAACCAAACTTATCAACCATTGTTTTGGGGTCGCCATCTCGGGGCCCCCATACCGGTTCGCTACTGCTATCAACAACCAACACGTGCTTGTGTTTTAATAGTAGATTGTGGAGTAGATATCGACGCCGATGATGCGTGACGATGATGATGGGATTCGACTCAACGCAGGACACTCGAACGTACGGGGTATCTGATAGCGGGGGGCGCTGTGGTACGGTAGCTCTACCGAAGCAGCAACACCGTGGTGGTAGTGGCAGCAGCAGGCAGTATATAGTACGGGGGACCGTAGTAAATAGGACCTGTTCTGCACACAAAAAAAACCTATACGAATTTACTTATTTTTGCTAACAGTATTTGGTCCTATTTACTGTGGCCCCCCCCCCCTACAGTACTCGGAACACGAAGATGTACGTTGGCGCCCAATGTACTCGAAGTTGGTGGGGGAAGACATTGATTCTGCTGGTTGTGTATGGCCTTCGGCTCAGGCTAAGGTCGGGATCCCTCGACACGTATCACATCGCGCAGGGGGAAAAAACACGTTACTACGATTATGATACGTACTACCTGTAAACAGCGCTGCAGGAATTCGAGGGCGAGGAGGCTAGCCCCCTTCGTTACACGAATACAAAGTGCCTGAGTTCTCAAATTGGGAGTGCATGATATATGCGCAGGTAGTGCGGGCGGCCAATCAGCCCGTTTCGAGCTCGGTTTAGAGCTGAGGCAGGGGGGGGGGGGGGCTGTACTCATGGTCATGCATGGCCGCAGTTGTTTGACCATAGAGAGGGGAAGGTCGGCACCTTGAGATCTTTGCAACGGCCGCTACAAGAAGACCCGACAACAGCACGGGGGGGGGGGGGGGGGGGGGGGGGGGGGGGGGGGGGGGGGGGGGGGGGGGGGGGGGGGGGGGGGGGGGAGGGGGGGGGGGGGGGGATCGCTGGGTTTTTGGTATAGTAGCGGGGTAGATACTTGATGCACGTGATCATAGGTAGCATGCGAAATACATCAGTGCACGAATTGAGTTTGTTCCTCGTTGCCGAATGAGTGACGCGTGAAATTAAATGTTTACGAGGGTCGGTTGGGACGGGTAGACAGGGAGGGAGCGCACGAGATAAAAGCAAATACCTAACTCGAGCAGCAAGCAAACCACCGCTCGTCTCAAACCCAAACCCTGCGAAGCGAAGCGACCAGGATGGCTCAACCTGACGAGTGCTGCATAATCACAGCTCGCGGGACCATCTTTGTAACGTTAATACGACGACCGTCCGATTGTTTCTAGGAAATTCTGCCGCGTTGAAGGCACCTCGGCCGAGGGCACCCTCAGCGCGAGTGGTCTGACCGCGAGGACCCCCCCCGCCGGCGCAGGAAGCCTTATCCAATCAAATCCTTGCACGACGTGATCCGCAACAGATATATAATGATTTTTCGGGGTGGGCATATGTAGTAAGAATCAGAGTCCACGATGGACCCAAACGCCATGCAATCCCCCATGTTCACGCACCATATCTGGCTGTGATTAACTATTTCCCCCCGGTACTACAGTAGTCCAATCGTAAATACACATCAGCTAACGCATACGTAAGCGTGCTTCACGTTGACGAAATGAATGCTGAACTGCTGTTGTACATTGTGTAGGCATTTCTCACGCGGGGGTCCTTTGCTGGCAGTGGAGCGACCGTTAATTACGCCGGTGGTATACAATACCCTGGTAGCAAACAACAAACGTATTATTTATTGCCGAAGTGTTAAGGCTAACTTAAGATTTACTGATACTATTTTTACCATTTTTACCGAGAGGATTTTAAAAGAAGAAGAAAAAAGTCGACGAGTGCCGTTGATGCGTGCTTCACAATCGCGCGTCCGCAACTAACATGTCAATGTTTACCTGGTACCTGGTACGCACACATCATGTAAAGAAAGAGAAAAAAAAACGAAGCTGTGAGATCGAAAATATATGCTCAAAACTCCTTTTTTTCAAGCTTTATTGCGTACGTATGATGTGTAGGAGCGACAAGGCCAAGCGACGCCGATGACCATTGTGCCGTGGCCTGAAAAAACTCCACTCCTCAGACAGATCATCTACACTTTATGATCTAGATATTTCGTGGCAGATAGATAGATCTGAGTCTCACCGAGTGCATGCTCATAGGGACTTTTTCTTGCATAAAATTGATTAGCGGAAAGCGCGAGAGCGTGAGTTAGCTGTACATTCGATGAAAATCGACGAGCAGTGGGAATGCTGAACCCTATGCGCGATAAAAAAAAAGGCACGTACCGGGGGGGAGAAGGGACGACACCTGTGACCACTGCTTGTCCAGAAGATCGTCGAGGGTAAAACCTCCTACGAGTGGGCTGGAAAGTAAAAGTGATGATGAAAAAAAAAAAAAAAAAAAAAAATTCCTGGTTCCCATGATCTGTATGATCTGTATGATCTACAGTATCTCGTCATGTTGTCGGGTGGGAGCTGTATCATCCACGTTACTTAGCGCAACGTTCCCCGGGTCGGATCTGCACGACCATGCAGACCCTGTGCAACCTCCCACGAAGGAACGTGAGGAACTAGATGATCTACTGTAGATAAATAGATAGATATATAGATCATGACCTGTCTGATCTGTTTGATCTGTACGTGGTGTGAAACTGTCCGTCAGTCCAGCCGAGGCCTTCGAAATCATGCAAAGCCGCGGGCACAAAGAAATCTCGTTCCCCTTGCGCCGTGTCCGCGCGCAGGAATTTTCGAAAGACGGGGGAGGGGGGGGAAGTAAAGCTGGCGTCGACTTCGTAGCGGAGAGACGCGGCTGTGTTTGTCTCCTCCCTCGTGTAATGCTCTAAGTATTTGCTTTGAATAATTTACTTTTTTAATTGTTTTTGAGCGGGGGTGGGGCGGCGGGAGCGACTGGAGACAACATCTTCCGTCCTGAAAATCGAGCTCGATCAATGCAGCACAACATGTTTAATTACGTATCGCATGTAAAAGGTGTATAAACACGCGTAGATGTACACGGAGAGGACTGCGAAGGCTTCCCCCCAGCACTCACGAACAGCGGCAGAAGCATCGTCATCGATGCCGCCCGCTCTATGTGTTCACCGCACCCGTTTGCACGCCTCCCCCCCCCCCCCCCCCCCCCCCCCCCCCCCCCCCCCCCCCCCCCCCCCCCCCCCCCCCCCCCCCCCCGCTCTAACCCCAACCCTAACCTCCTCCCCAGCCGGCACAGCCACCCCCACCTTGACCTCCACCCCCACCCCAGCCCGATTCCCCACCCCGACCCCCATCACGACCCCCCGACTCCGACGCCTACCCCCACCCCACTCATCGAGAGCAGGAGATCACGTCGATGCAGGGCTACCTCCGAGGGCACGGGACGTACGTAGAAGAGGGGAAGAATGGCGGCCCTCCCCGGCTCCTGGCGTGTGTGGCCGGGGTGGTGGAGCGGGTGAACAAGCTGATCTCTGTGCGACCGATCAAGTCCAGGCGAGTCCACCCCCCCCCCCCCCCCCCCCCCCCCCCTCCCCCCCCCCCCCCCCCCCCCCCCCCCCCCCCCCCCCCCCCGTCCTCGGTCTTCGCCCCTCGTGCCCCCTTCCCCCCCTGCCTCCCCACACGCTCCCTCACTCCCTCCCTCTTTTTTTGTGAAGGAGCCGCCCAACCCAACCCCTCTCTGTTAGCTTATACCTGGTAGTGTGTTCGGCGAGTGCGGCCGATCAAGTCGAGGCCAGTCCCCGCCCGTTTTCTCACCTCGCCCCCTCTCCCTCCCCCCCCCCCCCCCCCCCCCCTCTCCCTCCCGCCTCCATTCATGACTGTCGGCGACCCCAACCCCCCCTGTCAGCTGATGTACCCAGACTGTATCTGCTAACCAGTACGTATCATACCACGTATATATAGTACTCGTCCTGTATAGTTCTTGTGGGAGCTCTCTGTTGGGCGGGGGCGAGCGGGCCATATTAAATAGGACCTACGATACACACAAAAACCTATATATTTCGCTATTTTTACTAACAATATTTGGTCCTATTTACTACGGCCCCCCGTAGTAGTTGTGATCGGTTCTTGAGTTTCGTGCTGCCATTGTTTTTTCCGACTCTTAATCCCAAAACTACAGCAGTAGTAAGTAGTAGTAGTAGTAGTAGTAGTAGCAGTAGTAGTAGCAGTAGTAGTAGTAGTAACAGTAGTAGTAGTAGTAGTAGTAACAGTAGTATTGGTAGTAGTTTTGTCGCAAAGCAAGATGTGGTTCCATTTTGTAGATACATACCTGATATGTACTTGTACTGTACGTGGTGTTGATATTGCGGAGGACCATAGTTAACAGGAACATAATTTGTAGTAAAAACAGGTAAAATATATAGGGCTTTGTGTGTACCGTAGGTCCTATTTACTGTGGTCCCCCGTAATAGTATTCCGCTCTGGGCGTAACTGCTGTAACCAACGTTTGGCGGCTCACCAGAATGATGACCTCGACGTTTTATGTCACATCTCCGTCCGAAGTGATGTTCCTGTGTCTCCGGTTCCTCTCCTCCGCGTGAGACGTGCGTACGTATGTACGTACGTACGTACGCGTCTTAGCCCTTAGGAGTGCTCACCTCCTTTTTCCTGCCAAAGGAGGCGTGCTGTGATAGGGCTGCTGTTGGCACTTTTTTAATGCCCTTAACATTTCTGACTAGCGGGGTTCCTCGGCTGAGGAGCTAGCAGTGCCGGTTGTGCGGCAGTGGTGGTCCCTCTACGAGCATATTGCCGGCTTCCCGCTATCTATACGGCAGTAGTGCCTGTGGAATCGCGTGGCACGGGTGGGATTATCGACCATTGTGGCAGCGTGTGCGGAGCAGTTAGCGCCGTTTTGGTTGCCGCTACATATATGGTGCCGGCAGTGGTGACCGCCGCGTACATACCGGCACAGTGCAGGGACCGGCACTATTACTGTGTATACCGTGAGCCACGGGATGTTTCGTCGAGAGTTAAGCTTGACTATTTTGTTTCACAGCCGGGAGTCCTTCCTTTTTTTTTTTCGGGGTGCGAAGAGGTTTTCGGGAGAAAGGTAGAAAAACAAAAAGTGCGGCTTTAAACCCTTTTGTGAGAAAGGTAGAAAAAAAAAAAAGGTGCGGCTTTAAACCCTTTTGTTAATAGGACTGTCCCTACGGGGAACCATAGTGAACAGGACCAAATATTGTTGGTAAAAATAGATGAACATATTGGTTTTTGGGTGTACCGTAGGTCCTATTTACTATATATTCTAACAAAACCGCTCAAATCCCCAAGTATTACGGGGGGGGCATAGCAAATAGGACCAAATATTGTTAGTAAAAATAGGTAAATATATAGTTTTCTGTGTGTACCGTAGGTCCTGTTTACTTTGGTCCCCCATTAAATAGTTTAGTTCCTAAAAGGGGTTGAACGAGGAGCTTCCGAAAAATTCGGTGCTGTAATACGGGTGATACCTACCCCCTATTTTCCACTCGTACGAGCAAGCGCATCCGCGACGAGACGTGCCTTACGGCTTTATCGGCCGTGCTCACCTTCTTTTTTTTTTTTTTGGTGTGAGCTCGGCTGTGGCGAGGGCGCTGAGATTGATTGGCCCTCGCAACAACGCTGTGGGTCTTGCGACATCTGCGCACGCGGTGGTGTCATCAAACCTTACCGTTAATATTACGGGAGGCCATAGCAAATAGGACCAAATGTTGTTGGTATAAATAGGTAAATATATAGGTTTTTATGTGTACCGTAGGTCCTGTTAACTATGGACCCCCGTAATAGTAAATACCAGTAGGACCTACTGTGCGGTACACACAAACAAAAACCTGTATATTTTATCCTATTTTTACTGACAATATTTGGTCCTGTTTGCTGTGGTCCCTTACCGTAATATCGACCCCTCCAGGGCAAACGGCAGTCCCCTTTCGGGAACGAACCAGTGGAATTCTAAGTGTCACGGGGGACCATAGTTAATAGGACCTATGGTATACGTAAGAACCTGTATATTTACCTTTTTTTAGTAACAAGATTTGGTCCTATTTACTGTGGTCCCCCGTAATAGTTTGTCCCCAAAGCGAGACTGTAGCCCTACAAAGGGTTAAGAATCGCCACTTTTGTACGGAAATTTGTGGAACGTTTTCGTAGGGATAGATGTGAGGACCAAGCGTTCCCGACACTGCACTCGCCTCACTGGACGGAAACATGTAAGAACCATTTAGTGGTTGTATTGCGTTACGCTTCCGTCCAGCGTGGCATGTATACAAATACGCACCACTTAAAAACACTTTTTATGTGGAGCCAGGTTCATTTTTGCCATGGATGGGCGGCAGTTTTTTTTTTTTTTTTTTTCCCGTCCCACACAAAGTTTCAGCATGTTAAAAACGGTTTTTCTCTTTACTTATTACTGTGAGTACTCCAACTCCTACTCCTACTCCTCCTCCTCCTCCTCCTCCTCCTCCTCCTCCTCCTCCTACTACTATTACTACTACTACTACTACTACTACTACTACTACTACTACTACTACTACTACTACTACTACTACTACTACTACTACTACTACTACTACTACTACTACTACTACTACTACTACTACTACTACTACTACTACTACTACTACTACTACTACTACTACTACTACTACTACTACTACTACTACTACTACTACTACTACTACTACTACTACTACTACTACTACTACTACTACTACTACTACTACTACTACTTGTAGTGCTTACATCGAGCAACAAAAATTGAGTTGGTCTCAACTTCTCAAGTACTACTTCTACTACTTGTAGTGCTTACATCGAGCAACAGAAAGTGATTTGGTCTCAATTTCTCAAGTGACGTCCTGTATGTATCTGTGGCAATCGCTATATTTTCAAGAGTGTCTCATGTAGGGTATATCTACTGTGGGGTGAACGGTTACCAAACAAAAAAAACTGGTTGTTTTGGTCATACTCGGGTACATACCCGGGTATCCCCAGAGTAAATACCCGGGTACCCCCAGAGCGTATATACCCGGTTACCCCAGAGTACCTATACTTGGGTCCCTCCAGAGTATACATCCCCGGGTACTCCCAGAGAATGAAAACCCGAGTATCCCCAGAGTATGTATACCCGAGCACCCCCAGAATATATATACCCGGGTACCCCAAAGTGCTATTCATGAGCAAAGTATTGGATATTTATCATTCCCACCGCTTGCTGCTACTTTGGTACGGTAGGGGTTTTTCTTGATTGCAGTGTACCCCAACCATTTCTCACCGACGAGGGGCTCCTCAACTCCCAAAGGTACCCTAGTTCATGTATTGGCATCCGATGTGTGTTGTATACTATATTGTTTGCAAGACCTTTTGAATGGCATCCGATGTGTATTGCATGCCGGTACTATTGCTTGCAAGCGTTTTTGATTGGCGTACGATGTTCATCGCATGCTATTTTTTTGCGAGCCCTTTAGATTTTGTACATATCGGACCTACTAGCTTAGACCTATGCCAATGGAAACGCGAAGTCCAAAAGTTTTCTTTCGAAAATATTGCTTTAAAAAAACAGCCGAAAATATCCTCGTGCTACCGCTGTGGGAAAAAAGGGAAAAACTGTTTGATTTTTCCTTCTTTTTTTTCTAACGGCTGCAGGCGGCGCAATTTGTATTCTCTCGTTGCAAATTGTCAACACGCTGATAAAAATCAGCTCGTGCGACGATAGGTGCTCGATCTCGATATAGACTCAGCCCACGACCAACCCGCTTGGTGTCGGGCAAGGCCAACGAGTATAGATGACGGCATCGAAGATGGAAAGTCAATACATGCTCTAGGGGGCGAGAGCTTGCCGGCGGCGTCCTGCGGTATCCTCCCAAACCTGAAAAAAGCCTGTTTTTTGCCATTCGAGACAGGTCGAGAAATTTTGTCTTCTGTTTTGTACACACCAATGGCTAATTGTTTTTTTATCGTACGCCTGGCCAGCGCCCGCCACAAGTTACTGGCCGTTGTGTGAAGACGGCGACCCAAGGGTGGGTCGGAGCCCCTAACGAGCGCACTCCATTCATAATTCATGACGCAATCGTTGGTTTTGTCGGTCATGTCTGTCGAGGACTCGGAATCTCGCCGCTTCGAACCAAAGATCGGCCTGAGTTTTTTTGTCAAGCCGATCTTGGCCCAACATCGGCCCCAGATTTGCTTTTTTCGGGCTTTTCCAAAAGTTGGGAACTTTTTTTTTTTTCTGAACGTGCTCATAGGAAGCGTGTAAGCGTGTTCTAAAAGAATTGGCGGGTATCTTCGGGATTCAAACTGTTTGTTGATACTTCCCTTTCCCATTGGCATAGGTCTTAACAACGTTTTCTCGCGATTGAGCTCCTCAGGCCACTTCTTATGCAGTCGGATTTGGAGTCAGTTGAAAAAGCCCCTTTCGGCACGTTCGCATGAGCTTTTGCCCCGGAAATGTTGGCAACTGGTCTTTCTCGCCTCAGAATGTGTCCGACCTCTCTCCGAGATCTATCTGGGGGTGTTTCCCGCTTCTCCAGGCGCCCAGATACAGGAAATCGCCGACCGCACTTTTTCGATTCAACTCGGTCAAATACGATCCGAACGCCCAATCGGATCGAAAAAAGCGTATTTTTCGATCCGATCCACGATCGCAATCATATTCACCTCAGTAGGGTCGGAAAAGTGCGGACGGTGATTTCTTGCAACCGGCCCCCTCGAGAAGCGGAAACACCCCCTCTGATAGATCTTGGGAAGAACTCCGACACATTCTGAGGCGAGAAAGACCAATTTTCAACATTTCCGGGGCAAAAGCTCATGCGAACGTGCTGAAAGGGACTTTTTCAACCGATTCTAAATCCGACTGCATACGTAAGAAGTGGCCTCACGTGCTTGAAAGGAACATCGGAAAAAGTAGGTGCTACATGTCCCTATTTCCGTACGTGGCATGGCGTCTTTGTCTAAAACTCTCTTGAGGAATTCGGACAGTAACATTGGCGATGAGAAAAAAATGACGGTCGCAACAACCATTGTGGCCACTTCGTGATCGGGGGATGATACAATGGTTGGTGTACAAGTTACGAACGCAAGGAGCCGTACGACGCGCGGGTGCAACATGATCCCACCGTTACTGCTGGGCTCGTAGACGGTTCAATGGTTGATAACGCCAAAACTTAACCAACCATTGTTTTTTGGTCGCTGTCGAGGGGGGTCCCCGAGGGGGGGGCTTTGACGTCACCCCGGCAACGCTTGGATTCGGCTTGGCTTTTTTGTTTTGTTCTAATTTTTAGCATTCTCCTCACCCCAGCGAGCAACAAGCCGATGGTTGTGTAATAGTCTGTTCATGCCATCTTCCCCCCCCCCACCACCCCCCTTCCCCATAATGTGTCTCCAGCTATGTCACCTACGCAAGTGTGGCGTTTTGTCTTTTTATACTTACGATGTAGTCGTCCGTACCGCTACAGCTAGTATCCTGTGTACCGCACGAAAGCGAGCGTTTTTAACGCCAGTCACCCCCCACCCCGGCCACTTTTTAATATATATATATACATGCATATTGGGCGGCTTTGCTCGTCAAACAGGTACATCGGCGAGGTCGGAGACCTGGTCGTAGGGAGGGTGTCGGAGGTTCGATCGCGTCGATGGACGGTCGAGGTGAGGGTTGAGGTCAGGGTTGGGGTGGCTGGGGTCAAGGGCTACGGTCAGGGTTGGCGCCAGGTACACCGGCGAGGTCGGAGACCTGGTCGTGGGGAGGGCCTGGGAGGTACAATCGCGTCGATACGATGGATTGGAGGGGTGAGGGTTAACGCTAGGGTAAGGGGGGGGGTTTGGGTTCAGGCTTACGGTTAAAATCAGGGGTAAGTGTGGTTGAGGTCAGGGTTGCGGTCAGGGTTTGCATCAGGTGCACCGGCGAGAGATCGGAAACCTGATTGTGGGGAAGGGTGTCGGAGGTAAAGTGTCGTCGATGGACGGTTGGGATGAGGGTTAGGTGTGAGCGGGGTCAGGGTCAGTATTTGTTAAGGCTGGGGTGGTTGGGGGTGGGATTTGGGGTGGCTTGGGGTTAGTTTGTGGGTCAGGGTGAGGATTGCGGGAGTTGAGGCTAGAGTCGGAGGTAGGCTTGGGATTAAGGCGAAGGGTCAGGGTTAGTTGGGTATTTTGGGTTGTTGGGTCGGGTTAGGTTCAAGGTTAGGGCAAGGTGCAACATGACGTACAGCGGAGGCGTTTCGGTGATAGAGTTATGCGTATACTAGGTGAGTGCAGGGGTTAACGTGGTTGGGGTTAGGGTTAGCGTTCAGGCGAGATGATGGAGAAAAACGCACGGCGAAGACCCGGTTCCCGGGCAACGAACACCACCCGGTTCAGACCAAACACCAGGTATGTGGATACGTCGTCGACGTTATCGTGCTGACTCCCCCCCACCCCCCCCCCCCCCCCCCCCCCGCCCGCCCTCCACGCCTCTGTATTGGTGGTGCTCAGGTAGGCGCGCACAAGCACGCTGTGCTGATGCTCAGCTCGGTGAATCTTCCCGGTGGGCAGCAGCGGATGCGAACGTACGAGGACCAGCTGCAGATGCGCTCCTTCTTCCAGGAGCACGACCTGATCAGCGTGCGTTGTTCGTTGTTGTTGTTGTTGTTGTTGTTGTTGTTGTTGTTGTTGTTGTTGTTGGTGGTGTTGTTGTTGTTGTTGTTGTTGTTGTTCTTGTTGTTGTTGTGATCGTTGCTATCGCTGTAGGTGTTGCTGTTGATGTCTCCCCCACCCCACTCTGTCGGCAGGTAACTGTCGCGAACCCATTCGCTGTATGAGTGTTCGTATCGTACGTTGGTTTGATTCCACGGTTCTGTTGGATCCGGGTCCCGAAAATCCAACATCTTACGGTTCGGTTCGGTTCGGTTCGGTTCGGTTCGGTTCGGTCCCGGCGGAACCGAGTAGAGCCGAACCGAACCGTAGGAAAACCCTTTGAGAACTTTTGTACTCAGTTGAAAATAGTATAAATAGGGTCGTTTCACGGTTCGGAACCGCGATTCCTCAGCAGCTGGAATTCTCGCGGATTTTTATTCCGCACTAGCTTCCCCATGTTTAGATTAACTTCTCACAAGGAGAAGGTTAATATTTTGTCCAACAGTTTTATTTTTTAGTACATGCTGTTTCTGTGCTTGTGAACTTAGTGTGCTTTTGATTTTTTGTTGGCACGTTGAGTTTTCTTCTTTTTTTTTTTTAATTTCTCGTCCTTTTTTTTTCACTCTGGCTTTCCGTGTATACATACCAGGTACATGAATATTTTGTTTCGTATCTTTGTTTTATTTAACTTTTTTTTTTGTTTATTACGGAGGACCGTAGTAAATAACACCCGCGGTACATACGAAAACCGATATATTTACCTAGTTTTACTACCAAAATTTGGTCCCATTTTTTTTTTTTACTATGATCCTCCGTAACGGTTGTTTTTGTTTTTGCTATCGACTATTTATGCTGTTTTTTTTTTCTGTCGTTTTTCACTCAGGTGTTGCTTTTCCTTCTCTGTTTTTTTTTTCTTCACTTTCGTGTACAGGCGGAAGTGCAGCAGGTGAACCAGGACGGCGGGATCGCCCTCCACACCAGGAGCCTCAAGTACGGAAAGGTGAGGATTTCCCTAAAACATGACCTGGCGAACGCAAAAATATTCCTCATCGTTATTTTTTTTGCTTCCGACCCTCTGTTTTTCACGTGTTAAAACTACATGTCTCGTTTTATCCTGTTTCTAGTTTTTGTTCGGTCCTGATGGGCTGAGACTGGCGGCAGAGGTACCGCTGGGCTCGCAAAAACGCGTCTACTTTTGGCTCTCCAGCCCTAAAGCCTCACCCTATTTTGTTTTTTTTGGACTGCGGTCTCGTTTTGTGGACAAACCGCTCTAATTCTGAGTAATTTGTCGCCAAAACGGGACTGCAGTCCTAAAAGGTAAAGATGCTTCGTACGGCGGGGTACCCGCTTTAAGAGCGCTCCGCGACAACGCCATTTCGCGTGGTCTTATCTCCACTCACGGTATTATCTTTTGCTGCTGGAATAAATCATCCCGTACCGCTCTGGGTGTCTTGTCAATATTATTACAGGGGACCTATATAGTTAATGGGACCTACGGTACACACAAAAACATTTACATTTACCTATTTTTACTAACAATATTTGGTCCTATTAACTACGGTCCCCCCCGTAGTAATAGGACATCTTGGTGTTAATAGTAACGTATAAACGGTTTCCTGTATTTCCGACCAGGGTGCTACGTGCCAATTCCAAGTAGATCGTTTCTCGTGACGGGCCTGTCTACCTTGGTTTTTTTTCTCCCGGAAATTTTCAGTCCTTTAAGGGTTGCAGTCCCGTTTTGGAGACGTATCACTCTAATTCTAAGCAGTTTGTCCCACCGCAGTCCTATTAATAGAAGGGTTCAACCGGGTGTTGTTGTTAAACTGGCTACCCCAGCCGTACCCCAGCCGTGCTGCGCTTCCTAGACGGGGGACCACTGTAGTCAGGACCCATCATGCAGACTAAAACCTATATATTTCAGGATGTTTACCGAGCATGTTTGGTCCTTGTTAGTGTGTTGTGCCGTGATAGCCTGACCCTAGCTAGCCCTAGCTCTTATAGCCCCCTGCTTGGGCTGTCTGTACCCGCGTGTCCCCTTTAGTATCGCCGGGCATGCCCCGTGCACCGGCCCTCCGTTCGCCGCGCTTAAGCTAGACGGTTTCGAGTACATGCGGCCCAAGGGCGCTCCTTTTGTTTGCACGGGAAGGGGGAGGGGGGGGGTGAGGGGGGAGTGACGTCGATATTGTCCGCAGAAGAGCGCGCAAGAGGTCTGCGCGAGAACCTGTGGTAGAACGCGTTTGCTGTGGGTTTGTTGTTCTTGCTAAAGTCGTCGGGAACGGGGCTTCGTGTTATCTTTTTCTTTTTGTGTGTCCTGATGATTCAACTATTGTGTCCGCTACGGTTCTGTCCTTGTTCTGTCCTGTTCTTGTCTTGTCCTGCCCGGTCCTGTCCTGTCTGTGCTGTCTTGTCTTGCTCTGCCCGGTTCTGCCCCTGTCCTGTCCTATCCTGTCCTGCGTGTGCCGTCTTGTCCTGCCCTGTCCTGTCCGCTCCTCTCCTCTCCCGTCCTCCCCTGTCCTGTTCTGCCCTGCCCTACCCTGTCCTGTCCTGCACTACCCTGCGCCTATCTTGCACCTATCCTTCGGTGGCACATATGCGCTTTCTGTTCCGCCGCAAACATGGCTCAGCTGGAGAACGGGCAGCTGGTATCGGTGCCCCCGGTGCTGATCAGGCGTCTGAAGCAACACGTCGTCTCTCTCCCGGAAACGGAGGTGGACGTTATCCTCGGTACCAATGGCAACGTATGGATTTCCCGTGAGTTTGTACACTTTTCGGTGTTTTTGAGGGAAGGAGTTCCGGGTAGGGGGGGCGGGGGGGGGGGGGGGGGGGGGGGGGGGGGGAAGAGTTGATGTCATCCTCGGTGCCAGTAGTATGTCTAGATTTCCCCTGAGATTAATTACCTTGGTTTGTTTTGCAGCTTCTCTTCTCCCTTCCTCAGAAAAGATCGACATACGCGCACGATTTTTGCAACCGGCGAGAGGGTGGTCGGTTGGCTGCGTCCATTTTATTTATTTCGAATCACAACCTACCCCCCTCATCTCAACGTTCGACGTTTTTTCGCCCCCCCCCCCCCGCCGCCCGCTCCCGCCCCCCTGTACTGTATGTACCTGGTATATGTAGGTTGGGTTGGCATCGGTTGGTAATGACGCTGTAAAACACGCCTCTTACTGCCTGAGCTCAACAGCGAGGGTATCGTTTTTTTTATTTCTATTTTTTCGGCGGTTACCACGGCCGGCGGTCGAGTTTGATCATTCTTTTGGGAGGAGAACCTTTGCTCCGCACAAGGAGAAGGATAGTATCACGTAGTGTGTACCTAGTATACGGTGAGACACTCACGCAGAGGCAGCTACATAGTAAAACCATTGCTGTCTCTGGAAGTGGCCTCACCAGAAATTAAATCAATGCATTGAAGCTGTCATCCACATATAAATCCGCCCCCTAAAGTGGTTCCTGGTACGGTGCAGCTCACCCTTCATGCGACGCGCCCAGCACCTCACGGCGCTTGCTTCGCTCTTGGTGCAAACAATGCCTGCCTGGTCGGAGAAAAACCCGACGGGCTCCGTCCCGGCCTTGCAGGGATGCAAGGGTCTATGGTCATACGACTGCGGCCACGCATGACAATAAATACCCCCCGCCCCCGGGACTCCACCGCCTGCCAATCATTTTTTTTCTGTTTTGTTTTCACCCCTGTACCAACCATTTTTTTTTCTTTGTCGTCGTCGTCGTCATGGGCGTGTGACGTTCGACCCCTTGATGTTCGACCTTCAACCTTCGACCTTCGACGTCCAACCTTCGTTCTTCGACGTCCAACCTTCGACCTTCGACTTCCAACCTTCGACCTTCGGCGTACGTTCGACCTTCGGCGTACGTTCGACCTTTCGCGTACGTTCGACCTTCCATCTTCGACGTTCGGCAACGCGCCGGGCGGGGGGGGGGGGGGGCCGCTGCAGGAACCCCACCCGAGGACTGGAAAGGCGCAGAGGAAGGGGACGCGGCCGGCACGGGCACCATGGCGCCCAAGGCCGAGACTCTTACCCGACAGCGAAAACTTCATGCGGACACGGTGAGTAATAATAAGAAAAAAAAAGTGACTTATATTTGGGAATTTATATTTGTAAAAAAAAAATATGCCACTCACTCTCGGCCCTGGAATTTCACGGCAGTAGCGTTTTTTTTTTTGGGGGGGGGGGGGGGGGGGGGGTGCTTTCGACCCCTCTCTCTAGAAACCGCGTGCTTTTCGTTTTTTTTTGTTTTTGTTTTGTTTTGTTTTGTTTCGTTTTTTTTTTTTTTTTTCGGAAAAAAAAACTACATTTACATACGCGTACTTGGATTTAGTGTGTCGTACAAGTTTTGGGGTGCAAGCGACGAAAACACACACGACTCTGCGGAGCGTCCTTCGAGAAGGCGAGCGTCCAAGCCGCCTCGAAGGGGTTTCCTACATGTGGAGTAGGCAAAGATGATTCAGGGGGACACGGCCTTCGCACCCACGTTTTTGTTTTTTTGTTTTTTTTTCTGCTACTCGGATGGACCAGTGTCGCATAAATTTTTAGCGGTAAAGCGAGAAGAACGAACAAGGCACGCCTCTTCTGTGTCGGGAAATATTAAGGCGGGTCAGGATTCTAATCGGTGAATAAAAGCGTACCGAAAAGCACACCAAGGAGTCCGGGGTCACTCGACGATGCTGGAGCCCTATTAGGAAGATCCGAAAAACAATAAATGTAACCGAAATTGAAGGACCGTTCTGATGTTTTTGTTGTAAACACTCGAAAAAAATATTTTTCTTCTCGGATAGGGGCACGTGATACCACCGGGTGGAGATGTGGGCGAGGTGCCGTACCTTTTCCGTGTCAAGAGGAACGCTGCTCGTGCGAGCTCCCGTTTTTTGCTCTCGAGTTTAGAAATTAAAACCGCCTGATGTAAGGGAGACCGTACTATTTTCCAATTTTTGCTGTATTTGTTGACCAAAAAAGAGGAAATTTTTGAGGAAAAAAAAAGCACCGCGAAAGAACGACCGGAAGGGGGCTCTGGTTGGGGTAGAGGGAGCGGGGAACCGTGCGACGGTAAGTTGCGTGAGGAGCGCTATATATTTCACCCACCGACCGACTTTGAAAAACTTGGTGCGCTCAAACCGGTGACTAATCCCGATGGCCAGGCGTGTCACAACTTACCTGTTAATGATGTATGCACTACTGTATTAACAGTACAAAAGGCGTTGCAATTTGTTTTTGACCAATCCCAAGGTCCGTGATAGGCATGTCAAAACGAAATCATACACATGAGATTGCCGAATAGGTGGACAGCCCCAAAGCTTGAGCCATATCGAAGCTCAATCAATGTACTATTACGAGGGTCCATATTAAATAGGACCTACGGTACTCACTAAAACCTATATATTTCGCTATTTTTACTAACAATATTTGGTCCTATTTACTATGGTCCCCCGTAATACAAACGGGATTGAAGAATGGATGGCCAATCCCATTGGCTAGACATATCGCAACGAAACTGTTGTGCTGCAAGTGGGATTGCAAATGGGTGGCCGGTCCCAGTGGCTAGGCATGTCATCACTAAAATGGTGTGCTGCAAGTGGGATTGCAAATAGGTGGCCAATCCCAATGGCTAGGCATATCACAACTGCACTGCGTGCTGTAATTGGCTACAGATTGGGATGGCAAGTAGACGGCAAGTAGATGACGGGGCTAGGCGTCTGAAACTGAACTCATGTGCCACAAAGTGGGATTGCAACTAGATGGCTAATCCCGATGGCTACGCAAGCACACCGCAGCTAAATTAACGCAGCGCCAGGTATCATACGAATGGGATTCCAAATAGAGGACCCATCCCATTGGCCTACGAGGCATGCCACACCAACTGCACTACGCGTACGTACATATTACGAATGGGATTGCAAATAGTGCTGCCATGTACCACTCTGTCCCCGAATAGGATTACCGCTTGTACGCTAATATTCAATCAACACGTTCACTATATTTAGGGACAGAGCCGTACCGCTCTGAGGTGTAAAGATAAGGACCGCTTTATCTTCGTGTTGATGTCTAAACGTCCCCTTATATTTCCACCCAAGAGTTGTATTCGCAAGGGCAGTTCCGTAGTTGAGGGGTCTCTGCTTGCACCGTCCGGCAGAAACGTGGTTGGTTGGGCCCCAAAAGCACCCCCTCTGCCGTGCCAGCCATGTTGGGATTTTGGACCGGCATCGTCGTAGGGACAGGGATGCGAGGGTCTATGCTCAATCGACTACGGCCATGCATGACATGAGCACTCCCCCCCCCTCCCGCCCGCTGCCTTCGCAGGAGACGATAGGCGATGCCAGGACGAACATTTGCCGGGTTCGGAACGCCATTGTTGCGCTGAGGTAAGAAGCCTCCGCCTTGCGCGCGCTTTTGGGTCAATGCGAAACGACGCTCTATGCTGCCCGAGGGGGAGGGGTGGGGGGGGCACTGGCGCGCTCGGTGCTCTGTAGTCTCGTTTTATACGCATACAAACCAAACTTCCCAAACCTCTGATTTTTGCTTGAAGCAGGTACCAGGTATATACGTGCCACGCGAGGACAAACATTTTTGCTTTCGTTTTTGTGGGCCTTTTTTCGTCGTACGTTTCTCAAAACGCAAGAAACGAGCAACCGTATTTCGCACTCGTATGATATGACGTGGACGCCCGTACAAAATAACAATTGCGGGAGAATTATATATGTTCTGAATTCGGGGAGACGAAGTGTACGGGTACGTTTTTAAGGCGAATAAAATAGTACCGGGTATTACCTTTGTGGGTTAATTATTATGCCCAGCGGATCGAAGGGTTCATCGGGTGCACGCGCACGTACATTAATTTGTTCAAGCTCGGGTTTTGGGGGTCAGAGGTACAGGGCTCATCATGTTTGAGTATGTCAGTAGCCTGAGGAAAAAAAGAGAGAGAGATGTGCGTAGCCTTCCCCCTGCATACGGCCATTGCTCTGACTCCGTACATCGCTTCGCATTTTTTTTCTGGTTTTTGGTTTCATGTCGCTACTCGCACTGCTGCTGCCGCTGCTGCTGTTGCTGCTGCTGCTGCTGCTGCTGCTGCTGCTGCCGCAGGAAAGTGTTTTCAGAAAACAATACGCCCGCCCCGCCTCGACCGTGCTCGTATGTCGCATGGGCCTGACTGACTCCGATATCACCTCGCGTTTGTTTTGTTTTGTGTGTGTGTTTTTCCTCCCGTTTCAACTGCTGTTCGTCCGTAAGAAATGTGTTCCACCTAGTGACGCCGGACTCCATCATGGCGGTGTACAGGAGGAGCGTGGCCATGGGCTTGCAGCCGAAAGACATGCTATCGGGAGAGGCGATGCTAGCGCTAACCTCCAAGGACGCGTAGGCATCGTTGCTTCCGTCCCCGTCGTCATGGCTCCGCAGTCAGCGTTCCCCCACCGCACACGTAATAACACGAAAATGTTTTTTTCGTGGGCCGATTTTTTTTTTTTCCTCGCGTGTACAACAATAAATGGTGGCTTTGATGGAAATATCTCTGATTTTTTTTTCCTCGCGGCGTTTTGCACTTTCGTTCCCCGAAGCTTTTTTTTTTTTTTTTTTTTTTTTTTTTTTTGTTACACCAGTCTGATGGAAAATAAAAGGAACTTTTCGATGGCCACAATAAGTGCAAAAGTACCTAATATTTCCGAGCAGACTGGTTTATATTTTTCGAGGTCGTCGTCGAGAAGATCAGCTGGGAAATTCTTTCGAGGGAGGGGGGGGGGCGGAGGAGGGGGAGGGGTCGTTGTGCTTGTCTTGCGTGTTTGTATGTACGGTATTTGCACGTTGCACGTCTCGTCTTCCCTCTCGCCGCCGATCTCCAACTTCTTCAGTTGATGCTTCGTGTGACGAGAAACGGTCTTTTTTTGGGAGTGTCCACAGCCTGCTCTTTTGGCCTGCTAAGGCTGATTGATGTGACCACCTACAACGCGAACGGGTCATCCTTTCCCCGTTAAGGATCCACACCTTTCTCGGCAGATCTATTCGCGATCTGGTATGACCCAGATCCCGTTGCCGGGTGGGAACTAGATCATCTGCCACTGCTGCAGATCATGATCTTGTACCGGGTCGATAGGGCACGCCTTATTGCCTTTGTATCTCTCTGACAGGGAATATAATCACCTTTTGGACTCTTGAGATGATTATCAGACGGAGCTTATATTCCAGATTTTTTTCGCCCTGACGGGGCGCCCCCTCCTCAGCTAAGGACACTGCCCGGTGTTGTCCCCGTCCGAGTTGCTCACTTCGTAGTATTTCGTCAGTAACCTAGGGAGGGAGGGAGAGAGAGAGGCAGCACATGGGTGTTATTCAAGCCTACCGTTTTTTTTTTTCTCGAACGTCGATTTTGGGCGATGTATGGAGCCTCATCGAGTCGGCGGGGCTTCGGAGAAAAGAGGTGGCACCGCCCTGTCGAAGCAACCTCATCGTGTTTAGTGTATGGGTGCGGTCGATCAGAGTGTCAAACCGTGGTCTCCGATAATACTGTAGCATATTTGAATCATATGCGTACGAAGTACTGCTGTGGGAGTCTAATCGTCTGCAATGGCACTGAACCTAAGGTGCCTCTGGTCGAGCAAGGGTAGACGAGAGAAAAAAAAAAAAATCGACACCGCACTTTTTTTTTCGGGTCTTGACCCCTCTATTACGGGGGACAGTAGTTTGTTGGACCTATGACACAGACAAAAACCCATATATTTACCTATTTTTTACTCACAGTATTTGGTCCTATTCGCTATGGTCCCCCTTAATAGCACTGCAGTCCCGTTTTGGGGACGAACTACTTAAAATTTGAGTGGTTAGTCCCCATTACGAGACTGCACTCTTGAAAGGGTTAAGACAGGGGGGCGTTACTAAAATCAAGTGAGACAAAACTGAAGAAAAAAAAAAAAAAACATGCCCGGTCTATTTAAAAAAAAAAAAATTGACAACAAGCCCAACCATGGTTGCCAGTGTGGCTCCGTTTTCTCTCTCTCTCTTTTTTTTTTTTTTTTTTTTTTTTTTTTTTTTTGCCGGTGTACTCCTGATCGGGTAGCTATTCTTGTTTCAGGCTCTGCAGTAGATACTTCGTAGGAAAGGATTCTACGAAAAAAAAAACAGAAATGGCACTCCATCAGCCGGCCGCTCTACGTACTTGAATCCTAGTTTTCCAGTAGATAGGGTTCAAGAGTGTGTGCGTTGTTTTTGGCAGGGTATGTACCCTGGAAGACTCGGGTACCACACGTGGCTGCGTTTTTGATGGACGTACTCGGATAGGTACCCGGATGCCCCCAGAGTGAATACCCGGGTAGGTACCTGGGTACCCCCACAGATTAACCCGGGTAGGTTCCCGGGAACCCTCGGAGTATATTTCCGGGTACTCCCCCGACTATATACCCGGGTAAATACCCGGGTACCCCCTAGACTATATACTCGGGCGGGTGCCCGCAAACCCCCGGGGTAGTTATCCAGGTACCCCCAGACTATATACCCGGGTAGCTACTCGGGTACCCCCAGACTATATACCCGGATAGGTTACCGGAAACCCCCGGAGTATATCCTCAGGTACTCCCAGACTAGATACCCGGGTAGATACCCGGTACCCCCCGACTATATACCCGGGTGGGTGCCCGGGAACCCCCGGAGTATATCCCCAGGTACCCCCAGAATATATACCCGGGTAGGTACCCAGAATATATACCCGAGTATATCCCGGGGTGCACCCTAGTAAACACCCTTTTGAGAGGATTCTAGATATGGAAATGGCGCTGAACTAAGCTACAGGCAGTAGTTTTGTTTCTGATTCTTCAGTGGATCGGATTCTAGGTATGGAAAGGTTATGTATATCGGTACCAGTTATACACGGAGCATTTTTTTTGTTTTGCTTGTTGCTTTCTCGAGCCAAAGCTGCAAAAGACGGATCGTGCGCACAAGGAAGGGTGCGTTGCATCCGGCGCCCCCTGACCCCCCCCCCCCACCCCTCTCCCCAGCAGGAATGTGTGGGGATGCTTGAATTTTGAAGCCGCAAGAGATATAACCACTTCACTTCAATACACGTGTTGTTTTGGGGGGTTTATACTGTTTTGTCAAGGCCTTAGTACGGGGGTCCATAGTTAATAGGACCTATGTTATACATAAAAACCTATATATTTACCTATTTTTACTAACAAAATTTGGTCCTATTAACTATGGACCCCCGTAACAGGGCAAACTGCAGGCCCAAACCACTCAATTTCCAAGTAATTTGTCACCAAAACAAGACTGCGGTACGAAAAGGGTTAACTTGATTCTGAGACCGCTGCGCACAATATTTAGTGCAGGCTGCTCGGAGGTCTGTCTTGTTGCTCTTGTGATTTGGGTCTATGCAACGCCTTTTTTTTATGGCTTCGGGGCGGCAAAAGCTGACGAAAATAGACGGACGAATTCACGGCGTCGGCACCGAGAGAACTGACTGACGAGAGACGACGAAAAAGTTCGGGATTTTTATGGGGTATATGCGGCAGGGGATGCATCCGAACCGCAACGTGAGGAGCTGAACGACATAAGTGCAACATGATGGTGGTAATCGGATGCTGCTGCCGCCGCCGCTGCTGCTGCTGCTGCTGCTGCTACTGCTGCACGTTCTTCCTGCGGTAATCAGAACCCACGACGGACGTGTTCTACGATAATATTAAGGGGGGGGCATAGTAAATAGGACCTACGGTACAGACAAAAACCTATATATTTCCGTATTTTTAATAACAATATTAGGTCCTATTTACTATGGTCCCCCGTAACAGCGGTATTTGCACTTTTGGCGAAAACCCTTTCCGATTGGTGGGGCTTCTAAACGGAGGAAACTACAGCAGTAGATCCAACATCGATTGTTTGTTTTCACTGGTCGGTTTCGCCACGGACTTAAGGCCATGTGTTTGCGGCTCGGCTTTATAACCCTTTTTTTATGGCAAACTGCAGCCAGTCCCGTTTTGGGAGACACACCAGTCAAACTTCTCAGTAATTTGTCCCCAAAAATGGTTAAGCTAGACTTTGAAAAAAAAAACTGCAGGTGCATTCATTCCTACCGTAATTCGATGGGACCCGAAAAAAACAATGATCCCTTTATGTTTACGCACCACAGTTGGATCTGTTTTTTTTTTCTCAACTACGGTAGACACCTGTGACCTCGGCTTGTGCAGAAGAAGACCGCTGAGGGTAAGACCTCCTACGAGTTAAGCTGGAAAGTGAAAGTGCTGATTGTAAAAATAAAAATGAAAGGGTTCTTTTAGCCCCCAAAAGGTACCAGGTACAGACCTGGTTCATTTTGGACCGAAAACGGGTACACGCTTCTACCTGAAGTACAAATCAAACGCCAGGAGCCCTGCGATTGGTCAGCCTCACATCGTGCCTGGTCTTGGCTTCAACGGGCCGGGTATACGCCGGCTGGATCTATCTACTTGGTCTACGTGTAGCGTTCTCAACTGGTGCGTTCGCCGAATTTTGAGCGAATCAGAGACCGGACGTCCATTTCGTCAAGTAGCCGGCGTCCCCGGTGGCTTCGTAGGTGATCCACGTGCCTACTAAGATCGAGTTCGTGGGTTCAAGTGCCACTGAGTGCTTACTCGTAAGTACTTTTTCTTGCATACGACAAACTGCACAGCGGAAAGCGCGAGAGCATGAGTTAGTAACGTTCAATTCGATGAAAAGGATGGCACGTACCGGGGGGGGGGGGGGGGGGGGCGAGACCTGTGATCACGTCTTGAGCAGAAGATCGTTGAGGGTAAAACCTCTTATGAGGTGAGCTGGAGAGTAAAAGTGATGATACAAAGTACTGTTCTTTAGTTTGCTTTCGCTTTGCCACCACCCGAATCTCTACGGATTCAGGGACCAGGGGCAGCTGCTACTGCTGCTGCTGCTGCTGCTGCGGCGGCGGCGGCGGTGATAGGTTATGAGCCAACGTGGCGGTGGCAATTCGGGAACACGCCCGACTTGTCGGAAGAGCGTGCATTTGTCCACACGTTTCCGCCTTCGTGTTCTTTGCGTTGCTCTATCCCCCCCCCCCCCCCCCCCCCCCCGCTGATATGAGCATACCCCCGCCCGCCCGCCGGGCTTAGCTGTGAAAGACACTGCGCATGTCAATATGCATGCACCCTCTGGTGTGGATCGTGAGATATTACTGTAGTATTCTGACTCGATGTCCTGGATCATTTGGTGTAAGTATTGGATTTTTGGATGAGGCCTCCTGCGCGGCAGGGGTCCTCGTCCGGTATTTCGCCCCGCACTGAGTGGACGAGCGCATCGCCTGCTCTGCACGGGGATAGTACCTGCAAATGATCTGGGAATTCAAGCCTATGAATGCTCATTCGACTGACGGGTGGGTGGGAGGTCTCAATAAATATGTCGTGTCCCCCTCTGCTCACGAGGTTTTGGGAACGAAATGACGAGTGATCGTAAGCGACCACTCCACAATACAGATTCAAGACATTTTCGATGGCACTCAAATCATCACCTCTGATGTCATCGACAATTTTACTGTAGTAGTCTGACTCGATGTCCTGGATCATTTGATGTAAGTATTGGATTTTTGGATGAGGCCTCCTGTGTCGACCCGTGGTCTCGCCCATACTTCGTTGCGTCGTTGGATAGTATTTTGTTGTGTGTCCTCTCAATAGACCACGGGTCGGATACGTACTTGTCTCACCCAAACTTCCTTACGCTTGCCTCAACCCTGTCTCGCACATGCTGCGAAATCCTTCTCAAGCTCGGGCGACAGAGGAAGCCGGCTAGCGTCCGCGTAGCGCTGGCCGCGTTTTCTCTCTTGCCACCTTAGACCCGCCGGCCACTAGAAGTAGCGCCGATGTAGTACTTTTCTATTGCCTCCGTCTTCCAACCGCCTATTTTCATGATCTCGTCCACCGCCGTCCCGGCCAGGGATCTGTTGAGGGAGCCTCCCACTCGAAAGGAATGCATCGTGAAATGGTCCGGCAGGCCTGTCTTCCCGCGAATGAACCTGCAAGGAAGCGGTCATTGGGGCTGCGGAGAGGGGCCGAGAACCCCCGCCGCCCTCTGTCGTTAACCACGGGGAAAAGATGCCCGACGGTTAAATCTCACCCAATCCGCTACGCGGCTGATATGTACGCCGTAGCCGCCCGGCTCGCGCACGTCTCCGGGCAGACCCGGTCTGCCAACACTACTACCGCCTCGCTAGAGGCACGAAGAGTCTTACCGAACTGAAAATTTGAAATCAAGCCTCTAGACGCTGGGAGCCTCAGAAGTTGCGACCCCAGAGTAAAGGAGAGGTCGTATGCCCTGCGCATAGAGAAAAAGGCCAGCGCATACGTGGCAACATCTCTTGTGAGAGAGATACGCTCCACCAGCGAACTAGCTACCTGCGCCCGCGACCTCATGTCGCTCAGCAGGTCCATTAGTGTGTGCTCCAACACGGGAGCCGCCTGATTTACCGGGACCCCGACCTGCTTTTATTTCCTCCTCGGACACAAATGTGAGGTACGATTCTACCGATGGACTCGCGCAAGGGTTGCCTACCCGGCGGGCAGAGTCCCACTCTTCCCCTTTTCCGTGTTCTTTCATTGCCATTTTAAGCTTGGAGACACATCCTTTTCGGATTGACTCGGCCGCGTACCGTCTTGCGCACGAGGACCCCGCCAGACACGCGTCGTCTGTCGCACGACCTAGGCCCGGGCAAGACTTCGCATGCACCAACTTGGTGCCTTTTCCCTGAGTGTCAAGGAAGCAGAGGAAATCGAAGACATCATCTGGCGTTGCTGTCATCCAACCACGGGATCCGGCCGAGCCGTCGCGTCCGCCAGAGGCGTTGGGGTCGGTGTCGACCGCGTGGTCCTAGGCATCTCGTTTACCTCTCAATAAATATTTCGTGTCCCCCTTTTGCTCAAGAGGTTTTGGGAACGAAATGACGAGTGATCGTAAGGGACCACTCCCCAACATAGATTCAAGGCATTTTTGATGGCATCCTCAGATCCATGATTTGTGCCAAATCATCACCTCTGATGTCATCGCCAATTTTGCGAAGGGGAAAAGGGAAGTACTACGAGTAGTAGAGCATTACCGAAAGCTAGGAACGCCCACAGCCAACAAAACGTTCGACGCAGAATTCGAGAAGGAAATCAACGCGTGGGCAGAGGCGAACGTAGATACATCAGAAAGGGAAGACAGTGGTTCGGGAGGGTTACAGAGAGAGTTCACAAGGGAAGAAGTAAAGAAGCGTGTAGCTAAACTTAAGAATAGAAAGGCAGCAGGGGCAGACCAAATAGTGAATGAATTTATGAAGTACGGGGGAGAAGGAATGCTTACCACTATGGTTAGTTGTATAACTGGATATGGAAAAACGAGTACGCACCTAGGAGGTGGAGAGAAGGAGTAGTAGTAAACTTATTCAAGAAAAGAGATAATGCTGACCCGGGGAACTATGGAGGGATAACGCTACGAAGCACAGTAGGCAAAACATTTTGTGAGATTTTGAACGATAGAATGGGAACGATGATAGAGAAGGAAGACGAAGTAAGCGAAGGGCAAGCAGGGTTTAGGCCAAACCGTAGCTGTGTGGACCATGTGTACACCTTAGGTAAGATTATTCAAGGTAGGAAAGACGCGGGACTAACAGCGTACTATTTCTTTCTAGATGTGCAGAAAGCCTACGACACAGTATGGAGAAATGGATCGTGGAAAAAACTGTGGGAAATAGGAATCACAGGAAAGATGTGGGGAATGATGAAAAAGATGACGGAATGTGCGAGAAGTGCTGTGATGCTGGACGGGGAAATACCGAAGTATGTTGATATTTTACAAGGATTTGCACAGGGATGTACGTTGTCACCTAACTTATTCAAGATATATATTAACGACCTGATAGTAGCAGTCGAAGCAGCAAGGCAGGGAGTCACGGTAGGGGAAGATACGATGTCGGGATTGATGTTTGCGTTTGACTTCGTGGGGATATCAGAAACACCCGAAGGATTGCAGAAACAAATAGAGAAGGCGCTAGAATACACCAGGAAATGGAGGGTGACGGCGAACGTCAAGAAATGCGCAGTAGTTGTTTGCAACGAAGATAAGGTAAACCCGGTAAATTTCGTTGGAAGTGGGGAGAAGATGAATTGCCGATCGTAGACCAGTATACATACCTTGGCGTAGAGATCTCAAAGGACTGCTCTTGGGATACACATATAGCAAAAGTAATAGGAAAGGGTAAGGCACAAGTAGGCAAGATGGATGCGATCCTAACAGACTCGAACCTTGACACTAGGATTATGAGATGTATCATGATGAATGTGATAGTACCAAAGCTAGAACATGCAGGAGAAGTATGGGAAGGGAACGCGAAACTCGTAAAACAGCTGGAAACAGTACAAATGACAGCAGCTAAAAAAATCCTAAGATGCTCAAGTACGACTAGTAATACAGTTTTAAAAGCAGAACTGGGAATGCGCCCACTCAAGACAAATAGATACATGAGAAAGTTGAACTGGCAATGTAAAGTAAGGAACATGCCAAAAAAGAGGTTGCCAGCCACAGTTGATAGAGCTGTATGGGAGAAAGTAACAAAAGGGCGAGCTGGAATAAGGTGGGATGGCGTAGTTGAGAAAGTATGGAAGGATATAGGGGGAAACCAAGAAGAGATGATGTCCGCCGGGAAGTTTGGGAGGTACAAGGCAGAACTAGAAGAAATGATAGAAAGAAGGGACAGGCTAGCGCTAAGAAACAAGGTGGAATCGGAAAAACACTTAGAGATATACGGGGGATTGAGGGAAGGAATAGGAATGAAAACGTATTTGCATGGCCCCAAGGACTCCGCGAAAACGCTGAAACTGCACTTTCGTGTAGGGGACCTGGACCAGCCAGAAAGAAGAAAGAGGTACACCAGTAGCCTGGAGGAGGAGGAAGTAGACGCACAGATGTGCCCGTGTGGCAAAGCAATAGAGAATAGAACTCACATAGTAGGAGAATGTGAAATATACAAGGAGGAACGGGATGTGTTACAAGAGGAGATGAGGAAAATAGACGAATGTGACATGGAGGAGTTTGATACAATGAATAGCAGCGAGAAAACGATCGCTATCCTAGGAGATAGATGGTGGCCACAGGAGGCCAAACAGGAAGGGGATAAGATTAGCAAAAAGTTTCTATGTAATATATGGAAGCAACGTAATGAGCGCTCAATTGTTGGAGGTGTCTCTACTAGGAGTATAGGAACGATGCTCCGTCTCGAAAGGGATGCGCGGTCAATGGTCAAATGACTAAGGCAAGCAACAAATGAGTACCCCCCCCCCCCCCCCCCCCCCGAATATAACACCCCGGGTGATAAGTGTTTTAGAGCCCCAAATGTTATCACCGCGGGTGTGGTATATAATATATACACTGTCGTATACGGTATGCGAGGAGCCTCAGAAAAGGCTACTACTGCTGTAGGTGCACCCATACCCCACACCCTATGGCATGCATCGGGAGAGAGAACGTACGAGTCCCTTCGTATAAATAGCCTCCCCCTCCTGTATCGATTTATACCCTTTCACGCGTCACGTACAGGCGGCGTGAACACGGGAGTCACCACAAAACACGGCCGAAAAAACAAACAAAACGCTTACCCCCCCGGTGCCGAGCCCACAAAATACGGGAACAAAAAAAGGCTACCAAGCGATACGGAAAGGCCTCTCGTGACATCGGAAACAGAAGAAGACGGGACGGTAAGGCACAACCGGAGAGATTTTCTCGGCGGGACGGGACGGTGCGAGGCAGCGAAAGGTGAAATTGTCTTGTCGACGGGACGTGACACCGCGGCACCCATTTCGACGACGGTTTTACCGTCTCGTCCCGCCCCGTCCTGTTTTTACCGTCAATACCGTCCCGTCAAAAATCAGCCCCATGATATGCTACATAGGCAGATTTTATTTTTCTCCTCTTTTGGCGGATGAGTAAAGGCTCAAGCTTAAGCTTTCCACCCCTGCACACACACAAGAAGAAAAAAGTGGCGTGAGTCAGCCTAACTCTGTTTTAAAGGCGGGGAATATACTGTAGAATTCAATGCCGAACATGGTGTGGACGCACACGCTTTTTCGGGTCCATCGTGGCTTCTTATTACAATAGCCCACCCGAAAAAAGAAAATAACGATGTTACACATAGTTCGTATTGTAGCACCCAACGGTGCTGCCGTTGTGACATTGCCGCTAAAAACCTCAACAACCCAACCAGTCCATCATGGTCACCGGCAGCGTCTGAGCCAGCTGCCCCCTCCCTGCCCCCCGATCCCCCCTATATAGCGTCCCAAGCATCTTCCGGTGTACGCCACCGCGTGACGGGTCACTCGCGGAAAGAAATACCTTCTCTACAAAAAAAAGAATAGTACGAGCCTGCGTCTATCTGCGTCCGTCACCAAAACCTAGTGCAGTATTTACATGCCTGCGGGATAAAATACGCCCGACCAAGATGGCAGAACTCCATCCACACGGCGCAGCAGCAGAAGCGGAAGCAAGAACAGAGTTGAAAACTTGCGCGAGGCTCTTAAAAGAAGCTTGGCCCGACCCGTGTATTAGAAACCCTCGAACACGCGCCCTCTTATGTCGCACGCTACACGCCGCAAAAAAATGATAATTCGTCGACACGAACACAACACGGTATTATCGGTCAACTCCCCCCCCTCCCTCACCCACTCCACCCCCCCCCGCGCCCCACTGAAAACAACTGCGCAACGTTGTCCGGTCCACGAACGCTCTCAACCTCTTTTTGAAACCTAGTACAAAAATGACATCGCAATCGTGCTTGACGAGCTCCATCGCTTAATTTCGCCGCAGCTCTTGAGGGACGGACTGCACACATCAATCTATGCATATCGTGTATATAGCTCTTACTATTAATATACATAACCCATCAGCCACCGGTTGTGGCCATTTTTTATTTCGGCAACACCAGCTGCCTGGCTATCCCAAGAAAACTATTCTTAACTTCCATCACTCCTGCCGTCACTGAACCATTCTTGTACTGCAGTCCCGTTTTGGCGACAAAAGTTACTTATAATTTGAGTGGTTTGTCTTCAAATCGAGACCGCACATTGCTCTAGAAGGGTCAGAACATTCATAGCTCTTTAGGGTCACAGCAGTCCCTAACGAATGAACAACACGAACAAACAAAAACACACGATTCGCGACAAAAAAAAGTAAACAACGCTTCGCGACTTCCTGATTTTTGTTTTTTTGTTGCTTTCCGACAAAACTAAATCGTTGTCACCGGTTATTTAAAAATACCCCAAATATCCCGACTGCGTGTCGTATATGTCCCTGATCGCGAATACGTCACGTGCTTCTTGGCATGTTTTCGGTGACATTATATGTTGACCCCTTTAGAACTGCATTCCCCGTTTTGGGGACAAACCATTCAAATTCGAAGTAGTTTGTCCCCAAAACGGCCCTGCCTTCCTAAGTTGATTGAAACCCCTTTTTACCACCGCACTCCCCCCGTTTTCGGGACAAAACGCTTGAATAATAGCAGAGAAAAGAATAAATCACGAGCTGCAAAACGGTTAAAGCACGAAACCCTTGCCACAAAAAAAACTCCAAGTAAACACCGGCACCGTTTTTAGTTTTTTTTTTTTTTTAATCCTGATGCAACAACCTGCACCGGCCCGACGATATCTCCACTTTCTCTCAGTTTCATTCCCGCATCAATCGCGCTTGGCCGCGTCGATCACTGCGTGCCCCGCCCCCCGTTTCCTCGCCAAACACGCCGCGCCTTCAACCCGGAAGCTTCATCCTCTAACCACTGGCGAAACACAGCGTCGCTGGCGAAAAGCATAATCTGCGCGACGCGTACGGTTGGGAGGGGAGCAGGCAGGCGCGGGGACAACGCGCGGGAGTGTTGATAGAGGGAAGAAGATTTACCCAGCTTCATCGCTGCAAGTTATGGGGTAGGGTATCTCATGGGATATCCCATGGGACTCCCATGGGAACATAATCATGCCGTGGGATCCCACATATCCCATGGGATCATGATTATCCCATGGGATCCCATACCTCCGATGGAGCCATAGCTTTCCCACGGGAAACCCCCATATCCCAAGGGATCCTAATCTTCCCACGGGATCCCATTTATCCCGTGGTATAATATCATCCCACGGCATCCCACACATCCCGTGGTACAATATTTATCCCACGGGACATCCCATGGGGTTCCCACATATCCCATACTGCTGTATTACAAGCAAAAACTAAAGGCTCACCCCGTGATGCGACTGCCATGAAGGTGTGAAACCCGCGCCCCTTAGCTCTTGTAATCGCGGAACCAGCCGCGTCTCGAGGCTCATGCCCAGCAGCCGCGGCTGCTTCACCACCGCCTCTCGGATCTACCGGGAGTTTGTTGAGGAGGAGGAGGAGGAGAAGGAGGCGTATGAGCGTTGTATATACGTATCGTAGGTGCAGAACATGTATTCATCGCATTTGGAATACTCCTAGTTGTTGGGGTTGTCCATGAGGGCTTTTATTCCATCGCAAAAAAAAAAAGTCATTAAAAAAAAAAAAAAAACATCGGAGGTGACGATGAGTCGGTCGTATCAGTTAGTCAGTCAGTCGGTCGGAAAAGTTCCGTCGGTAAAGTCGGTCGGCATTTGAAAGTTTCAAAGTTGAGCACCAACCACTCAAATCGGTCCAACTCACAGCTGACGCAATCGTAACAATTCAACCAGGGCTGTCCTCGGTAGTTTTACCGCGGCAAATCGCCGCGGGAAAACCGTGGTTGGGGGTAAATACCGTGATTCCGTGAACTACCGTGGTTTTCGGCTGCCGCGGACACAGTTACCAATCAAATGCTGATATACCGTACCGTGCAAACAGTTACCACGCATGTTTTCAACCACCGTAGCCGTGCCGTGCAAACGTGGATTTACCAAGACGTTTACCGTGATTTTCACTTACTGCGGTACCATCTTACCGAACAAACAACCATTCTACCGCTGCTGTACCGTTAGCACGGAAGACGGCGAGCAGTACCTTTCATCTTCCAAGCATAGTCTTGAATGTACAACGTGGTTTTTAAAACAATACGTTACTATTATAGCATATCTTTTGTACAAGGTACCGGGATATATGAGCTGGGATACAATAGAAGTGCACGTATAAACCCTTCCATTAGGGCCGCGGACCCGTGTTGGGGGACAAACCACTCCAAGTCTAAGTAGTTTGCACCCGCAACGGGACTGTAGTCTTAAAAAGGGTGAAGCATCCACTGTCGAGATCATCTGTACGAGGTGTGAAAGAAAAAAAACACGTTTTTGACAGGGGCGCCCGGAAAAAAAAAAATGTGAACCGTCACAGTTTTTTTTTTTTCGCTTAGACGGCGGCCGGGGGGAGGGGGGGGGGGGGGGGGTGGGGGGGGGGGGGGGGGGGGGGGGGGGAAGGGGGCTACTAGAACCAAGTGAAAAAAAAAAGAAAAATGAAAAAATCCTTGTTCTTATTTCATCATGTGAACACAACGGTTGCAACGTTTTTTTTTTTTTTCCATTCCGACCTCTGGGGGTGTGGTGCCTCGTTTTCTTTTTTTCACGGCCCCCCCCCCCCCCCAAAAAAAACGCCTTCATAACGCACGCACACACACATACATACACACCTGCATTTTTGTCGCGCCAAGCTCGTCCAGAAAAAACTCGATTGTCGGCACCTGTCGAAAAAACAAAAACAAAAACAAAAACAAAAAAAAGCGCGCAAGACGAAACCGGTCGGTAACGAAGGCATGCTATTACGGGGGTCCATAGTTAACAGGACCTATGGTATACATAAAAAAACTACCAGGTATATATTTACCTATTTTTACTATTAATAACAATAATTGGTCTTATTTACTACGTTTCCCCGTAATATTAATATATACTTGGTATATAAATACCTGGTACCAGATATATACGTATATACCGCCATCATTTAGGGCCGTGAACAAGGCGCATGCCTTAGCCGGGCCTCACGGCTACGGCAGGGGTCGCAACCCTCCACTTGGGTGGGAATATAAGGACCGATTGGTATTGATATTGATGTCCAAAAGTTGCTTGTATTTGCGCCCAGAGTGGCGCGTTTTTCTGTGTGCTTCCTCGCTTCTGAGTGAGGAGCTCCTTACCCCACCAAAAAAAAAAAAAAACGACTTTTAGATCAAAATATGTAGTCTTGACCTGATGGAACACCCCGATAGTAGGGCTGGAGGGCGCCAGCAAAAAATTCTGCGCAGCAAAAATGGGATACAGATATATCTACACCTGGCAGTGCCTCAGTTGAGGAACTCCGTTCAGTCAGACAGCATATATCTGCCTTCGAAGGCAAGCGGGTAAAGGTGTTACATACCCCCCTCGTAGCACGGGTCACTGTATTTCGGGACAAGAGCGGTACAGAAATGGTATGGTCCCTCTGTAGTGCCGGTACAGATGCGCCAGTCAACAACACCGGCACTAACAGTAGACGTAGCGGTAACCAACCGGCACTAATTACTCCGCATACCGCCACAATGGTTGATAATCCCATCTGCGCCAAGCGATTTCACAGGCACTATACACATCGGGGAAGCCGGCGCCACTCAACCGGGGACTGCAAAGGGTTAGACCACTACTGCCGTATGTACCCATCTCTCCCGGAACACGAGAAACGTTCTGCATCAGCATCTAACGAAAACGGTTTTTCTATACCGGGACAGAGCGACAAGTTGGGCGGCGAAGCAAGTAAGCCAACTGCTGTACCTACGATTTCGGGGGACCACAGCAATCAAATCAGGACCCACCGCATATTAGACCAAAAACCTACACATTCCAGTATTATTACTGAACAGAAATTGGTCCTGATTACTGTGTTCCCACGTGATAGGTCACACTCGTACGAGATAAACCTACATTAGATACCCACCCACAAGTATTACGGGGGACCATGGTAAATATGACCAAATGTTGTTAGAGAAAAAAATAGCGAAACATACAGGTTTTTGTGTCTACCGTAGGTCCTATTTAACATGGCCCCCCGAAATCTACCCTGAAAGACCTACGGCGGGTGGTAGAGTAGGAACGATCCGTGGATGGTCTGTCCTAGCCGGAGGTTTTATCCCTTTTTCGTTCTGGTACCACCGTATGCACATGGCGACCCAAACAATGGTTGAAACTTGTGGCGTCATCAACCCGTCGACGAGCGGCGCGCGAGAGAGCCCCCAGCCAACCCACGGCCCTACTACTACTAATCATGGAACCTGTCTACCTAGACCACTAATAAATAGTCGGCGACTTACAGTCAGCCGGCTCACTACCTTACTAATCATGGAACCTACCCAGTCAACTAGTAACTAGCCGGCAATTTAGTCTGCCAACTTACAGCCTTACTGGTTATGGAATCAATCTAGCTAGCTAATCAAGCCTGGTAGTCGGCGACTTGCGGTCAGCCAACTCACAGCCGTACTAATCATGGAACCTACCTATCCAACTAAGAACTAGTCGGCGACTTACGGTCAGCCAACTCACAGCCCACCTAATCATGGAACCTACCTAGCCAACTAATAACTAGTCGGCGGCTTACGGTCAGCCAACTCACAGCCCAATTAATCATGGAATCTGCCTATCAAACTAATAACTAGTCGGCGACTTACGGTCAGCCAACTCACAGCCTAACTAATCATGGAACCTACCTAGCCAACTAATAACTAGTCGGCGGCTTTTACGGTCAGCCAACCCACAGCCGTAATATTCATGGAACCTACCTATGTAGGCAACCTATGCCTAGCCGGCGACCAATAGTCAGCCAACTCACAGCCCTAGTCATCATGGAAACTACCTAGCCAACTAATAATTAGTCGGCGACTTATAGTCAGCCAACTCACAGCCCCAGTCAATATGCTGTACTTGGTATGCTCGTAGTGCTTGCCGGGATATTTTCTGTGCAATTGCGTGACCGGCTTGGGGAGTCAGTGCTGTTGACGACCCACCAGAAAAATCGTGACAAATCGTATGGCGTGAAGGTACCAGGTACCAGCCTCAACCATGGGACTCACTAAGTTCCTCCCGGCGCCGTAGGCAAGTACGGTATGACGCATCAATGTAACATGATATAATATGATATGATATATCAATGTAATATGACACATCGATATCATATACTCGTATGATATCATATCAATGTCGTGCCATTTGGTCTCCCCGAATCCGGAAAATAAATAATTCTGGGGAAATTTTATCCAATTCAACTCTGAAATAAAGTACGGTATATCGCATTTATAATAATTAGATTGTTTTCATATACACTTCTGTAGTTCACAATTATACCACGAAATGACACACTCAATAACATGCCCGATGTGATTTTTTACCAAACACCATATCGTACATTACTTTTCGCATGCTATCATCTTTCAGAACGATACACCAATATACCATCCACATCCACGCATGCACCCCATGACGACACCACGATGTTACTACATACCTGGTGCTCACCACAATACCCGGCACTATGTACCAAACACCATACCGTACGCTATTATCCTGTGCAATATCTTCCATAACAATCAATCAGTATCACATCCATATCACCCTCCTTCCGGAAACCTCGACACCAGGACGACCGACTCACCAGATTTCTCTCGGCGCTGTACGCGAAGACCGAGGGGCATCGACTCAACACCCCCCTTGAGCTCCTTCCGGTCGAGCATGAGCTCCTCTCGCAACCATCGGGCCTTCCAGGTCATGTTGTCCAGGCTGAAGTTGAACAACTGCGAAAGCGTGGGTTGCCATTGATCAATGAGTCGGGATAATGGAAGGAGTCCGCGTAGGTAGGATGGTAGGGTAGGTAGGTAGGTAGGTGCCTGGGTAGGAGGGTAGCCTATGCGTGAAAACTATTTTGATGTTGTTTTGGCCAAGACATCATTGCACAACGCACTGTGAAAAACCTCCGCCAGACGATAAATGAACGGTGCATCAAAATTGAATGACGCAAGGAGGTAGGTCGCTGGGTAGGTATGCCGGGCCGCCGCCCGGCCCGGCCAATCACGTTTTCAAATATTCTCAGCCGTTTATAGGAAAAGTTGTCTTGCACGGAGCTTACGTACGCGCTGAAGGTCACACGCAGCCGAAAGACATCGCAGAGACTGCTTGGTCTTGTTTCGTGTGTTTTTGATTTTTTTTACGGCCGAAAAGGGAGCCAGCGCTGCTTGCCTCGTTCAGCTTGTGAAACCGAACACAACACCCCTCCACCCGAACAATAAAAAAATCACAGAAAAACAAAAAAGGTTTTTGGCCAAAATCAGGTATACCTGGCCACTTTCGTGCCAAAAACAGTTACATACTGAAACCAAGTACAAAACACACACCAGGAGCTCTGCCATTGGCCAAGCTGACATTGTAACTGATTTTGGCACGAAAAGGCCAAGGTACACCTGATTTTTCTACTCTGTCTAGCTTTCGACTGATTTTGGCCAACTTTGAACCAATCAGAGAGGCCATACGTACACTGTGTTTTCTCTCCGTATGCGTCTGCCCTCCCTCGGTTGAGATTCTTCTGTATTGACGTACAAACTCTGTACTCGTACATCGTACGTAAAAGTACGTACGTACATACATGCATACAAATACATGCGTACGCCGCTTTCACTTTTTCTCCTTTGGGGTGTGCGATGTGCTTCAGTTATTTGCTGTGTGTACTCTGTTGTTTTTTACGTTCACGGCAGTCTTTACAGCACCATGGACACTCGGCGTTTCGTCTGCACCACACCCGCGTCGAGGTGGTCTCAGGTTTGGCACGGCAAGATAATGTCGTGCCGAGCAGGCGGTTCCGCGAGGACGGTCTGGAAGCTTTAAAGCTGTCAACGGGGGAGGGGCGCCAGAGTAAATACTCTTGGCGCTCCCGCCGTGGCGAAACGAACGAAGCATATTAATAGTGACTCTCTGCAGATCCAAGTGGAGCTGGTGGTACCTACACCCTGAAAAAAACAAAACAATTCAGATTTTGGAGGCCATGTGGCACGCTTAATGCTTTAGGCGCATTCTTTTTTTTTTTCCGGATTGTCATGGACATCACACCGCTCGCGGCGCGCGTTTTTTACTTGGTTTTAGCATGTACCTGATTTTGGCTCAAACGGATCAGGTGTACACCTGATTTTGGCATTTGCCCAACAAAAGAACAAACGAAACACGGGAGCAACCAAAACAACACTACAATTATGCAACTGTTGCACACAAAAACAAAAACAAAACAGGTTATAGTATGTACGAGTATCAGGTGTCAATCTAACCTCATCGTAAAATATGGTCGAACGGCGGGGGAAAAAAAAACAAAACTAAAAACTTCAGACGCTTGACTCAACGTCGGCGGCTGTCGCTACGATCTTAAAAATCTAAGGTTTAGTTGGACGCTTGGTGGCCATCTCAAAGTAACCTAAAGTCTTACAAGGGCTGTTCACGGGCCAGCAGATCTAAACCAACTCATGGGTCGGGTCGGGTCGGGTCCGGTCGGATCGGGTCGGGTCTGGTCGGGTCGGGTCTGGTCGGGTCGGGTCTGGTCGGTATTCAAAATGCCACGAGTCCGGTCTAGTCGGGTCGGGTCAGGTTACACATAGAGGACCCCATGCGACCCGACCCGTGACTTTTTTTTTTTACCGGACCCGCGCACAGCCCTTGGTATGGATGGTATTTCCCACGAGAGGCTGGCACGAAATACCGTTCCAACTTCGAAAAAGTCAGCACAGCACGCGGCGCACCTGAGGGTATCGGACCAGCATGCCTCGGATCGAACTTCTCTCTATCCCTATTCGCTTCTCGAAAAAATCCAGCTTCGGCAGGAAGTTCGACGATACGGACTTCACCAAAAGCTGAGGGCACGACCTAACCACTTTCCTGACCTGTTGGAGCGCGCGGCAGGGAAGAGGTCGAAATGTTTGCATGGGATTGATTGAGCTGGGTTGGGTTGGGTTGGGTTGGGGTTGGGTGGGACCTTCGGCAGCACGTTTATGAGTGGGTGGCTGGGTTGAGTCCGCGAGTGGGTGGGTTGGGTATGCGGGTGGGTAGGTGGTTGGGTGGGTGGGGTTGGGTTGGGTTGGTGGGGGTTGGGTTGTGATATACTAGGCGGGTGTGGGGTATACAATAAGAGGTCGGGGTGATATTTTTGCGAGAAAGCAAGCACTGAGCGTACACGGCGCACGATTCAACTTTCCCCTTAAAAAACATCACCACTTTCACCGAACATACATGACCCCAAAGGCCACAGAACGGTGCCTGTAACTCCTCCCCCTTGGACCCCCCCCCCCCCCCCCCCCTCCCTCCCTCCCCCCCTGCAGGCACACAACCATTTTCTATCAAGAAAGACTCGGGACGGAAGCGGGCAGCACGCACGCAGCAGGAACATCGGAGCCAAAACACACCAAGAGGAGACCGCGGATTGATCTCACCGTCCAAATTAAACCTACCAGGCACTTAATATCTTAAGGCCAGTTGCCTATCACGGGGGAAACCAGTGATCAGAACCAAATATAGGTTACAAACAAAAGGGGGGGGGGGGCATTCGTTCTTTCCGTCTATAAGTGGGTTCTGAATATTATGCCCCTCCCCCGCAACAGGCGATTTGATCCGATGGTGACGGTTTCTGCTTCAAAATTCCGGCGACAATATGCAGCATGCACCTAAAAACTCTCGGGGGGGGGGGGGGGGGGGGGAGGGGGAAGGAAATCGACCCCCCAGATCTCGATCCTCCATCAACCTCTCCCCCTCCCTCCCCCCCCGTCTCCCCCCACCCGCCGTTCCTTCACGTACTGCTGTACCCACCTCTGATCTTGTCAGTCCGAGGTCGTCCTCGAGCCAGTTCAAGTTCGGCTGAAGCTGGTGCTTGACGCTCTTGATGACCTGCGCGGGCAAAAGGTCAGACGAGCAGAGAAGAAAACAAGACGGACGATAGATATGGGCGACGACGCACAGCAGTGTCACGACAAATGCGAACGCACCGATCTGGGCTGGCAGGCCGCGCGGATGTACGCTCAGGCGTAACGTGGTGAAAAAGGCTCGGGATTTCCGCACACCATTGTCTAAGAAGGTGTCCTTCCTAACTAAACAAAACAAAACAACGCTGCGAATCGAGACAACAACCCCCCCCCCGTCACGTCACGTGAGAGAGTACACGAAAAAAAAAAAAAAAAAAAAAACGGCACCGGCCCTTTTCTATTTTTTTTTTTTTTTTTTAGTACTAGGCAGGGGGAATACTAGAATCAAGTGAAAAAAATTGAAAAAAAAAAATGTTTTATTTCATTTCTGACAAAAATCCCGACCCGCTACAGTACTCGTAGTTTGTTTTCAATTCCGACATGGTGGAGATTCTGGCTCCGCTTTCGGGTACTCCTCTCACACACACATAATAAAACAATTTTCGCGAACCGTGTGTCGGCTAAGGCACGGAAACGTGCACACATCGTGTACGAAAAATTAAATCCCCATTTCATAGAGCTGTCAGCCGGCAGAAACTTCACGACGTTACAACTAATCGGTAGAGTTCCGTTATCCGACGGATTTGTCTTTTAGCGAACGGTAGTCAGCAAGTCGGGTGGCGAAGCCAGCTGATGGCCGGCCGATCAGCCCTCCACGGCCTCGAACTCCGCCCCCCCCCCAAAAAAAAAAATGCATCTCGCATTCAGTAATCCTTCCTGTATACCAGCATGGAAACCCTGTTAAGTCGACGGATAGTCGCCACCTCCGGGAAACGGTTGACTAATAAATCCGATCCGACTACTATTATGGGTGCACTAGTTGGTGACAAAGTCGTGCCGACTGACTCCCAGCTTCACCAATTCACGACCGGAATACATCGGGGTTATTCAAGAGACCCTTGATTGGCCGCCCGGGTGATTTTTCTTGAATGCTAGATTGATTGGCTGAACGAATGATTGCCTGAATGACCTGGAATGACTGCCTTTTCCCTCTACGACAGCATGAAGGTCGCCAAGGCCGAACGGCGTCTTTTTATTTTTACCAGAGCTTTCCCGAAAACGTAAATACAATGCTCTACTCTTGGTAAACGTAAAATGTTCAACTTCCGGTGCTCCTTGTTGAGACGAAGAACGAGCGTCGATAAACGAGCGTGCCTCTGTGCAAAGCAAGCTCGATCGATTGATTGATTGATTGATTGATCATAACTCCCTATCAATACTAACAATATTTGGTCCCATTTACTATGGTCTCCCGTAATAATAGGTCACTATGAGGGCATATTCCTCGGACCATAACCATCTTTTGTTTTCACCTGTTAGTTTTGGTTCGAGGATTTACGGAGTTCTTCAAGCGAAAAGGCACATCAAAAATAGGAAAACACGAGTCCATACTCCCCCCCCCCCCCCCCCCCCTCGACAATGTAAAACATGCCGCTCACTACGTGAGCTAGACAACCAGGGTACCGTTTTTTTTTTCTTTTTTTTTTGGTGGTCGCCCACAGCTGGTCGTCGAGTTATTAATAGATCATTTGTGCGATGTAAAGAACCTTCACTCTACACAAGGGAATTGATCGCATCACGTAGAGTTCAAGGCAAGGCACCCAAGAGGCAGTTACATAGTACTCCCATTGCTGTCTCTGGAAGTGGCTACACCGGAAAATAAACTAACTCATTGAAGCTGTCATCCATATGCAAGTCCGCCCCACAAGCGGTTCTTAGTAGAGGATGCAGCTCGCCCTTCATGCGACTCGCCGGACACCTCACGGCGCTTCGCGCTTGGTGCAAGCAATGCCTGCCTGGTCGGTGAAAACCCGACATGCTCCGTCCCGGCATTGTAGGGATGCGAGTGTCTATGGTCATACGACTACGGCCATGCATGAGATCGAGCACATCTCTCCTATCGAGTACACCCCCTCCCCCCCCCCCCCCCCCCCCCCCCCCCCCCCCCCGCTTATCTGAAACGCCTTATTCCCCTCGCCACCCCAAAAGGGTATTTACTCTCAAAAAGGTACTTACTACTTCCCCAGGACCCCAAAAGGTTACTTGTCCATGCCCCCCCCCCCCCTTATCCGAAACGCCTTTATTCCCCCCAACACATCAAAAGGGTAATTCCTCCCGAAAGGGTACTTCCTCCCGAGCACCCGAAAGGGGTACTTACTCCCAAAAGGGTACTTACTCCCCAGCACCTTCAAAAGTACTTACTCCCTAGCACTCCAAAAGGGTACTTACTCCGCCCACTCACAATGGGAGGATGGGACAGCACCAGCTTGGCCACGTGCTCCTGCGTCATTCCCACCGTTTCCACCAGCCACTCCACGCACCGTCCCACGTTGTACCCCGACACCTAGCAGCAGCAGCAGCACCCACCCCCACCCACCCACCCACCCCACCCACCCAGCGCGACGAAGAACAGCCGACGGGCAAAACAAAAAGTGAGGAGACGCAGGCGTGCTGCGATGATAGAGGTACATGCCGTACCTTTTTAGGCAAATATATTTCTAGCTGCCCCGGGGCGGGGGGGGGGGGGGGGACCTCGGCCAAGGAATTTCCCCAACCGTTGTATCGCCGGAAAGTCATTTTCGCTGCTCCCTTATATTTCGCCCGACAAATACCTAAACCATGGGTATTCACTGCTTATCGGGCTGCACTCAGTTTTCTCGAGTAAAGGGTTTGGGTGACTTATTAATGACTTACTAGTAGTACAGGGCTCTTCAAGCGAGGAGCCTCAAAAGGCAAAAATAGGCCCGGAAAAAACACGCACTTTCGGGTTTTTTCGAGTTCAGGTTTTGGGTGGCTTAACAACAGCACACAACTCTTCAAGTAAGGAGAGCCTCAGAAAGAGTTAGGTGAAGCCCCTGCAGGGCAAAACACGCATCGACACACAGGGGGGGGGGGGGAAGGAAAGGACCCCTTCCGCGCGGAACGCCTACAGCGGTGGTGTACCCATTTTAAGACCACCCCCCGTGACAGCGGCAGAAAAAAAAAGTGGTATCATCTCTAAAAATACGGCCTTGTCTTTTACCGCTGAAAAAAAATAATCCCATACCAACTCCGACAAGTGTTTTCTCGTGACAATCCGATTTTATCTGGTATTATCTCTACCATGGCCTTAAACCGGATCATCTTAAAAAAGGGTCCACCAAAGTATTACGAAATAACCACGAAGACAGCCACCGACGTAAAGTTCCACTACTAGGGTGCAAAAACAGAGCAAGAAACACCACTCTGGACGGAAACTTGAGGACCTTTTAGTCTTAGTCTTCATATTAATGTATAAACGATCCTTATATTTCGCCCAGAGGCTTTTACCAGTATGGCTTTTGGGATACATCGGGGGTTCTGAATACTACAGTATGTCCCCGTATAAATAACTACTGCCACGCGGGGAACACAGTGATCAGGAACAAACAGGATGGGCAAATGTAAGGGGATGCCTGTGGGTTTGGGTCCATGGTGGGGTTCTGATTAACCCCCCCCCCCCCCCCCCCCCCGTATGTAGTACCTCTTACGGGGGAACGCAGCACACTCCGTATAGATCATCTACAGATAGATAATCTAGAGCATCTATCTATAAAAAGTGACCAGGCAGGCTTTGCTTGCACCAAGCGCGAAGCGCCGTGAGGTGTTGGGCGAGTCGCATGAAGGGTGAGATGCATCCCATTAAGAACCGCTTTAGAGGCGGATTTTCTTGCATATGGATGACAGCATCAATGATTTGATTTATTTTTTGGTGTGGCCACTTCCAGAGACAGCAATGGGGTTACAATGTAACTGCCTCGCGGGTGCCTCACCATACACACACGACGTGATACGATCATCTCCCTTGTGCGGAGTGAAGGTTCTCCCCGCACAAATGATCTAACTTGACTGCCAGCCGTGGTAACCGCCAAAAAAAAACAAAAAAAAACGGTACCCTGGCTGTCTATCTCACGCAGTGATAGGCGTGTTTTTCAGCGTCGCCGCCAACCGACGCCAACCCAACCTATATATATATATATTATATACCCAGGTATATAATACAGGGGTGCCAGGTATATGATAGGGGGGGGGCGAAAACAGGTGGACAGCAAGTAGGAAGAACATCCCCCATGCGAAACGCCTATTCACATATAAATATATACCATGGTACGTACGCGCGGGCAAAAAAAGGCAGGTGGCACCGGAACTATTTACGGGGGACCGTATTAAATAGGACCTACGGTACACCCAAAAACCTGTATATTTCGCTTTGTTTACTAACAGCATTTGGTCCTATTTACTATGGTCCCCCGTAATAGGCAAGAGCATCACCCACGCAACACCGCTTGCGAGTATAAATTCAAGTCGATAACCAGGGGGCGCGTTTTCATGTCAACACGTGGGCAGAGGCGCATCGACCCCACTCCCCGCCTCATTCCGTCAACACCGGGGCGGGGGGGTGAGCGGGGGCAAGGGGAGCGGGCACAAACATCCTCATAAACTTTAGCGGCATCGGTAAACATCAGCAGAAATTGCCAAACCCTCGTAAACGGTTGCAAGCTACCACCCCTTGTCCCAAATACATAAGGAACTCTTGAATAGAAATACTTGATCCAAACCTTCCCAACATTTCGGGACATTAAGTGGTGTAACGTAACACTAATATTCTTCACACAAACGCCTATGTATGTGGAAAACCAGCGGTGCGTTTTCGTTTCAACACGTGCAGGTGCGCATGGACCCTCCCCCCCCCAGCCTCACACGACTACGACCATGCATGATAATGAGTACACCCCCCCCCCCCCCCCCAAGCCTCATTCCGTCACCGACGCACAACAAAAAAAACTTTGGGGAGGGGATGCCAACAATTCAATCACACCCCGCGGCATCGACAAGTGCATATAACAATCACCCCACCTCTAGGAGTCTCGGCCACCTGAGCACGAGCCGCTTAACCCTCTCCTTCGACACCCCGAGCTGGACGTGAAGCACCGACGCGATCGCCGGCATCTCAGCGATGAGCACCTTCCCCGCCGCGGCCGATGCTGCCTTGCCAGCGGCAGCCCTCACCGCTCCCGCCCTCGCTACCTCCATCCTCTCCCCTCCCGCCACCGCTGCCGCCGGTGCCACTGCTCCCCCCGCCCGCCGTGCGGTCTTACCCCCCCCACGGCTATCACCATCACCATCACCATCACCATCACCACTACCCTCGCCATCGTCCAAAGAAGAGGGGGAGGAGGAGGAGGAGGAGGAGGAGGAGGAGGAGGAGGGCGAGGAGGAGGGGGGGGAAGGAGACGCCGCTGCCGTGCTCGACGCCGAAGCCACCACCACGGCCGCCGCCGCCGCCGCTGCTGTCCCCCCCGCTGCCGTTGCCACTACAGCAGCGGCGGCGGCTTCCGCCGCCTCGACCGCGGCTGCCGCTAGCTCCGGACCGGCCACGGTGATCTCATCGGGGCCCCTCCTACCTGGAGGCAACGCCCGGTACGCCGTCGATAGCTTTTGGAGTTCCTTAAGGTTGGGAGGGAGGCGGGTCGTGCAGAGACGGGGGGTTCTTCAAGTTAATACGTGCACGGCCGATAGCCTGTTGGGGTTCGTTGGGCTTGGGGAGGCGGATCGCGAAAAAAATGGCGGGGGGGGGGGGGGGGGGGGGGGGGGGGGGGGGGGGGGGGTACTCATTTGTTGCTTGCCATAGTCATTTGACCATTGACCACGCATCCCTTTCGAGACGGAACGGGGGGGGGGGGGGGGGGGGGGGGGGGGGGGGGGGGGGGGGGGGGGGGGGGGGGGGGGGGGGGGTTGAGGTATTATTACAGTAGTACATAGACCGCCGATAACTTTTGGAGTTGCCCTGAGGTCGGGAGGTCAAAGGTCATGGTCGAGACAGGGAGGGCTCGGAAAAATTACGGAAACAAGTGTTGCCGCGCTGTGGGACGCCACGCCAAAGTCGGCGCCTGTACGCAGGTGCAACCATACCCTAGCAGTGCAGGCGGACTGTGGCGCTGGCCCAGCAAACAGGCAAGACTGACCGGATGCGATGGAACTCGGGAGGGCGGGGGGAGTGAGTGTCTTGTGTCTCAAGGGTTACTTGCGGATGCGTTCGCTTTTTTTAGGGATCGAGTGCTTGCTTGTCTCGCCCGCTGGGTACCAGGTATTGTTTCCGACTTGGCGCCACCTTCGACATACTGTTGATGGTCCACACTGAAGTCCATCGTGGCCCCCTCATTCCGAGTCCATTTCCAGGCGGTCGGGGTTACGCGGGGTTGCGCTATGAAAAAATCGCGAATTTTGGTTAAGCTGATCCAGCATTTGTTTTGTCGAATCTGGGACGAAGTCTGTACTACAGTACATACAGTAATGGTCCCCTCTACTAGTGCCGGTATCTATGCGCCAGCCAACAATACCGGCACTATATATAGCGGCAACCAACCGGCACTAATTACTCCGCACACTGCCACAATGGTTGATAATCCCATCTGCGCCAAAGGAATTGACAGACACCATAAGCGGCCGGCCGGCACTACTTAACCGGCACCACCATATTGTCCATCGCTCCCTAGACAAATACGCCCAAACCTTCAAAGTTTTTTTTTTTTGGCGGGAGTGGATAAGACGATATCCCGGGGTTTCAGCACGAGGCCTTACTGTTTTTCATACGTACGTACCCAGGATGACGTGCCGGCCACGGCCCACAGCCCAGACAACATAGCAGCAGTGTACAGAGTGTGCTCACCTCCGGCTGCCTACAGCACTACAAACCTGGCGCCCAGCAGCAGCAGCAGCGGCAGCAGCAGCAGCAGCAGCGGCGGCGGGCAGCACCTTGCGCGTGTGACTTATCGTACTGCACCTCGTTGCTTTATCGGGGACTGCGATCGATCTTGTGACCACGTCGCCACCACAGCATCAATCACCTCACTGCTGCTTCTTCTGCGTGTTGCTGTGTGTGATCCAACATTGCCACTGGTCCAGCTGTGCTCAGCACAGTGCGCCAACTGCAGCAGCAGCAGCAGGCTGTGTACTACGAGCATGTGGCAGATCCGAGCTGTACTCTCGGTACTGGTGTTCGTTGATGTTGGCATCGGCATTGGCCTATGCACGTACCTGCCGCAGTGTGCCACCGGCATTGCTTGCTTCGTACCGATCATCCCCGGATCTATAAACACGAGTCGAGCGCAACAAATCGTTCGTACAATCATCGTGTACAGCAGCATTCGTGTAAAACACAGTACTGACTGCTGTGTGTCCTACACTGCTGACCGACAGATCCTGCAGCTACAGCACTCGTACAGCTTGAGCAGATTGAGTTTTTCACGCAATTTAAAACACAGTGCAGGATCTCGAAGGGTAGCTCATACTGGTACAACTTGCATGTACATCAGTACTGCTCGAAATGCCACAATATACGATACGACGGCACAAGACACGCGTGCTGCGACGGATGGGGCGTGTACTGCTGCCCTTTCAGCTGGCTCTAGGATTTATCGATCAGCAGTGTAGGACACAGCGTAAGAGCTGGGCCTGTAGCGTAGATGACTGTCTGTCCTCGACAATACTATTAGATAAATTCCCGAGGTTCGACTCCCACTTTTCTCGCCTTTTTTCGTTTCTCAAAGTGCGCTACTATTTAGTACCAGTAAGTACACCTTTCTTTTTTCTGGCCTATACACACGTATGATCGTACAAGTTGCGTGTTTTCACTTCACGCAAGACCACGGAGTTTGGCCGGGCTTACGTGTGGCGTGTGTTCAACGCACAACCTTTCACAGATGCTCCCATTACTTCCGAGTAAAGCAAAGTATATCCGAGAAAAGGACCGCAGGTGTTTCGCGCACTCGCAGAATTTCCGGTGTATACTGCAGATACTGCGAGTACCCGCAGGATTTCCAGGTTCTGTGCTACTACGTATACACTACTATAACGGGGGACCATAGTAAATAGGACCAAATAATGTCAGCAAAAATAGCAAAATCTGTAGGTTTTTTGTGTGTACCGTAGGTCCTATTTACTATGCCCCCCTCCCGTAATACTGCGGACACTACTACTGCGGATACTTCCGGGTTCGCAGTATTTCGGATCCGCTACCGTCGATACTCCCTGTTGTGCATCAAGTATCTTGGGGTTCTGCACAGCGGGTACTGCAAGTACTGGCAGTATTTTGTCGGTTGGCAGTGTTCGTGCTGCGAGTACTCGCAGTAGTACCGAACTACTACTCTCAATGCGCCCAGTATACTTGGAGCATGAAGGATAGTTCGACCATCTGTGCACCGTGTCGGCAATTCAAGCCCGCTACTGTTTGGCGGAAAACACTCACCGAGGATCTCCACGGGTGGGAGTTGGAGCAAATTACTTTCGCTGCGGACAACTCAAATATTCAGAGCACTGGCAGTACTTGGGGAACACGTACTGCGAGTACTCGCCGTATATCGAGAGCCTGTACTGCGTGTGTGCGGCTTTTGCCCGTACTCCCAAGTATTTAGGGATTGGATACTGCGAGTACATGTTTGCCAGTACAGCACTCTTGGGTTTCTGTACTGACCATACTCTCGGTACTCTCAGTACTCGCAGCACTCGCAGTATTTTGGCCGCCATAACCCCCGAAATTCTCAGTACTCGGACTATGACTTGGTACTCCGAGTACAGCGAGCATCTATCTGTGAAATCTTTATTTTACCCTGAGCGCCAAGAATAATTTATTTTGCGGGAATATGTATGTAGTCTGAGTAATTTTTCGATCTCGCAGCTTCGTTTTTTTTTTTTTTTTTTTCCTGTAGTATATGCTGTATTTTACTCACCTGGTCAAAAAGTAGTTTTTCGCAACCTCGACCTCACGCAACTTTTGTATACTTACGTGTACGCCGCAAGCATTGAATTGATCGCCGGGAGCCATCTATTCAGCATCAATTCCCATTACTGGTACCGTCTTCTTATAGTATTGTAGTATTACGGAGGAAATAGTAAATATGACCAATTTGTTTTGCAAAAATAGCGAAATACAAGGTTTTTGTTTGTAGCGTAGGTCTTATTTACTATGGTCCCCCGTAATAGTGATCGAACACTAATTCCACAGACAGTATAGCGTGTCCCCAAAACCAGGTGTGTTTTCTTCACGTTAATGATGAATGGATGCAGTCATAAATAGGCGTGCAGGCATTTCATACGGGTATTATTTCGTTTTTGCGCCACTCCCCTATGACAGGCACTTCCCGGAGAAAAATCTCGTACTGCAGTTAAGTATACACAAAACAGACAGAACCTCGATGCCTGTTCGATGATCTAGAACTTTCAGGACACATATCCCTGATCTGTATATTCTGTACGACCTAGCTCATGTAGTGGTGTGATCCGCACGGTCTAGCACATGATTCCCGGAGTGGATCTGTACTTTGTACGCAGATCCTGCACAGCCTCTCGCAACGGCAGCTGAGGAACTACATGCTCCATCTGTAGATAGATCAGATAGATCATGATCTGTAGGATCTATACTCTGTAAGCAGATCCTGCACAGCCTCTCATAACGGCAGCTGGGGAACTATATGATCTATCTGTAGATATATCAGATATATTATGATCTGTACGGTCTGTTCTATGTAAGCAGATCCCGCACAGCCTCTCACAACGGCAGCTGAGGAACGTAGAATCCTCCAGGGAAGATATAGACTTACTTATCTCCGCATTTTTCCTCAGCGGGCTCGGTTGGCACATCCCTGGCCTCTCAGAGCTCCCACTTGAACTACGCCTTTGTTCCAATACTCGCCGGCGAGAGGGTTTTTCGTATTTTCTTTTCGTGTGCGCGCATGAACCCCAGAGCACGGCAACGCGGGCGAGCGCGGTACCATCGCGGGTGTCGGGGGGCGTCGGCGCAGGGAGGGAGGTAGGGTTGGGAGAAGCGCGGTGGCCGTTTGCGTGGCTAGGCGTCGCGTGTCCATCGAGACTGTAGGAAAGCACGATTGGGCTCTGTCTGGCCTCCTGATGTTGGGGTAAATATAATACCTGGTATGTATGGATCTATATGGGTCGTTTTGGTCTATAAAAAAACGTTCACGCGGTGCTTATGTTTGCGAACAAGTCGAAGTTAAGCGAGAGAGAGAGCTCTGCGGTCTGAGCACCAACATGGTCGAGCTGGTGAGCACCGGGCTTCACGCGAGGCGGGCCACGGGACTCGCTGGGGCAGAGAGGAGGAAAGATCGACCCGGATCGAATCAGTAGCGAGGTGGCCACGAGAGGGGCGGGGAGCGTACGGTGCCAACAGCAGCGCAGATGTTCGAAGTTTTTCTGAGCGGAGCTAGGAGTTCCAGACAGGCGGAGAAAAAAACATGTGTCAGAGGGGACGGGGAACCTATTCTTACGATCATTTTTTTAATTCCAGTTATGTTTCATTTTACTTTTAGGTGCTATGCGGTGTGTGCTTTCTGTTTCGAACTGATATCAAAATAAGTTATCCTACGTACCGGTAAATATTAGTATGCCCAGATGTACATGCATGCGGCGTCCGGGTTGTGTTCCTGGAGCATGGGGCTCTTGTCATCTGCAAATCGCCTGCTTGCACCTACTGGTACAATTTTGGACCATTTGTTCCGTCCCATTCTTCCTTGTGAGCGAGCGTAGCCGGCCGAACCGCGCGCTACCCGAAGTGCCTTGTATTCTTGATCTGTACTTGGTATGTGTGATCCATGTACCTGTCAGTAGTTGCTCATGTTGCCGCGTGGTAGCCGTATAATCTTCACCATCTTCAGCTAGTAGCACACATTTCCTGGGTTGGATCTGTACTTAACAGATCCCGCACAACCCCTCATAACTCATAACGGCAGGTTAGGATCTACCAGTTAGATGATCTATCTGATCTATCTGTACATCGTAATCTGTCCGGCGACGTGGGAATAGATCCACCTACATCACTGCTGCTGCTGCTGCTGCTGCTGCTGACTGAATATATCGTACGAGTACGAGTGTTGACGGAGCGATGCCACCATCCGGGAGTTCGTACTCTTACGTATCCACATGGCAGGCACATTCCGTATTCCACCAAGCCCAGCCGTGTGTACCGGCATACGCCACCCTCGTGCTTCAGCGCTGCGCTGTAGGCAGCCAGCCCACCCCAGGCTGGCACGATCGAGCGACGGGACATGAAACCCCAAGCCCGTATGTATACCTACCAGGTACCAGGTACTGGTGTCTCTCACAAGCGCCCAACATCTACGCTTGGTACCTGGTACCTGTCACGAAACATGCGTTTTTTAACTCAACACATGAGACTTCAACACACCTCCTCAGTCATCCCCAAGAACTCCCGCAGGTACTCGTGCGCCACCGCAGTAGAGTCTCCGTAGTCCTCTCCGAGTAGCTGGCGGGGCGACGCTGCCACTGCAGTCGCTGCCCCGTTCGCCCCTGGCGTTGTCTCCGCGCCTGCTGCTGCTGCTGCTGCTGCTCCTGTTGCTGCTGCTGGGTCTCCACGTCCGCCGGCCTCTTCCCCACGGAAGCAACGTGCGTGTTCAACAGAACCACTTCGTGACGCTAGTCGCGATGACGAGGATGTTCTGGCGTTGCTGCGCACACGTATGTCTGCTGGTCTCCGACGAGTCCACGGCGCAGCTGTTGTTGCTGGTGCTGTGGATGCCTCAGCACCACGGAGCCGTGGCAATGACCCACCGCTCAATGTCACTCCCGAACCGCTTTTCGAACCATCGCTGCCAGCGGTGGCGGTGGCGGTGGTGGCTATGGTGGTGGTGATAGTTGCAGCGGCTGTACTTCGTTTAGGAAAAGACCATCGAGCAACAACCCAATGCGTCGATGATTCTAGAGGGCAATGCCGCGAGTTTGGCGCGTGGAACCGATAAGAGGTTGAAGACAGCTGAGGGTAGAAACCGGCGGCCCATCGAGTGTGCGTTCCAGCCAGGAGGAGGACGTACAGCGCCCGCATGGTGCTGAAGCAGCCGTGGAAAGATGTGTCCCGTTTCCAGCTTCATTTTGTTAGTTTTCGTTGATGTTGGAGTTCCAAGTGGTTCTTGAGGCGTGGTTCCAAGGGGGTGTATTGTTTTGATTTGATTTTGACGGTACTGAGATCCCTTTCTTTTATGAGCGCTTCTTGCCTCTACCCCGTACCATACAACATTTTTGCTCCAGGCACAACAGCACTATCAGAAGTGTGAGCTCCGCAATGCGGCCCCTTTCTATTGTATGCTGTCACAGCAGCCCTGTTGTAGACATGCGATCCGCTTTATGTGTTCATTGTTACTGACTCACTTCCTATGCAGTACTGTTTTTTTTTACAAAAAAGACACATACTCCTAAAAATCAGGGCTTTTCGCGGGTCACGGGGTGTTCAAAATGTCACGGGTCGGGTCGGGTCGGGTCAGGAAGTGTTCAAAATCTCACGGGTCGGGTCGGGTCGGGTCAAGAGGTTTTCAAATCTCACGGGTCGGGTCGGGTCGGGTCGGGTCAAGAGTTTTTCAAGTCTCACGGGTCGGGTCGGGTCGGGTCAAGAGGTGATGAAAAGCTCACGGGTCGGGTCAGGTCATGACCCGCGAGAAACGGGTCACTCGCGGGTCGGATCAGCGTGACCCGCGAGTTCTTTTCTGCTGACCCGCGGGTCGGACCCGCGCATCCGGCCCGCGGATCCGACGCTCAAAACACTTCCCGCTCTCTTCCCCAAAGGTTTTTCCCGTGTGAATACTCAATATTATTCCTTTGGTATCTTTTTCAAACATAAAAAAAAAAAACTGCCAAATCCTTATACGCATGCCCGCATCCATTTATACCCACTACAGCCACATATCGGTTGTGGGCACAAAAATGAGTACCAGGCATTGTTTTGTTTTTGAAGTGTCGACCCACGGGCCGGATCCGAAGGTCGGACCTGCGGGTCAAGATAAATAGTCTCGCGGGTCAAGGTGACCCGACCCGCATGAAACCCGTGTCTCACGGGTCAATCCGAAGGTGGCGGGTCGGGTCGGGTCGGGTCAGGAGGTTTTGAAATCTCGCGGGTCGGGTCGGGTCGGGTCAGGATATTTTCAAATCTCACGGGTCGGGTCGGGTCGGGTCGGGTCAAGAGGCTTTCAAAATCTCGCGGGTCGGGTCGGGTCAGCTGACCCGACCCGACCCGACCCGACCAGTGAGATTTGACCTGACCCGCGAAAAGCCCTGCTAAAAATGTTGCAACAGGTAGGTCTTGATGTACAAGTATTATTATAGAATGCGTGTTTGCAATCTCAATATCGCACATGTTCTTGGCCTCTTCTCCTGTTGATATATTTGAAAAACACAGCAGCATGCATGCTCACACCTGTAAAATTGCAGAGGGTGATCCAACAGCGCAGGAGGTGTGGCTTACAGGCCCAACCAGGGGTTCCAGCAAGTTGTCTTCTGGGCTTTGTCCACCACACAATTAATACCACCACACACACTCGACTCGGAACACAGCAGTTACAAACGTTACCAACCGTAACTGCCCGAAACTGCTGTAGTACCAGTATACTGCTGTACCACGTGGCACCACCCACCCACCCCACACCTCTATCAGGCAAAGTGCACAGTCAGGTGGGCGCATTGTGAGCTGTCGGGCGCGATCGTGGCTGCTGACTGGGGGTGGAGGGGCGGGGATGAGACAGACCGGGTTCGTAGCATGATTTATTTTTGCCCAACGCTGAGGAAGGGTTGTATGTGCATATATACGTGTGCGTGTGTGCCAACGGGTTTGTTTAACCTGGCTGTACTACACACGGCCGTTCACAATAAACAGGACCTCACACCTTATTTGGGCCCATCGACCATTCGCCCGACGAAATATAACCAACTACTCTGCGCCACCCCATCTGGTCCGTCCGATCTCGGCACTTTCCCCTCGTCTACCGTTTGTTGTAGTAGACTCTCTCAACAGAAACACATCTCAACGGGGGATGGATGCATATATACACCTCGTAGTCTAGATGCATAGGAAGACACCCACGCATCTGTGCGTTATCTACTGCAACGTAGACAACTACATACTGGATAAAATGCGTGAATGTTGTCAGTTTTCCCAACGACATGCAGTAATAAGTACACCCAGGCAGGGTTGTGGTTCAAGCATGTATCTCTACAACAGCACATAGTTTCCGATTGATGGAGAGAGCGAGAAGCCCCGCGGTCATAATCTGCGGAGCACATAATGACATCTCGCTTTCCCACTATATAAGCACCGGTTTTACACTAATTGTTAAAACAAACGGTGATTATATTTCTGGACAGAGTGGTATTATTATGCCTCGGGAGTTAAAAAAAGGAGGCTTGCAGACTTGCAATTATAAGTGCTGCAGTTACCGTAACATCCATCTGTAACCGGTATGTTCTTCTACTTTCGATGTTATTTCTTGTGTACTTCTCTGGTTTGGTTTGTGTTCTCAGTGACGTGATGTGTGACGACGTGTATCATCAGCTGACGTATGCGCCTGACAGACTCGCTTGCCGACGGCCAGTTAAGACACAGTCTTAGATTACCATCGAGAGAGGTCAAACGCTTGAGATTCACACAGTCAAGTCAACTCATACATATGAGAGCTTCGATAGACGCAGAGAAGATGATGTTGTTGGTGACCCCGAGGCAACATTTGTTTGTTGTGCTCTACAGATGGAGCTGTTGAGGAGCAGAGTATAATAGGAGAAATCGAGTAGGGGGGGGGGGAGCGTTTGCCCTCGTAGATCGACCAAAAACTGACAAGAGGGTATGACCCTTGCCCTAACTGATGACCCCAACCGTTATCGGTATCATACATAGAAAAAAACAAAACATGTCTTCCGGATACCTCAGGATATCCCAATAGCAATTTTGCGTTCTACCGGCGACAGGGGGCTCCTAACAAGTATAACCCGTCCCATGCGTACGCACGTACTACTGTGGGATGAAAATACCAGCGAAGTCCTCGGGATTAATCCGGCGGTCCGTGAAATCGCGGTAAATCAACTACAACTGAGTTACGAAGGAGAAATGAAATATGACAAAAACATCGTAGGAAAGACTACATAACGGCGAATCGAATGAAGGTGTTTTCTTATTACGACGTAGGACGCGCGGTGTGGCCATGGGACTTTTACCACGGGATATCGAAAACCATAGCCCGTGGCCATACCGCGGTTCCTACTTCGTACAACAAAAACGCCGTCATTCGATTCGCCATGATTCGATTTTTCTTGTGATGCTCTTGCCATTGTTTATTTTTCATTCGTAACTCTGTCGTGGTTAACTTACCGCGATTCCACGGACCGCGGGATTGATCCCTAGGAATGCCCTGGAAAACACGCATGGCTGAGCTCAGAGTACAATACAAGTTCGCAAGCATAAAGTGCTGCGTGCCTGTATGCCTGTTGCCCTGTCATACGAGTAGCTATGCTATGCTACCAGAGCCGGTCGGTCTTTGTACGCGAAGACACAGTAGTATTAAATCTGCTTCCAATTGTTGGCGTACCGGACGAAACTGCTGTGATACCGAACAGATACCGGCCTGCCGCAGTAATAGTTTTTCTTGTTTATTTCCACGGAAGCTTCCACCAACTATCATGGAAGTAAATCCGAATTTCTTTAAAGGAAATCCCACTTCCATGGGAATTTGGTGGAAGCTTCCATGCAAGTGATGTTTTTTTCGTTGGGAGTACATGGAATCTTCCATGGAGGTTGATGGAAATTTACATTGAAGCATCCATCTACCTTCATGTTAGCTTGCACTGATTTCCATGGAAGAAGAACTTACTTCCATGCAAGTCGGGTTTATTTCCATGGAAGTTGCGTAAGCTTCCATGAAACCTCCTTCCATGGAAACTTCCCCCAATTTTCATGGAAGTCCAATATTATTTAACCTACTGCAAGTTTGCGTCCATGGAACCCTCCATCTACTTCCTTCCAGGTGCGTGCATGGAAGGTCCCACGTTCACCACCGACCGTGGAAAATTCCATCTACTTCTATGCAAGTAAAGAGTACTTAAAACTTACTCCCTTGGAAATAATTTACTCCATGAAGTGACGCTTCCACAACTCCTTCCATGAAAGCAAATATTCTTTCCCTGGAAGTAAAGTCCGCTTCCATGACAGCTTCCACCAACTTGCCATCCACAACATTTACTTCCGTAATTCTTCCAGGGCAGAAACATTTACGTCCATGGAATGATATCTACTTTCATGAGAGCTTCCACCATCTTCATGGAAGCTTCCACCACCTTCCATAATAATTATATAACAAGAGCGGAAGGTAGTGTCAATGGAAATCCATAGACAAAATTCATGGAAGCTAGCGGAAGAAGATGAAAGTCCGTGAAAGTTACTGCCAGCTTCAGCAAATTGAGGAAATTGATGTAAATCAATGGAAGCTGACGGAAGTAATGGAAGTCGGTGGACTCATATGGAAGTTAACAGAAGTTTGGGAAGCTCGTGGAAGTAGGCGGAAGTCCAGAGGGGTTTATGGAAGCTCTGCGGAAGCTTTGGTCGCTGGAAGTTGGTGGAAGCTTCCACTCCCCACCAAGAGTGGAAAGTTGCATGCACCTCCCGAAGAAAGTTTTGCGGAAGCTTCCATGAAAGTAAATAACCAACGTGAACATCGTTGTGGACCCACAGACCTGCAGTACTATACTTACAGTTGAAGGGTACTGACCACGTACTGATGGCGTAGCACGAGCAACACGCATGTAACATACTTCGAAATACATCTTTGTGTTTATCAAGCAGCGACTATTTCGTGAGGCCATAGTAAATGGGACCAAATATTGTTAATAAAAATAGGGAAATATATAGGTTTTAGTGTGTATCATAGGTCCTATTTACTATGCCCCCCCCCCCCCCCCCCGTAATAGATGGTACCAACGTACCAACTCCTGCTGTCATACGTGCCAGCTAAAACGTGTGCTCGTGATATTTAGTATCTTGTGGAGCTGTGTATGCGACCCATCTGGCTAATTCGCGTTGAATGCCCGGGGCTGAACGGCACAACAAGTATGGACCCGCTGACAAGAGCACCTACGAGGTATCTGAGCATTGCTAAGACCTTCTCGTGACGCCAACCTTCAGCATGTAAACGCTGTTTATACACCGGTAGAATTGAGAGTAGAACGCGCCGCTGAGAAGGATCGCTTGACCCAAAATTATTGGCACTTCAAGCAATGTGAGCCTCAATGTCTTCCTGGGGTATTTTCTTTTATAGTCGTAGGCCCATACTGTGGCCACCCCCCCCCCCCTCTCACCCCGTCCGTGGGATGTCAAAGAATGGAGTCGTCACCGATAATTCTATCGCGGGCTTTAAATTATGGCACGGCCAATAACCCATCTCGTATCCGACGAAACGTGTTATTTATTTTCAAAGTTTGTACACCCTGGACAGATCATGCAGACCATCATCTATATCATCTAGTTCCTCACCAGCCGTCGTCAGAGGTAGTGGAAGATCTGCATTGCACATATCCATCCCAGACCAAACCTTCCAGACCATGCAGGTTATATACGTTTCCCATTAGGCAAAAATAAGCTAGATCGTCGTACAGATCGGGAATAGATGATCTATCTGCCGTGAAAGATCTAGATAGTCAAGTGGGAATAATCTATCTGACCTGTGCCAGGTGTGAAAGGGTGCGCTTGCGTAGCAGGTTCGTAACATCGTCTGGGATACAAGAGTACCAGACCAGGTGTGTTGATCACGCTCGAGGTCTAGATGCCTCACAGGTGGCCGGGCCCCCAACCACCCTGCACAGTGTAGGCGCGTCATAAATCCTAGTGGAGATGTAGCACACCATTAGGCGTACCGGAATGAGGGGCTGTCGACAACTTTATGGGGCTTGCTACATTATTCAATGTCTCAACAATAATTGTTTTACGCCCGCATCGTGCAGGGGGGGCGGGGGTCCCGGTCGCCCGGGCCGTGTACCCCTCATAGTACATACATGCCGAAGTACCCTACCACACACATTCCTGGAAGCTATTACGGGGAACCATAGTAAATAGGACCTGCGATACAGACAAAAACCTATATATTTCCCTGTTTTCACTATCTATATTAGGTCCTATTTACTATGCCCCCCGTAATAGTGGGAGTTTGGTCGAAGCCGCGCTCCGTGTGTAAATGAGTGGGCCACGTCACGTCCGGGAGGGTGACATCATTTTTCTCTGGTGCCGAAGGATGAATGAGGAGTCGCACTACTGATGCCAGGTACAGTACTAATATTCTTCACAAATATCGGACGAAACCCGAGAAAATAATGCGCGTTAACTACCGAAACGCTGTCCCCTCTGCCATGGGCTGGGCAAGCGTACAAGTTACGGTACTGCAATGCACAATGGTGATTTTCAAAGGTGTTGAGGGGTTACTACTCAGTCTTGATGACGATTTTGTCTGAAAAACCGCCACCAGGTGGTTGACTACACGGGCCATCGGCGAAAATCCTTTAGTTGGTTGTCTTTCCACACCGGTGGTCATCTGTCGTTGTGCTTCCCACATACTGCTGTAGTAACGGCTTGGGCCCGAACGTACCACCCCCCCCCCCCCCCCCAAGCCATTCGACGCTGTCATTTACAAGCTGTGGCCTGTTGCCCAACGGTGGTGTCACAAAACACAATTCCAGATTAATCGCGTTCGTTTCTGGTTGACGAGCCCCTACTCTGGACGATTGTGACCCGCACAAGTAACGCCTCGTCGGTCGAACGAGATCCCTCGCTCTGCCCACGGACACATCCGAGCGGAGACACACCAACTGGCAAAGCTATCATGCTCAGTACGGACCTCTAAACGTAGCCAATGCAGTAGTCCCGTTCGCGCTCTCCCTGAGGTCGACGAATGCACCTTCGACCATCCTTGCCCGGGACGTCAGCACCACTATGTGCATCTCTATTGGACGAGTTGCTTAGGTCTCAAGATGGTAGACTTGTGTTGTCAAGTGCCTAGCACCCCTACAGAACTACTACTGTGCTGTTTGTTCGGTCAGGGTATTTGAGACGGAATCAGGGCCATACCACGGTAGGTTGCGGGGGTGGTGGTGGGGGTACTCATTGCCATACCATGCATGGCCGTGGTCGTAGGACCGTAGACCCTTGAAACATTACAAAGCCGGGACGGAGCAGGTCGGGCTTTCACCGACCAGGCAGACGTTTCCTGCACCAAGCGCGAAGCATCGTGAGGTACTCGGTGAGTCTCACGGAGAGTTGCCTGTCTCCTTCTAAGAACCGGCTTCGAAGCGGACTTCGGCACCGTGTGCGTCCGTTCTCGCGTATGCTGCAGTACGTATTTTATAGTATTCCATAAGGCAATGAGGAGCGTTCTACTCGTTTGTTCCCAGATTGATATTCGCAGCGAATTCCCAGTTTATCGTACCAAAAATATCACCAACTATCACACCCTTACGTTGTGGCATACCAGCCAAGAAAACAATCAACCACCTGGTGCCTGGCTTGTATGTGACTACTCGCATTTTTTACCACAAACAGAACAATGTCCAACGTACCAACAGCATGCATGCCAGGTGTGGTGTAAAAACGGTGGTTTAACTCTCGTTTCAGTATTACAGATTAGATGCCACATTCCGAAGATATCCCGACTATTTTAACAGCAACACACCACACGAAAAAATAAAAGTTTTGTGATCCCGTCCACTGCAAGTCGCCCGTCTAGATTCACAGATGGTCTGCAGTTGTGCCTATCCGACAGTGATACGCATACACAATCCAGAACCCCTCCTAATCTTGACGGTGTGCACGCAAACTTCGAGTGAAACAATATCCCAAACAACTGTAATATTAGTATCATACATCAATTTTGTATCTAACAAGACCACCAAATACCAAAATCCCTGATTCTCAGAGCTCGAACACAAGCTACCAGATACCTGGTACATAATACCTAGTACTAGGATCCAGGACATCAAATCTCAAATCTCAAAATATCAACGTCGAAACACCTAAAACCAAACTACCAGAATCCCAAATCTCAATCTCAATCCTACAACCGAAACACAGCAGTACCCAACACCATAATACCAGGATATCAATTTCCTGGGACCAAGTTCAAAATAAAAACACCAACACACTAAAATACCAGAATCTCAAACGTCAAATAAAGAAACAAAATCCCCAATACCGAGATCAACCAATTGAAGTGTAGCTTTAGCCCATCTAGCAAAACAATCAGCTCAAGCTCATCGCAAGAATAAGAAAGGTAAAGCTCAAAAGGCTCCCGCGATGTTGCTTGGGTCAAGAAATGCGCATGCTGATTAGGGGACCGTGCGTGGATGATCGATATATATATATATATATATTCCTCCCTACGAGTACCCGTTTCCTGGTAAAGTGGTGCATCACGCCGATGTGTTTGGAGTTGGCGTTGGTGGCATGGGGTTCAGCGTAGGTTGCGCACACCTCACCCTGGCCACCCTTGAACACCGGTAAGCACTGCATGCCGACATCAGGTACATGGCATGAAACGCCAGACCTGCCTCAACTACAGAACTGCCATACTGAGACCTAGAACAACAGGACACACGAGCACCTCCAACACATCACCAGCCTCCCTGAGACTGACCTTCTGTCAGCCACCTTACTTGCGTACGAAGTCTAGGGCAGCAGACACCTGAAGCCTCAGGCCGCCTTCTGTATATCTCTGGAAAATAATCCCGAATGAGCTCGTCCGTCTCACATACCTAAAATGTCAAGTGCCACCCTCCAGTGCCCAAACGTCAGCGCAGCGCAGTGTCTGACCTCTGCTCTTACTTTGTTGAAGGTGTCTGGCCAAGACTGGGATGATAACCCAACCTGGTGCTTCATTCTCGTCGAACTCCGCCAGTCTCGTGCAAACAGGGAGCGGAACACTCTTACCACATTATATCCCGAATTCACGCACAAACTGGTCAGCGAATGTCTGCTGTGAAATCTCAGAAACCCTTTCCTCCAATCCCTCTTGTGAAAACACCCCGTAAATCAACGCAGCTCTCTCAGCTTCTTGACCGGAACCATATTGGTCCAAGTCCCTGCCAAAATTAGTCACTCCTCTCTTTCTCTCCTACCACGAATATATCTTCCTCATGTATACTGTAATGGTCACTGCACTCCTCTCCTCGATAAAAAGAAACGCGCATGCAGCCAGGTGCTGGGAGAATCTCAAAGTCAAACAAACACATGCTGATAGTAAGATGCTCATGCCATTGGCTCGATGCCTGCGTCAAGCCGTTCCAAGCTCTTCTTCACTCTCATAATACTCCCTAGCTCAACCCTAGGGCCAACGCGTGTGCACATGTTTTCCTCCAGGTCAGATTGCACGAAAGCTTGCTCAATATCTAAATGGCACAAGTCACGAACCAGCTCGCACGCCATCGCTATCAACAACCGAACGCTCGAAACAGTGACAGTGGGTGCGTACAGTGATCTGAAATCAGTGATAGCTCTCTGCTCGCCCCCCCGTGCCTACAAGTTCCGCCGTAGTCTTCGTGGGCCAATCGTACTCATCAGCCTCGCAACCAAACGCCCACACGGCATTGATGTAGTTGTCCACTGATTGCTACGCCGGCTTAAACGTCCCCGCATCCAACAGTCTGCATACCTCCCGCCTCGTCGAATCCTTCCAAAAGATGATTGTGCTCCGACCGCATGGCCTCCATGTGGTGTACTGGAACCTTGAGGTCAGACGCGTAGCAGTGCGGCAACTTCAGAGGCTAGTAGGGCGGCCATTGGTCGCCCAGGGTGGCGTCGATGGATGTCCTCCAGAGTGGCCCAGAAACGCCGCCAAACCACACGTTAGTCCCCCGCCCTTCCCAGAAGACGGCGTCTCCTCGCGGCCCTCGACAGAGGGAAACGGCTGCTGCCTGCAGCCCGCAACAAACGGCGGCTCCATGCGACGACCGGCATCAACGGCTCCACACGAAGCCAACATCGACTGCAGCGCCGTCTTCCCCCTCATCGGACAGTAGTCCGACGCTACGATTAAGTCCCTGGTCGCTTATACCGCTCGCGACGAGGGAGGTGACTCCTCCGGCATGGATGATAGCTGGACCGTCAACGTGTCTGCGAGCTGGACCGTCTTCGAGCGGGTACGGCCGGATATCCGCTGCGACTCGCGCTTGCGGTCGGAGAAGGGCGTGGGCAAAAGGCGACGATGATGACTCGGGCGGCAGTAGCGGCGGCGACTGTGGCTGAAGCTCTCGGTAACGGCGGCCGACGGTGGCTGGAGCGGCGTGGCAGCGACAGCGGCGATGATGCCCGGAATGGCAGCAGTGTGTAGTTATTGCTGAATTCCGACGTTGCGGATGCGGTGGCGTGCACTGATCCCTCGAAGACTGCTGGCCCTGGAAATGGTAGCACGGGCGCACGGAGGACCGAGGATCTTTCGCATCCCGTTGCTGGTATAGCAAATGTCGCCCCCCGACGCTTTGAGCTTCTGTTCGGCGGACGCGGCGTGGTTGTGGCCGTTATTGACAAAGAAGTACAAAACCGATTGGGCCTCGGATTCGGTACTGCGGCTCACCCGCATCATGGCTTCCTGGAAAGAAGGCACCACCTGCACGTCCGAGAGCCGCGAGAAAGAAAACTCGTGTAGTGACTGGTATAGACCTTGGACGCGGAGCGAGATTGAGCAGTGGGAAGCCCAAAGGACAGCTTTTAGCCACAGACGGTTACTGTTGGCACCAAGGTTGGGGATTCGAGTGAGAATGACGCCTGGAAAAGGCCGCCGAATCTCGCAAAGAGCCGCATGACCATGCTATAGGTGCCCCAGATCGCTGTATTGACAGACTCGTTCTGTTGTGGCTAAGCACCCGTATTAAATATATATTTTTTCATGATACTCCGCCAATATTGTTTTCCTTTGATTTGATTTGCATCTGATTGGTCGACAAGTGGATCACCAAGCAGGCGTTATGGCGTTTGATTCGAATTAACCGAAAAAAAACGAATTCGACGATAAGTCTTTTGGTACTTATTTTGCTCTTCTTGTCATTCAATTTGTGGAGTTTGTCCAACTCGACGTGGCATGTTCCTGAAACCGAAGCAAGCCACGCAAACTTGAGCCGTGTCGTCGACTGCTTCACAGGTGAGATCCACCATTCCCTAGAGACTGGGCCGCCGGAGCAGCCACAGCGCGAGGTCCGACGGCCCCTAGCAAAGAGTAGACCTTCCGCGGCGCCTACGAAATTAACAAGGCCGTCGCAAACCCATTGTTTCCTCCTTCTTTGCCTCGCAAACTACACGGGCACTGACCAGGTCACGACTTCGCTCAGAAGATCGATCTATCCTCGTCGCTGCTGCTTGCGTGGGGCTTCGGGGCTGTGCCAGCCACCCAAGACATCCCAAGAGCGATAGTTTCTTCGGCGGTGCCGGCAGAAACAATCGACCGCCGACCGTGGCGCCCCGGAGAGCACGCGGGCCGTCGCTCGTTTCGTGGGTTGCCCTCGGGTGATCGTTGATCCTCGTGCGTACTTCGACCCTTCAGCAAAGTACGCTAGTCCTCGAAAGGACCCAAAGGCATATTTTTTCACGAAACTCTATTCAAATCAAATCAATTTTTTTTTTTCCTATTCGATTATCACGAAAAAGGTTTCTCGCTAAGACGGGCCCTAACTCGGGGCCGTGTACTCGAGGTGGACCCCAGGGGAGTCGAGTCGCAGAGGTCGACGTAGCAGCGGCTGATGAACTCCCCACAGTTGTCCGTGCGAAAGACGTCCGGTCGCCTCATGTCGTTCATGTTGGCTACGAACTTCTGCACGTATGTTTTTTTTGTTTAAAGGGTTTCTTCCTTATTCCGTACGGCCGCATCCACCTAGGGGCGCTGTCGGTGAAAAGTATCATGTAAACGGACCCGGCCCATGGACGCCGCTTAGGGGCCGACCAGGTCGATATACACCGTCTCCCTAGGAATCCCCGCGGGTGAAGTCGTCCTCCGTGGCACCCCGGCGCGCCTCCTGGCATCCATCACGTGGCTGTAGTACGCCCGTCAGAGTTACACCATGCTGCTGAACCGTCTCCCTCAAAATAACCTCGTTGATATGGTCGGAGGAGAAACCGGAATTGGTGAACACCAACAGTCTTCTCAAAGGGTTTCCTACCGTGAACGGACGCTTGGCTGGTGTAAGGACAGCTGAAGCGGTCATGCCTACCTTACCAAGACGACGGGTCATGCCCATCTGAACTCTTGTACGCAGGGCTTGCGCTTCCGCAGCAATGAGAGAGGGTGAAAATAAAAACAACACTTCCGCAGCATTGAGAGAGGGTGAAAAAAATAACAACAGTGTGTGCAGTGTCGCTTTTCCATGCACTAGCTGAGTATCTGAGAACACACACATATCCATCTTCTGTATGTCGGGGGTTGTAGCAAGGAGCCTAGTATTCCACCGCTCGTTGCTCTACTCCTGGGGGTGACACTGGAAGCATCTCGAAAGCGCACTGCATCGATGTCCGTATGTATACGACTACAGTAGCACCACGCTGCACACCCGTCGTAGATGTCCTTGCACTGTAGCTCGGGTACCCCCCCCCCCCCCCCCCCCCCCTGAACAGCCCGGGCTGTTTCATGTGACAAATGCTGCACTAATAGTTTCTGTTGTTGTTAGTTCTTTTGAGTTCGGACGACGAACAAATCATTGCCTCATTCAGCGTTCAGAATGAAAAAAAAACTGACGCAAGTCATCGAATGCCACCATCAATTTCATCTAGTCAATTCTCCTTCCCTGCGTGTGCTCAATTGAATACGCCCTACCACCCCTTGCCCAATTGTTGTTCCCGATATGATGTCATCATCGGATTACACATTGCTACATCTAAAATTTGTCGTTGTGTCTTCCGTCCGTCAACCCTTGACCGCATGAGCTCCAACACTGATCACTCATAAACATTGCCCCCAAATAAGAGATATAGAAATATATTTTGCTCTTGACACTCTCCCCATACTCTTAATGTCGCAAAGGGGTTTAATTAACCCTTTTGGCTTGAGTAGACTGTAGTATAACGACCTAATATCCGAGACGTTCACGGGCTTTTTCATCAACCATACGGTCCAGTCATGCTACGTGTGTCATACACTCTCCTGTCTGTGCTACAACTTCAACCATACCAGTACCTCCTACTCGTGCCCAGGCAGCCCGGGCTGCTTCGTGCGCGGAAGATGCTGAAACCGTTTTACTCGTCATCGACACTTTTGTTTCTGAGTGATGTCCTGAAGAAAAAACGTCGACAAGATGGTATACGTACGCCTAAATAATCCTGGAAAGCATGCCTACAAGTACAGGGTAGCATAGCCCTATCAATCCTGATGGCATCTTGAGGAGTCACTCCTTCACGAGGTGCAGTGTGTATGTATGTAGAGAACGCACGCTCGATGTATCATGCAGCTTGCCAAGCTGGTGGTCGGGATAGCCCATTCACAGCCGACGCATTTGTTTAGTGTTTGCCGAAAGGTGCTGACGGACGCGTTGCTAGGGAATGTACGGGTAGTACACTCAAGTTTTGTTTTACGCTCCCCACTCGTAAGGCGCTCAAATCCCTCCCCGCCCTCCCCCCCTACAGCCATTAACTCATCGAAGCTTCCATCCATATGCAGGTCCGCCTCACAAGCGGTTCTTAGGAGGATGCAGCACACCCTTCATGCGACTCGCCGAACACCTCACGTTACGCTTCGCGCTTGGTGTAAAGTCTGCCTGGTCGGCGAAAACCCGAAGTGTCTCTGTCCCGACTTTGTAGGGATGCGAGAGTATATGGTCACACGACTACGGCCATGCATTATATGAGTACCCCCCCCCCCCCCCCCCACACAACCGAGTTTTAGGGGAAATTGTAAGCTCAAAGTCCCGATTGCACTATTTCATGGAGTCATTAATTGGATGAATAACTACTGTGAATTAGACATCCCTTCCAAGGGTATAAGGGAGCACTCGCAGTTGAGGAGCCCCGCCTCGGCAGTGACACAAATTTTGGAAATTTAAAGTGCAACCTTAGAGTGACGCGGCTCAACACCTAGTGCTCATACCCCAGATCGGTCATGACACCCGACGCTGCACACTCCTCCCAGACAGTTGCGGCGTGTCGTTCCGGCATTTGTTTCCTCCACTGATCGACCATGTCGGCAGAGTTCCTCTTGGTCGAAAAGGGGTTGTTCTTAGATCGTGACAGGTTCGAGCACAAGCGTCGCCCGCCGCCACCGCCATCGACGTCGCCACGGCTAGCACCGCCGCCACTTCCTTCGGCAGCTTTGCCGCCGCGACTGTTGACGCTGGCGCTGCTTGGCTGAACCATACGTCTGACTCCGTCCCCACTATCATTGTTGATGTCGTTGTTGTTGCTGCTGCTGCTGCTGCCTGGCTGAAGCTTGCGTCGAGCCTCTTCCTGATGTGACTTCGGCGACCAGTAGTAAGCGGTGTTGCGGGCATCAACTCCGCGGAGATTGCTGGCTCCTCCGGTGTCGCCGCCGCCGCCGCCGCCGCCGCCGCCGCTAGCGCCACTGCCCCCGCCTTCTGCATCCCCAAGGTTAGTATGACTGCCGATGTTGCTTTCCTGCAACGTGCGCCGGACCTCTTTCGGGTGCGTGCCCAGCAAGGAATCGTGAGCGTTTTGGCGGGCTCCAACTATGCTGAATTTTTTGCCGCCGTCGCCGTCGCCGTCGCCGCCGGCGCCGGCGCCACCACCACCACCACCATCAGCCCCCACGCCTTCTTCCCCCCCGCCGTTCTTATGGGTGCTGTTGTTGCTTATTAGCTGAAGCATGCGCGGGACCTCTTCCTGGGGCGTGTTCAGCGTCGAATAGTATGCTTTTTCGTGGACGTCGGTTCCGGGGGGACTGGTCCCCGCGATCAAGCGGCGCATCGCGCTGTGTACCGCCGAAGGGTCGCAGTTGGAAATCTTTGTGTTTTTGTCGACCCACGTCAAGACGGTCGAGGGGGGTTTGCCGAGTCTGGACCAGGCATAGATGAACTCCGTCTCCAGCTTGGGGAGCGTGGCGAAGTCTTCGTACCGAACCATCAGATACCTACGTACGAAAAAACAAAATTAGGGCGTCGAAAGAAGAGCGGATTTAGACGAGAGATCAAGTGTGGAGGCATGCTACGGGAGGGGAGGGGGGGTGGTGCGGTCGTGATCGGCTTGTAGTAGGTCATCTAGATCCTGGCCTGTCGATATCAGGTGTTGAGCAGGGTCTGTACGGTACATGTCCCGACTCAGCAAACCTCTATCCTGCTGCTGTAGGTCAAATACACCCCCCCTGCACACGCCGCTACATGAGCTTGATCACGCAGAGCAGGGATCTATCCGCCCTTCATTCAACATTTACAATTTTCAAAACAAGCGGTGACCGAACCGATGATACGTCCGCTGTGTGTATGTTTGCAAAACAAATTGGATTGCAAAACAAAACGTATCGTGCGCAGCTTCTCAGGGACACTTGACACGAAAGTGGCCGGACGTTTTTTGGCCCAACCATGCCTGGCACTGGAATGGTGCTATTACGGGGGACCATAGTATATAGGACCTACGGTACACACGAAAACCTATATATTTCCCTATTTTTACTAACAAAATTAGGTCCCATTTACTATGGTCCCCCGTAATACCTACGATAGTAGGAGGCGGAGGACATGATGTCAACCATTGTTTCCACCACCACCGCGTTTTTTGGCTACTCGGGCGAGCGGCTCTGCTGTACCTTTTCACTCCAAACTGTCCTGGCGCAGCAGCGTCTTGAAAACGTTTCATGGCAATCCCACATCACGAAACGCAAAAACGACGAACCACACAGAACCTTGTACCAGGACCGAAGTCCCGTTTTGGGGAAATAAATACCTGGAATTTGAGTGGTTGGTCCCCGGAAACGGGACTGGATGTTTTTTTACCCTAAAAGGCCAGAAATACCGCACAATGAATAAAATCGAATCTCTGAGTGGCTGCAGAAATAAAAACGTCATGGTATCTTTCGGGGACGCCCGAGATAGAGTCCAAAGCAATGGTTGATAGCTTTGGCGATATCAACCGTTTAACACTAGAGCAGCGAGAAGCGTCCGGCAGTAGTACGTACTACTGGTATTACGGGGAACCATAGTACATAGGACCAATTATTGTTCGTAAAAATAGGGAAATATATAGGTTTTTGTGTATACCATAGGTCCTATTAACGATGGACCCCTGTAATAGGATCATTTCGCTCCCGTAGCTATACGACGCCTCCTTATCATGGTTGAATCTCTCAGAAGACACCAATTCGTATCACCCCCCCGCCCCGCCCACCCCACACCATAAAATAAATCAATTCATTGATGCTGTCATCCGTATGCAAGTCCGCCTCTCAAGCGGTTCTTAGTAGGATGCAACTCACCCTTCATGCGACTCGCCCAACACCTCACGGCGCTTCGTGCTTGGTACAAGCAGTGTCTGCCTGGTCGGTGAAAACCTGACGTGCTCCGTCCCGGCATTGTAGGGATGGATGCGAGGGTCTATGGCCATATGACTACGGCCATGCACGAAAATGAGTACACCCCCCCCCCCCCCCCCCCGCCTTCCCCCGATCTCGCAATGACCGTTGCCGAAGTAATTTTATTGTTATGCTTGCCGTAATAAGCATTCACATGTTTTGCCGTCATCAATGTTTCCCCTCTGAAGTCCCAAATGGGTTGTAAACCCTTTCAAGGCAAAAAACTGCAGATCCGTTTTGGGGACAAATCTGAGTAGTTTGTCCCCCCAAATACGGGACTGCAGCAGTCCGAAATGGGTTATTTAGGCAAAAAACTGCAGTCCCGTTTGGGGGACAAACCACTCAAACTCTAAGTAGTTCGTCTCCCAAACGGGACTGCAGTTTCCTAAAAGGGTTAAGGGCAAAAACTGCAGTCCCGTTTGTTTGGGGGGGGCTTAAGGGCAAAAACTGCAGTCCCTTTTTTTTGGGGGGGGGGGGGGGGAATAAGGGCAAAAACTGCAGTCCCGTATTTGGGGGGGGACAAACTACTTGGAGCTTGAGTGGTTTTGTCCCCCAAACGAGATTTCGGTTTTTTACACTAAAACGGTCGGTTAAGGACAAACCAACTCAAGTCCAAGTAGGTTGTCCCCCGAAAAACGGGACTGCAGGTTTGGCCCTGAAAAGATAAAGGGCAAAAAACTTGAGTCCCGTTTTCGAGACAAACCACCCTCAATTTCTTAAGTAGTCACAGCAAGTGCAGTGGGCGCACGGTGCTATTACGGGAGTACATAGTTAATAGGACCTATGGTACATATAAAACCTACATGCTTACCTATTTTTACTAACAATATTTGATCCTATTTACTGTGGTCCCCCGTAATAATAATAAGAGTACTCGTAGTGAAAATGCAAACCCGACGGCTTAGACCTACAACGAAAACTACAGCTGCTCGTAGAATAGTATAGTACCTGGCACGCGACACGACCATGTTTACGTGTTGATAATTTGGGAGTTCGCAATTTCAGGCTGAGATTTTCTGGTATTTTCTAGAAGTTAACGGCGAACGCTGTAGTGGTGGAACCCGAGCATGAAGGCAAGGAAATGGGAGGCGGGAACAATCGGAACTGGCTTGGAAGGCAGATTTCTGTAATCTTGGTTTCACAGGAGAATTCTTGTGCTGCCGCATCATTTGTCCTCTGCGTGTGGTGAGAGGTGGAAGGGGGCTGTTGTTGAGAGTTGTTCGACATCGTAGGGGCTTGATTCAAGGCATCACAAGCCCGCTCTGCTCTCCTTCTTCTGATAACCCGCTTGACGGGTATGGACACTTGTCCGAGGGACTTCCCTCGGGCGCTTGTCTACTCTTCTCCTACAGGCTATCCTGACCGTCGTACTGCAAAGGAAACTTCAGAGTCCCGGGAATACTCTTCGGGTGTCACATCGCTTCGATGCTGCGGGCTATCCCATAACCACTTCTTCGACAGCCTAATGCTACCCCATATCAGCATATGTGCTCGGCGAGGAACGCTGCTCTAAATCCTGTACTTCTTTGAGGGCAACCCGGTCAAATTCTACGTAGTTTGTCCCCTAAACGGGACTGCAGTCCTACTGAAACGTTTAAGAGTCTATCTATAATCAGCGTCGACACCAATAATGTATGCCGCGAGCCTTGTGTAGCCGGAATTTCGCAGGAGATTCTCAAAAACTGTCGTCGCGTTCTGCATACCACCTAGAAACATGTAAAACACACACACAAAAAAAAAAAAACCACTGGCGCTCGAACGACGTACCAGGTATATACTTGGGCAGAGTTCCCTTGGTTAAAAAGGAGCCCCTGCCGGTAGTCAGACGTGCTTATTGTAACAAATAACGCCTCGTTTTTTATCTCCATCGTACCACGCGTCGCTTCCGTACCGTATAGTATACATACCGTGGCTCACACTTCTCACTGGCGCTGTTCAAGTCAGCGGGCTGGGGTTAGGGTCGGGGTTATGTGATTTGGAGAGGGCAAGGGCGCCAAGAGAGGTGATGATCCACAGAAGGAGTGTGACACAGGTGTCTGTGCTTGGCCAACTCAGACAGACCCAGTTCGTATTGACGTTTTCTTGTGTGAGGCTTGCTCGAAGCGGCGAGTGAGACGAGTGAGAGGGAAGGGGGGTGAAGCAGGAGGATGGTTTTCGAAGCAAGAAGTATCATCTGACATACAACCGGCTATAATCTACTGGCAAGGGTACACGCGTCACCCTCAACTTCCTTATGACAGTTACTTGCAACCACAGCCGAAGCAGTTTCTGTACGCCAACGAGCACATACATACATCTGCCTACGCGAAAACCTTCCGAATAAGAAGCCCGACACATAACGATCACCACCTACCTGTCGTAGCTCAGGGTCTCGGACATGACCAGCTGCTGCCTGTACGTGCCGCAGACACTGTCACGTGTCGTGGGTTTCAGAAGAAGCGGTCAACAGGTCGGGGAGACAGAGGGAAACCTTCACAGATCAGGGTAGGCCACAGATCCCCGTTTATTTATTTCACAATCTACTGTTCGTTGTAGACGTTTCAGGGTATATCTCCAGCCAGCCTGATCCAGGGCCTTTTTACAGCCCACCTGATCCGCACATGACCCGCACGATCCATTGTCTCACCGCAGTCAGTCGTAGATGATTATTTATTGCGTTAGCCATCTGTCCATCCGGCAGACACTGCTGTGACGTATTCACGACGTCGATCACTCAGAAACATTCTCCGAGAGAAGAAGAAAACCAAGGAGCGACACGAGTAGATAATCAAAACCTATATATTTTCCTATTTTTACTAACAATATTTGGTCCTATTTACCATTGGCCCCCCGTAATGGTATTCGACTATAGGATGAAGCTGCTTTCCTGGCCAGTTCAGAGAGTGCATTCCATTCCCTTACCACGATACTCAGGCTCTACTACAACACTGGTCCACCAGGCACCTGGGAATATCATAATGACCGCAAATGGCACAGGATCTACAGCAAGCATAGTACTACTGCTGCTGCTGTCGGTTACTCGCAGAAGTGGATACCAGGCGCAGATCGTGACCTGACTGATGCTAAAAAACTTGCGCAACTTATTATCGTAACTGTAACTGTAGGATCGAGCTGCTCTTGAAGGTAGAAAAAATGAAAAAAAAAAACGGGTGCTACGATAGTATTACGGGGGACCATAGTAAATAGGACCAAATATTGCTAGTAAAAATAGTTAAATATATAGGTTTTTATGTATACCATAGGTCCTATTAACTATGGACCCCCGTGATAGTAGCTAAAGTGAAATGTTGTGGGGAATGGAAATTTGGAAACGGCTCGCAGAGAAGTGTATGAAAAGTGTACGAGGGATACTACTGATTTACGGAAGTATATTTGGTTTATATAGGAACGGCATCTACGCTATTTTGTCAGAAGGCAAGAATAATAATAATAGTAGTGGTGCTCGAGTTTTTAGCTTTAAACAAAAAAAACGACCGATGGACTGCTGTTTGTTGCTGTTTACCACTCATCCGAGAAAATGGTTGACATACTGCGAAGGTGTTACCTACTGAGCTATAATATATGGGTAAAAGATCGATCGATTACCCAGCCCAGGGTAAATCCTTATAATACTCTTCCCCCCCCCTCTGAACGGCGGGATCTTTGGGGCGTCAGAACCGTGTACGTCTGTACACGCTGACCTACCCGCTTCGTTTCATTAGCACCTGGGGAACCAGGGAGAGGTGTTTCGTTTTTTAAGGGCGCCCGCGCAAGCGTTTCTGTAAAAAAAGAAACGTTCGAAGTGAGGTTCGAACCCGTGTCCTGCCGACGACGCCAAATGTGAAGGTATTACCTGCTGAGCTATAATATAGGGGTAAAAGATCGATCGATTACCCAGCCCAGGGTCATCCTTGTAGCAATAATACACTGCTGCGTACGAGACGGGTTGTAACTGAACCGAACCTTGACCCTCACCCCTTGAACGCTAATCCGGACCCTAAGCCAATCAGACCAAACGATTCGAGGAAATGGTTGACACACACGGTGTACGAGACGAACCTAATAACTTTTACGGGGGGACATGGTAAATAGGACCTAACGTTTTTAATAAAAATAGGTAAATATATTAGTTTCTTTGTATGCCATAGGTCCTACTAACTATGGACCCCCGTAATACAACCCAGCCTAAACCTCAAAGCCAATCAGCGCAACCCTAATCCTGACCCAACTAAATAAGCCGATCAGGGCAAACCTCGAACAAGTGGTAAAAAAGCTCTGTCTACTGTTTGGGGCTCTCCTAAACAAATTACGAACACGAACGAACCCAATTAAATAGGAGCATCTACAGTTCATTTGTGGTTATGCAATACAGTATTTTCCGTCACAACCTGATAATATACGAACCTGATCCATGAGATTGTCCGGCGGGTTGTTTGCTTTTTCATTTTTTTTTTGTCTGCAACTAGAGAGCTCCCCTTAAGCGAGGAGCATCAGAAAATAAATGCAGGTGCGCCCCTACTACACTACCGTAGACTGGGCGCCCGGTAATAGCCATTTCAGGACTGCACAGTTTCATTTTGGGGACGGACTACTTGGAATTAGAGTGGTTCGCCCCCAAAACGGGACTGCAGTCCTAAAAGGCTTAAAAAACGTTCAAATTGGTATCCACGCTCATCGTAATATTTTTTTTCCGACGTTTGACCCAACTCTGTTGTGTGTGGTATAATTGTTTAGGGTGATATCCCACGGCTGCGCTATTAATAGCTGTGCTTCTCAACCCTATTTTCTCATTGTTTTGTGTCATTCTGTTGAGCCCATTTTTTTTTCACAACATCCTGTCTCTCATTAACTACGGGATAGACCACATGCCACAATGATCCGCCCGATGTAAACATTCCAAGCAAAAGCTACGTATACTTGTACCTTCAAGCTACGCGCCCGGAACTACTGCTGTATAGCAGCTCCCACTGCATTTCGCGCAATCAATCGAGCAGCTCACACCGCTGTCTCTGCAGCAACTCCTTCTGGTCGCTTCGTCGGAACATTGCACTAGCTCGGAGCCTAGGTAAGCTACCACGAGTACGTAATCATCACGGAACCTAGCTGTGGGTCGCTCGGTACAATGAACTGCAGGGTGCATACACCTACGACGCGTAGCGGTAGAGGTGAGTTGATCGAGGACGGTACGGCAAGCGCGCACCCTTCCTCCTGTTTCTCCTCTTGTCTTTCCACGCTTCTTGTATTCTTCTTCGCCCGCAAGCGGCAAGTTTCGGCATGAAATTACCTTCTTTGATTTCCAAACGCCAAAGTCAGGTAGTCTTGACGTTTTTAGAACTACCGTCCCGCTGTGGGGACGAATTGCCCCACAAGGGGTAACCAGTGCAAAAAAAACTGTACACTATTTACGGGGGACCATAGTAAACAGGACCAAGTGTTGTCAGTAAAGATAGGCTAATATATAGTTTTTTGTGTGTGCCGTAGGTCTTATTCACTGTGATGGTCCCCCGTAATACAATCGTCACCTGCCAAGTAAGGGTGTTCCATACCAATGGGATGCATACCAATCTGGTACGTACGTATGGCCCTAACTTTTACTACATGTACCATGCATGCATGTATTTTGCATCGCCTCGTCATGAAAACGCCTCTTCGCGATCTCTTCGCGTTCTCACTGTCTCGCGAGGACACGATGAGCCCTCTCCGCGGCCTCCTCGTCGGCGAGGGAGTCCCACCCGTGGAACAAAGGGTCCCACTTCTTCGCCACCTTGAAGCCGAAGGTTCCCAGCTCAGAGCGAACTACTGCACGGGGGTCGCGAACCAAATGCAGGAACTTCAGTCCCGAGGCTTCGCAGCCCGGGCCGCTGATGCCAACTCGCGTCCGGATCAATTTCACCACCACCGCCCTATATTATGGGTATCGTCACCGGGGCAGGGGGGGGGGGGGGGGGGGGGGGTGAGGGGGGGGGGTGTACTCATTATCGTGCATGGCCGTAGTCTTATGGCCATAGACCCTCGCATCCCTACAATGCCGGGACGGAGCACGTCGGGCTTTCACCGACCAGGCAGACATTGCTTGCACCAAGCGCGAAGCGAAAAGTGAGGTGTTGGGCGAGTCGCATGAAGGGTTAGCTGCATCCTACTAGGAATCGCTTTAGAGGCGGATTTTCTTGCATATGGATGACAGCGTCAATGGATTGGTTTAATTTCTGGTGTTGCCACTTCCAGAGACAGGAAGGGGTTCACTATGTAACTGCCTCGTGGGTGCCTCACCATATACACAACTACGTGATACGATAATCCCCGTTGTGCGGAGTGAAGGTTCTCCCCGCGCAAAAAATGATCTAACTTGACCGCCAGCCGTGGTAGCCGCCTAAAAAAAAAACAGTACCCTGGCTGTCTAGCTCACGCAGTGAGAGGCGTGTGTTTCCAGCGTTGTCGCCAGCCGACGCCAACCCAACCTATATATATATATATACCAGGTATATAATATAGGGGGGGGGGGGGGGGGGGGGGGGGGGGGGGGGGGAGCGGTGGAGGGCGTTCTGTGAGACGTCACCGGACGGGTCGCGTGCTGCACTATATGTGGGGCAGTCTTTTCTCTGTATACCCTCACCTCTACGTACCTTGATGCCGCAGAATTTTAGTGATTTTTCATTCAGACGTAAGGACGCGACCACACTCGCGGGAAGATCGGATTTGGCGAGGCCAACCCAGTTACCTCTATCTGAAGTGAGTTCGTAGTTTTCAGCCCCCCCCCCCCCCCCCCCCCCCCCCCCCCCCCCCTCTCCCCCCCCCTCCCCCCCCCCCCCCCCCCCTCCCCCCCCCCCCCCCCCCCCTTCCCCCCCCTCCCCCCCCCCCCCCCCTTCCCCCCCCTTCCCCCCCCTCCCCCCCGAAAAAAACTTGATGGTTTGTGCAGCAGCCCGGGCTATGTCGATAACGTTGTGGGGTTGGTTGTAGCTGAGCTCCCCATTTACGTTGCACCATTCCGAGCTACCACGTCAGGAGTACGTACTGCAGAGCGTTCGGTAGAACAGGGGGGGGGGGGGGGAGGCAAGATAGAGGGCCTGATCCTATCGACACGGGACTGAAAAACACGCCTTCATCCCGCCTGTTACGTGAGAGTTACCCTGGATCAGGTAATCGATTGATATGTTGCCCCTGCGAATAGCTCGGTAGGCAGCACCTTCACATTTGTCGCCGTCGAGGACACGAGTCCGAGTCTCACTTCGAACGTTGATTACACTTTTTTAGGCGCTTGCGCGCGCGTTGCTACAAATATTTCTCCCAGGTTCCCCAGGTATTGAAACGAAGCGGGTATAGGTCAACGTACGGCCGTATACGCTATTGTTACGTCCCCAAAGCCCATCGCCCAGAGGGGTGCTAATATTTATTTCGGATTGCCCTGGGACTGGGAAATCGATCGATCGTTTGCCCATACAGCTCAGTTGGTAACACCTTTCAGACGCCCGATTATAACGACGCATTCGCCGGTTTTGAAGGCATCTTTAGTTTCTTATTCTTCTTGTCTTTTTGTTTTTTGGTTCTTGCGTTTCTAGCATCCGCCCATGTTCAACATGAGCTTCATCGTCGAATACTCATAGAGAGGCGCTCCACGATAGAGATTCACCCTAAATTTTCTGAGGCTCCTCAATTGACCTTAAGGAGCTCCATACCTCACCCGAAAACTGACTTCAGCCAAAATCACATTGCATCCCGATGAATAATCCCATGGCCCAGGTATACACAATCGTCATTTTTCGAAACAAGATTGGCATTCATTCCGACGATTTTGGGTTAAGGAGCCCCGTCGCTCAGAAAAACTTTTTAGCGGAGATGTGTTACCTCTATCGTAGGACACGTCTAAACACCCCCAGAAAATTCGTAGAAAATGTAGATAGGAACAGTGCTATGAAAGGGGGCGGGGTACCCCCCTTTTCTGGAGCTGCAAGCCGGCAGGATTTCACGGTTAAAATTCTGGTCGGTAGATGCCCTAAACCAACAAGCTGACTTTTATAGTCGGCGTGTCGGCTGGCGAAGCCAGCCGACAGCCAACTGACTGGCCGTTCTACGCCAGGCGAGCGAAGCAAGCCAAATTACTGTAGCATCCCATGGCCAAAATTCCCCCGCCCAACATCTACTTGGTGTAGGTCTATGCATGGGAGATATACTTTGTTGTGCGGAAACGTACGAAATATTTTGTTCTTTTATCAGACCGACGGTCCTCTCACTCGCGCTTTCTGCGCTGCGCGGCACGCACGGAGTCCGCGTGTGCAGCCCGGCTCAAAATGCGGGCCCCGGCCGGGTTCCGTGGCGTGTGGTACTCCGGGCCTTCAAAGTCGCGAAGTCAGGCGAATAAGCACTAGGAGGTAAGTGCTATATACTCCGATGTACCCGGTGGCATGCATCAACCCGCGGTGATACACAAGGGGTTCCAATCCTTGGGTTAAAATGCGAGGTCCGGGGTTGACAGTCAGACGGGCCCCGGGCCGTGCTTTAGTTAGAGATAAAATCAAAACGTCCACTGAGGTATCTGTCGGTGGAGTAAACTCCGAGGGCCGGTGTTAACGTCCAGGCGAACCCCGGTTTGTGCTTTTGTTAGGAGATACACCAAAATAACCGCTGAGCCATAGCCGTCGGCGCTGTGACTGATAGGTTGGTGGCAATGGTGTCTACCTAACGGGAGAAAGACGAGCAAACGTTTTGAAGGGGGGAAAAAAAAGGAGCAATCTGTGCAGTATCGCAGCAAACTGAAATTTTAAATAGGCGCCTCGTTCCTCTTTGTAGGAATTCAGTGCGAGCAGACAACACCAACCATGCGTGCATACAGAAGAGGGAGTTAGACTTCGTTCATGGGTTTCCTATTTTTCTGGTTGGCCTGAATGCATGCTACGATGTAGGGGCGCGCCGGGATGTTTCTGAGGTTCCTGCCTTGATGAGCTCGCTAATTAAACCGCTCAAAACCGATTACTCATTCATGACAAAAATGTAAGGCCAAATCCCGACGAACCTCGTGACCTTAGGTACCATTTCGAAAAAATGTTTCTAATACCACAGAAAACGATTTTCTGGGTAGTTCTTCAGTTGAGGATCTCCCATCAGTTCCAGTGACAATAAAAATGGCCAAAATTGGTGCTACCCCAAGCGTAGAACGCCCCCCCTCGGCTATCTTCTTTCGGGGAATGTCCATGGGTGATCAACGTCGAAGTTTAGTGATAGTGGTGCACTGTACCAGGTGCATCTAACAAGAGAAAGGCGTGCAGGCATCTCTCTAACGGGATACGCACGGAAAAAAACTAAAGATTAGTGGGTCGAGTACCGCAGCATTGAAAATATGAATAAACCTCGCGTGCTTTTGGTATGTATGTATAGAAATTCAACGCCAAACGGACGCACGACACCCACACCAACCACACGGCCATGTTAAACAGGATTGTCCATTGGGCTGGGTAATCCATCGACCTTTTACCCCTATGGCTCGGTTCAGAGGAGGCGAAGAGAGCTATAAGGATCACCCTGGGCTGGGTAGTCGTCTACCCCTATTGAGCTCAGTAGGTAATACCTTCACAGTCATCACGACTGCTGCTGCAGGCCGTGATTGCTGCTGCAGGCCGTGATGTGGCATGCCTCTCCCGGAGCTCTTGCTGAGGCATACAGGGGAGGGTCGCTTTTCTTATGTCCTTTTTTTTTTCGGCCACTCGGAGCCACTGCTGTTCTTCTGGCCGAGTGACTACGCACTACCCTATTCGTTCACCACGTCTTTAAGTCGACGCGTCCTACGGTGACCGAGGTAGTACGTTTTGGACACATTTGTTTCTGCCTGGGCGGGGGGGGTTCCTCAACCGCAAGCAAATTCCCCACAACGCCGTTCTCGCCTCTACAAAACTTTCGGTGTGTTCCTGCGTAGCCCACGGGGGATCGGTCATCGAGTCTTGTTTTTGTTTTTGTTTTTTTGTTACCCTTTTATGCTTTCGAAAAAAACAATAACAGTCTCAGGGGGAAATCAAAAGAGAAAGCTCCATAATAAGCGAATGATCTCCAGAACCAACTGACAGTAGTAGTAGTAGTAGTAGTAGTAGTAGTAGTAGTAGTAGTAGTAGCAGCAGCAGTAGTACTACTACTAGTAGTAGTAGTAGTAGTAGTAGTCGTAGCCCCTTTACCATGGCATGCCTCATTTTTTTTTCTTCTTCTGTTTTTTTTTTTTTTTTCTGCGATATAAGAACCGCCGTGATTATGTTATATCGACGCGCGCTGCGATAGGTGGGGTACAGCATAGTTTCGGCCTAAAACACATTTCTGACTGCCGCGGTTCCTTGACCGCACCGAAGAACAACTGACTGTACCCAAATATCGTCGGAGTGTTTTACGTACATCGTTCGTTGTACACCTACTTAAGGTGGTCGGGTTTCGCACGTGCACGGTTTTTTTTCTCAAACGCAGCAGTTTCTGGGTGACTTATTACTGGTATTTACGGGGTACCATAGTAAATAGGACCAAATCTTGTTAGTAAAAATAGGCAAATATATACCGGTACGTTTTTGTGTGCACCGTAGGTCCCATTTACTATGGCCCTCCGAAATAGTAATATTTCTATTAATGGCGCCTTCCCGGTAGTGCTAATGACTACCCAATAGTGCTACGTAATGACTTGCTATTAATAACAGCGCTTACCGACTTACTAATAGTACGAATGACTTACCAACTTGTACCGATGACTTACTGATAGTACCAATAACTTACTAATAGTACCATTGGCGTACTAATACTACTATTACGGGGGGGGGCATAGTAAATAGGACCAAATATTGTTAGTAAATATAGGGATATATATATATATATAGGTTTATGTGTGTACCGTAGGTGCTATTTATTACGGTCTTCCGTAATGATGACTTACCAACAGTGGTACAGTAATTTCTTATTACGGGGGTCCATAGTTAATAGGACCGATGGTATACATAAAACCTATATATTTACCTATTTTTACTAACAATATTTGGTCCTATTTACTATGCCCCCCCCTAGTAGTAATAATACTAATGACTTACTAGTAGCATATATCACCTCAAGCAAGGATCCTCAGGCAAACGCGGGCCTACACCCTATCAATAGACGTGTCTATAGTTTATTCATGCTATCCCAACACATTTTTTCGGTGAAACTATGGAGCCGTTCGCCCGAAGGACCTACTAGCGGCTTTGAAAACCATTCTTCGCTCGTCCGTCCGTCCGTACTTACTTGCTCTTCTTGCATGTCTCCATGGCCGTGTCGTGTGCCCGAACAAGCGCTTCGACGGTGGAAGCGGCTGCTGCTCGGTGAAGATCAATCAGCACCGGCGATCCCGCCTTCAACGCCGCCCCCCCATCTCTCGCCAGTCTGTCAGTGTCATGCAGGGTGAACTCACATCGGCATATCCTAAAGTGAAAATGCCACAAAAACGAAAAATGACCAATACGACGTATTGGTGGGGGTGGGAGTGGGGGGTGGGTGGGGGGGGGGGGGGGGCGTACTCATTTGTTGCTTGCCTTAGTCATTTGACCATTGATCATGCATCCCTTTCGAGACGGAGCACCGTTCCTACTCCTAATAGAGACACCTTCAACAATTGGACGCTCAATACGTTGTTTCCATGTATCACATAGAACATTTTTGCTGATCTTATCCCCTTTCTGTCTGGCCGCCTGTGGCCACCATCTATCTCCTAGGATAGCGATCGTTTTCTCGCTGCTATTCAGTGTATCAAACTCCTCCATCTCACATTCATCTATTTCCCTCATCTCCTCTTCTAACACATCCGGTTCCTGCTTGTATATTTCACATTCTCCTACCATGTGAGTTCTACTCTCTATTACTTTGCTACACGGACGCACCTGTGCATCTACTTCCTCCTCCTCCCGGCTACTGGTATACCTCTTTCTTCTTTCTGGCAGGTCCAGGTCCCCTACACGAAAGCGCAGTTTCAGCGTTTTCGCGAAGTCCATTGGGCCATGCAAATGCGTTTTCATTCCTATTCCTTCTCTCAATCCCCCGTATATCTCTAAGTGTTTTTCCGATTACACCTTGTTTCTTAGCGTTAGCCTCTCCCTTCTTTCTATCCTTTCTTCTACCTCTGCCTTGTATCTCCCAAACTTCCTGGCGGACATCATCTCTTCTTGGTTTCCCCAATATCCTTCCATACTCTCTCAACTACGCCATCCGCCCTTACTCCAGCTCGCCCTTTTGACACTTTCTCCCGTACAGCTCAATTAACTATGGCTGGCAACCTCTTTTTCGGCATGTTCCTTACTTTTTATTGCCAGTTCAACTTTCTCATGTCTCTATTTGTCTTGAGTGGATGCATTCCCAGTTCTGATCTTAATACTGTATTACTAGTCGTACTTGAGCATCTTAGGATTTTTTTAGCTGCTGCCATTTGTACTGTTTCCAACTGGTTTACGAGTTTCGCGTTCCTTCCCATACTTCTCCTGCATATTCTATCTTTGGTATCATCACATTCGTCAGGATACATCTCTTAATCCTAGTGTCAAGGTGCGAGTCTGTTAGGATCGCATCCATCTTGCCTTCTTGTGCCTTACCCTTTCCTATTTCATTTGCTCTATGTGTATCCCAAGAGCAGTCTTTTGATATCTCTACGCCAAGGTATGTATACTGGTCTACGATCGGCAATTCATCTTCTCCCCACTTCCAACTGAAATTTACCGGGTTGACCTTATCTTCGTTACAAACAACTACTGCGCATTTCCTGACGTTCGCCACCACCCTACATTTCCTGGTGTGTTCTAGCGCCTTCTCTATTTGTTTCTGCAATCCTTCGGGTGTTTCTGATATCCCCACGAAGTCATCCGCAAACATCAATCCCGACACCGTATCTTCCCCTGCCGTGACTCCCTGCCTTGCTGCCTCGACTGCTACTATCAGGTCGCTAATATATATATCTTGAATAGGTTAGGTGACAACGTACATCCCTGTGTAACCCCTTATAAAATATCATCGATATTTCCCCGTCCAGCATCACAGCACTTCTCGCACATTCCGTCATCTTTTTCATTTTTCTCCACATCTTTCCTCTGATTCCTATTTCCCGCATTTTTTTCCACAATATTTTTCTCCATACTGTCTCGTAGGCTTTCTGCACATCTAGAAAGAAACAGTACGTTGTTAGTCCCGCGTCTTTCTTGCCTTGAATAATCTTACCTAAGGTGTACACATGGTCTACGCAGCTACGGTTTGGCTTAAACCCTGCTTGACCTTCGCTCAATTCGTGATCCTTCTCCATCATCGTTCCCATTCTATCGTTTAAAATCTTACAAAATGTGTGGATACTGTGCTTAGTAGCGTTATCCCTCTATCGTTCCCCGGGTCAGCCTTATCTTCTTTCTTGAATAAATTTACTACTACTCCTTCTCTCCACTTCCTAGGTGCTTACTCGTTTTTCCATACCCAGTTTAACAGCATAAGCATCATGGTAAGCATTCCTCTTCCCCCGTACTTCATAAATTCATTCACTATTTGGTCTGCCCCTGCTGCATCTCTATTCTTAAATTTAGCTACACACTTCTTTAATTCTTCCCTTGTGAACTCTCTCTGCAACCCTTCCGAACCACTGTCTTCCCTTTCTGATGTATCTGCGTTCGCCTCTGCCCACGCGTTGATTTCCTTATCGAATTCTGCGTCGAACGTTGCGTTGGCTGTGGGTGTTCTTAGCTTACGGTAATGCTCTACTAGTACTTCCCTTTTGCCCTTCGAACTACTGACCATTTTACCGTTCTGTGCTATTAGAGTAGCTATTCCCGTGTCTGCCTCTTCTGCTTGTTTGCCAAGTATCCCTTTTATCCCTAGCCACATCTGCTTCATCCCGCCCCCAAAGTCTTCATTCGTTTTATCTACTACGTCTTTCCATATCCCTTTCTTCTTCTCTACCATCTATTTTACTTTTTTTCTAGCTATAGCATACTCCTCCCACCCTGTCGAAGTTTTACTCGACGTATACCGTGCGTGTGCCTTTCTCCTTGCTCTTAGAGCCTCTTTCACTTCTTCATCCCACCATTTTACCGCTCTGTTGCATACTATCAACTTCTTCCCTATTACTTTACTTGCTGTGGTCTTGACCAACTGCTCCCATCCTTCTATTATCCTAGCTCCTGCATCATCCCTTTCTATATCGTTCCTTGTTGTACCTATTCTTTCCAACAGCTCGGGAAATTTCTCTGCATTTTTGGCCATCTCTTCTTGGAACTCTTCCCGTTTCTCTTTCACTTCTAGTTTATCTATTCTCCATCGATACAATTTCCTACCTCTTCTATGTTTGATAACTCTCGTCTGTTGACTGTCTGTCCATATTAGACAGTGATCCGTAGTTCCTATGTCCGCTGCGCATACATGTAGTTCCGTTTCCTTACCACTTCCATTTTCTACTACTATAAAGTCAAGGATAGAGCTTTCTCCCTTTTGTATGCACTGTCTAGTCCATTCCGGTTCTGCCTTTTTTACTCTGTCGTTCAATGTTTTCATCTCGTTGTGCTTGAGGAGCTTCAACATATCTTCCCCATTCTTATTCTTTGTTACCTCCCCATACTGTCCAATGTTCTCATTCAGTTTGCTTGCCCTCCCAATTCTTGAGTTAAAATCTCCCACTAGTACTACTTCTCCTTGCCTCTTATACTTCTGTACATCTATTGCTACTTCTCCGAACTTCCTCTGTATATCTTTTATCATATTCTTCGACTCTGGGGGCATATATATGTTTCCTAAGAAGTAATATTTCACTCCCCGGTCCCATGGAATCTTAATCCATAAGTTTTCGTCGAATTTAGTGTCTTTGATCACCTCTATTATGTCACACAAGTATTCTTTGACTAGGAACACCACACCCCCCGCCCCCCTATTCTTGCTATTCTGTCCCTTCCTCTTTTTCCCTATCCATGCGTACTCTCCAACTTTGGATCCTATCTCCCCTCCTTCTTTCTCCCACGACTCTTGAATTCCCACTTTGTCTCGGTCGCGCTTACTTACTTGTTCGGCAATTTCGATTATTTTGCGCTCTTCCGTGGCGAAGCCACATACGTTCCATGATCCAATTCTGAACATCCTTTTCGTTTCACTGTCCGCTCTAGTCTTACCTGTTCTTTCTCCGTTGTCGCCACGAGTATTTCTGTTATCTCTTCTTTGAGCATTATTTTCGTTTCCGTTCCTGTTCTTGTCTGCTTGTTCTGCGCCCCTATGTTTCTCCCCCATTCCCTTTGAGCCACTTGCTGCTTCCTGCCCCCCCCCCTACCTTCGTTCACCCTAGGGCTACGTCTTAGTTTCGTTATTCCATTAGCTATACATACTCTCCATCCTAGTCTTCTAACCCATGCCGACACTTTTTCTGTCTCTATCCTCTGCCACTCCATGCTCGCTTTCAGCTTCAGAGTGACTCGAAAGTGTTCTCCCTCTCGTTCTACGTTTCCTATTGCAAAACAATACAGTCCTACTTCGTCGCACTTCCTCTTGAACTCAATCCTTGTCATGTCGCTTGGAACTCTAAATATCAGCACTACTAGTACTTTACCCTGCCAATCTTTCTTTCTCCACCCACCCTTCCTCACCGTCTTTCTCCTAATCTCTTCCGAGAATATCTTCAGCTTGTTTGTGTTCATAGTGGTAGTGGGAAGTGTTCAAGTTACTGGGACTTCCCAATCCTAGTACTCGTTGAGGGTCTGGTGTCTTTCAGTCCTTTTGCCGGCGCACCACACTAAATAGTGTCTCCAACACGGGCTCGTAGCCTGGAGCCAAGTTCAACACCCTTAACACAAGCACCCCACGTTTGTGTCAGGCGATCTGCATGGTAACCATCCTGGCGTCCCACGATCGTATCTTCTATCTTCTTGCCCCGCTGCTTACTAGTTACTTTCCTCCAGGGAGGTCATTTTCACCGTGCAAGGTTCAAGGACGGCTTGCACAACACAAAGTCTTACTCACACATCGGGATGCCCCGTACGTCGCTTTCTCCGTCATATGTACGTTTCACCATGGGTAACTACCCCACTAATGCTCCCGAGTAGACCTTCACTGCCGAAAGCTTGGCCAACAATCCCCTCACATTTTGTACCGGCTTCTATCCTTCAAGATATCAAGATATCTACGTACCGCTTGGGGCGTGCGCTTTTTTGCCTTCTGAGACAATATTGTCTGACCGGTGGTTAACTTTTTCAGGTGGGCAACTATACCCGTTATTACGTTATCATACGCTACTTTTAGTAGCGTAGTATTCGGTTCAGGACTACAGATTATATGGCGCACACGAACTGTTGGTCGGAATGCGCGAAAAAACGCCTCCTAAGTCACGTCTTGAGCGAGACATTATTGCTGCCCCTCATGTGTGAGGAGCTCCGGAAGTAAGCCACTGGCCCCACCCCCGTACCGTGGCCATACGGATAGGCACAATCGGCAAACGTGATGCCAGTAGTTTTTTTTTTCACCTTATCGCGACCTTGTATCAAGAACAGACAGTTCCAACACAGCAGTGCAGGGCAACACCCCGCCGTGGGAGTGGTACCTTATATAACATTATCTCTGAGCTTCACGCGCGAGGAACTCTGGAAACGCGACTTCGGGAGAAGTTTGTTCGAACGTACCGACCAACATTTCTAGAACCCCTCTGCACCATTTAAACCACAGTAATCAGCACTCCTCATATACACAAACATCTCTATATTTCAGTACTTTTATTGAGCATATTTGGTCGTGATTACTATGTTCCCCCGGAATAGTCCTAGACAATATACCGGCAGCTAAAATGAAATGATGTGGGGAATGGAAATTGGGAAACGACTGGCCGAGAAGCGCATGAGGGATACAACTGATTCACGGAAGGATGTTCGGTTTATATAGGAAAGGCATCTACGCTATATTGTCGGAAGGCAAGCACAATAATAATGTACCTATTAATAGATATACTTCGTATTTGTATCCTGTTAAAGGTATCTTTCCACATAGCCGGTGGTTGGTCGCTTATTGAGGAGCTCCACCGCCGGCAAGAAAATAGTGAGCCAAGAAATGCCACCGCCACCATGGCATGAGTCTGGCACACAGACTGGGTGAGGCTGCTTGCCTCTGAACGAAGAGAGCTAATCGCTGCGTCCTCAACTAAAAAAAGTCACTGCCGAGTTTGCCCGGCTCGCTTACCTCCCGTGACGATATAATGTGGAGTCACGACCGACCGCGATACCTCGTTTTATGTCTAAAAAATCTAGATCACGGAGAATCGACTATACCGTATTTTTCCGACACAGCAGTGCAGACTCAAAATAAAAACATGATTTATTTGCTTCATTCACCTCTGTGCGAGAGCGAAGCACTGCTTCCCGAGCAATTCGCCGCCGGGTGCGCCCATCACCCCCTTCTTTCCACGAGATCGGCATGGCTCGTACAAATATAGCACATCCTGCGGAACACGCACACACGGGTGCGCAGGGGGGGGGGGGTCGGCGGGGAGTAAGTATAGCACACCCTGTGCCTGCAAGCGCAGCTTAGTTTGAGTCGACAGCTACCACCGGTTGGCTCCGCGGTTTGGCCACATTTCCCTTGAGAACCAGCCGATCGACGATGATGGCACTCTATCCACGATCGAACATCTCTTTCTTGTCTTGGTGTCACCGTCGTATCGTGTCCTGTAAAGCCAAGCGTACCGACTCACGCAAATTTAGTTACTTTCGTTAGTTATGTTCACCCCGGGACCTACAACAGTTAACAACACATGCATAGCTATCAGATTATGTTCCCTTCAAAAGGCCCAGTTCGCGTGGTCGAAGTATCTCATGCAGCTTGGAAATAAAAGTTTCGATAAAAGTCCTCGACCTTACAGCCGTCGTTTTTTGTTTTGTTTGGTGGTGTATACCAGGTAATCAACTGCTGGTGCCCAGAAATAAAACCTCCTCATAATGGCTGGTCAATACATGCCATTATTAATTGTTGAATTCATGCTATAGTAAATTCAAGGCATGCATTATAGTCCACCTCCGGGGCACACGACATGATCGCATACCTGGTGCGTGTTACACTTTACGATATTTCATTGCTGTAATTATCCCTATTGACAACGAGTTTCCCCTCTTGTTTTCCATCGCCACGACGTAGAAAAAACGAACCACTATTACGGGGACCATAGTAAACAGGACCAAATATTGTTGGTAAAAATAGGTAAATATATAGTTTTTTATACATACCATAGGTCCTATTAACTATGGACCCCCGTAATAAATGTTTGCGAGATTACATGTGTTAAAACTCATACCCCGGTACATTTTTTGACACGGATTAGTTGTATCACCCATGCATATACAGCAGTATATAGCCAAAATACCTGCGCGCGGTTAAGGAGTATTTTGCTTGAGAATATAGGTCGGGTTGTCATATGTTCCTTCTGGCTAGTGTGACATATATATATCCAAAGGAATGATATATTTGGAATAGTTATATCTATGGGATTGCTCATTGAGCTGAACGTTGTCGGGGAGACAACACAAAATGAGACCAGGATATTATTCCCTTTGCCGTCTGGCAGTGTGCAGCTCTTGTTATTCCAAACATACCATCCACATACAGAAGGGTAATTACTGTAAAATCCCATGCCTTAAATCGTGGAAGGTGCTATCACTCAGATGTGAATGCTTGACAAAATTATACCAATAATAGAGTTCCCCTTCCGATCGACTGTATTAACTTCCAACCGAAGTTTCACCAATCAAGTCTGAAAGGGTGACATCATGACCAATCAAGTCTAACCAGGTGACGAATTCGCCCAAATCATGTTCCTCCTCATGAATGAAAATCAAAGCACACTTATTGCACAAGAATGCTTCGCAACGACCGGCCTACAAAATCCCCAAACAACATGTTTTCAAACCCTCTTCCTTCTCCGTTCGACTGTAGGTAGAACCGCCTTCTTCTGTCCAACTCTTTTACTTCCGTACTCAGCGTCTACGCGCCAACTCCACGCCATACAGGTAGTGCAGCACAGTGGGGCTCCCACTTTACGACCATCCGGTTCAAGACTTTTGGAGAGATAATATCAGGTAGTAAGCAGACTTGTCAGGGAAAAAAAGTCTACTTGGAATTGGTATCGGATAATTTTAGCTGTGAGTAAAAATACAAGCATGAATAACGAGTAGAGATAAGACCACATAAGTAAGTGGCGTTTTCACGGGGTGGTCTTCAAGTTGGTACCCCACTGTACCAGGTATGAAACTGCAAAAATACCGGCAGGTGTTTCGTCGAAGAGGGGGCCGGGTTATTTCCTTAATTTCCCCACTCCCTCTTTCCTGAATTTTCGGTAACACATCTATTACGGGGGTACATAGTTAATAGGACCTATGGTGTACATAAAAACCTATACTTTAACCTATTTTTACTAAAAAAAAAATGGTCCCGTTAACTATGGACCCCCGTAACAACACATTCAGCTCGGTAGCTGGTATTAATAGATACTATTTTTGCTATTTTGCCGGGACTGACCGTGAATTCGTTCAATAAAATATGTCGCGGGCTCGTAGATATCAGTCGGGTATGTGCGTATCACGGTTTCGTTGCGTGTGGTGATTTGCAGATATTACATCCGCGTCTTTGTATCTGATTGGTGTTTTTTTTTGCGGTTCGAAATCGGGGGTGACGCTTGGTGACGTTTAAAACAAATCACCAAAGAAAGGCAATAACTTGTTGTTAATAGTTGGCTGATCTTAAGGGGAAAACTTGGGCGTCGAATGTACCACGTACAAGCAGTTGATGCTATTAATAGGCACGTAGGCATGACTGCTGCACCTGTACTTGCTCCCGGCAGGCGTCCATTCACTATTGGGAAACGTGACAGGTTTATTGATATTAACCACTGTCACGTCTCCTCCGGCCACCTGAACGAACGTCTGTTGAGGGAAACGGCTGGGCAGCACGGTATCACCCTCACGAGAGTGCTGCAACCGTGTGGTGGATGTTTGGAAGCGATGGGCTGACCGACGAGGAAAATACAGCCGTCGGGGTAGGGTATTGGGCTGCCGAAGAATGATGGCAGAATCCCAAGGTTAGCACGGCATTGACAGTATGATCATGACAGTGTGCCGCGAATCGGGAGGCTGCAAGAACATAGCAGTTGTTCACAGTCGCGCAAACGTCTGATGTATTCTGATTGGCTGAGTGGTGTGATTTATGCAGCTGCAGATTGTCCAAGGGGGATATGCGGTGGGTTTTGTGCTTTCCCGAATGGGTTGCATAAAAATATATATTTTTGGATGGTTTTCTAGGGTCACGGGGAAGAGGGATGAGAGCCCCCTTGACCCCACAACACAATCACAAGTACAACAACAACAACAACACCATCTCTTCTTTTTCTCCCGCGCCTCATGGCAAGGTCGAGCGGCGACACACCCGGTGCACAAGTCATCCCCTTACGCTAACGTAAGGGGAAAACTTGTGCACTGGGTGTGGCGCTGCTCGACCTCGCCATGAGGCGCTGGAGAAAAATAAGAGATCGTGTTGTTGTTGTTGTAATTGTACTTGTGATTGTGTTGTGAGGTCAAGAGGGCTCTCATCCCTCTTCCCCGTGACCCTAGAAAACCATCCAAATATGTTTTTATGCAGCCCATTCGGGAAAGCGCAAAACCCGCCGCATATGCCCCTTGGACAATTTGCAGCTACATAAATCACACAAATCAGCCAATCAGAATGCATCCTGACATTTGCGCGACTGTGAACAACTGCTATGTTCTTGCATACCTGGCCAACCGAATAACCCTTTTGAGATTGCAGTGCCGTTTTTCAAGTACGTAGACTTGGAGTGGTATCATCGTAGTAGGCGTTTCTAGAATTAGTATTACGGGGGTACATGGTTAATAGGACCTATGGTATACATAAAAACCTATATAGATACAACTATAATTACGATTTTTGAGGTCGTTGTCACTTGCTAGCTCTTGGCAGACAGACCGACTGATAGACAGCTCTTCGCAAACAGCCCTTCTTCTTTGAAACAGCCGAACAGCCAAACAACCTTTCTTCCTTCTTTGCAACAGCCGAACAGCCAAAAAAACTTTCTTCTTTCTTCTTCCGCAAACTGCCAACCAATACACAGCTCTTCGCACGGCGCCTACAAGAGGCGTCTCGCCTTCGACGACACGAACGGCATAGATAGGTGCAGCTGTCGGCGGCCAAGCTGCTGCTGTCGGCGGCCAAGCTGCTGCTGTCGGTGGCCAACCTGCTGGTGCTGCAACCCCCGCCTCTCCCTTCTCCACGCACCCTAAGCTCACCTCCCCCTCGTCGAGAGGCGCGTGGTCCTCGCCCTCTGGCAAGAGAGCGGCAACGACAAAGACCGACCTGGTGCCGGCTGTTGTTTGCGACCAGTGCACGGACCAGCACTTACTTGGTCAAGAACTCCGCACCTGGTGGCAAAAACGTGGGCTTCGCCACCTGCAAGGATCTCACGTGCGTGGTGGCGGGATCATCCTGACAGGGCAACCGACTGCGAGTTCTGTGCTCGCCCGATCAAGGAAGGGACTGTCTCGTACTCCCTCGAGACTGCTGACAGTGGTGAGTGTCTTATGTCTATTGTGCATGCTGTATGTTGCCAGTACGTTTTTTGGGGGTTTTCAATTGCCTTTTTTCATGCAAACTTACGTCAAAGCGTTTTTTTTTTTTTTGTTACTCATCCATGCTCGTTCTTTCCCCTTCGTGCGTTGCGTCGGCTCCTCTTACACACAGTGCACGCGAACGCGCACATGCACAACTGTTTGCGGGACGTGAACGAAGGAACGGAGGATTCAGCTGTCGCCGTCACCGCTGCACCGAACGACGTGAGTGCTGCTACTACTGTGGCGCATTTTCGGTGCATGCGCACGATTTCTGTGTGTGCATGTTTGGGTGACCCCACGTACTCATTTTGCTCGTTTTCGGCTGCCGCTGCTGCTGTGCTGCTGCAGCTGTCAGCGCCACGCCATGAGTGCTGCTGCTGCTGTGCACCTGCTTCTCCTGTGCACTCGCTGCTGCTGTAGTGCTGCTGCGTTGTTGCCGTGCTGTGCACCTGCTGCTCCTGTGCAATTGCTGCTGCTGTATGTAGTGCTGCTGCGTTGTTGCCGTGCATCATGCTGGAAGCGTACATATTTTCGGATCCTCAATTCCATAGGTTTTGCGATGGCGGCGTACGAGGGTACATGCTTTTTTTCTTCCTTATTTTCATATCGTTGCTATGCTGCTGCTACTGCTGCTGCTGCTGCCACCGCTGCTGCCAACGCTGCGGCGATTCGTTGCAGCTTCTGCTGCTGCTAATGCTGTAGCTGCTTCTGCTGCTGCTGCTGCTAATGTGCTGCCGCAATATCCACTGAATGTTCGTATGTACTCGGATTACTGTTTTTCTTGGTCGTTTTTGTACCCAAATGGTTCCTTTTGATACGTGAAAAAATATTTTTGCCGTTTTGCTCCTGCATTTTGCGTACGTACCGCAATTCCTCGTTTTTGGCTTGCTTATTTTCATATATATCGTTGCTGTGCTGCTGCTGTGGTGCTGCTGCGTTGTTGCCGTATATCATGCTGCACTTGTGTGTGTACATATTTCGGTATCGTCAATGAAATTCCGTAGGTTTTGCGATTGCGGCATACCAGGGTACTTACTTTTTTTCTTCCTTATTCTCATATCGTTGCTCTGCCGCTGCTGCCAACGCGGATTATTGTTTTTATTGGCCATTTTTGTACCCAAATGGCTTTTTTGATACGTAAAAAAAATATTTTGGTCGTTTTGCTCCTGCATTTTGCGTACGTGCTACTTTTTCTCGTATTTCGTATTGTTGCTATGCTGCTGCTGCGTTGTTGCCGTACAGCATGCGGAGGTGGGTCTATAGTGAGGTACCAAAAATACTTTTCGGACGGCCTCGGGGTACATACTTTTTTTCTCCCTTCTTTTCATATCGTTGCTACCTGGTATGCTGCTGCTGCCAACGCTGTGGCGATCCGTTGCTGCTTCTGCTGCTGCTGCTGCTCTGCTTTTGGTGCTGCCGCAATATTCACTGAATGTTCGTATATACTCGGATAATTGTGTTTCCTGGTCGTTTTGTGGCGCTGCTGCGTTGTTGCCGTACATCATGCTGGACATGATTTGTGTGTCTATTACACTTAAACTTGTGCGTGTGTACATATTTCTGTATCGTCAATGACTTTTTTTGTGGTGCTGCTGCGTTGTTGCCGTACATCATGCTGGACGTGATTTGTGTGTGTACTGTACTACACTTGTGTGTCTACATGTTTCTGTATCGTCAATGAAATTACGTACTTGCTGCTTCTGCTGCTGCTGCTGCCGTCGTATAGCCAGCGATTTTTATTTTATTTTTTTTCATCATCACTTTTACTTTCCAGCCCACTCGTAGGAGGTTTTACCCTCGACGACCTTCTGGACAAGCCGTGGTCACAGGTGTCGTCCCTTCTCCCCTCCGGTACGTGCCTTTATTTTTTATCGCGCATAGGGTTCAGCATTCCCACTGCTCGTCGATTTGCATCGAATGTACAGCTAACTCACGCTCTCGCGCTTTCCGCTAATCAATTTTATGCAAGAAAAAGTCCCTATGAGCATGCACTCGGTGAGACTCGAACTCACGAAATTGATCTTGATGGGCTCGCGGACCACCTACCAAGCCACCGGGGACGCCGGTATGATTACGTACTGCTGTTGTGCCGCTGTAGAGTAGTACAAATAATGAACTCTGCCCCCCCCCCCCCCCCTCTCCCTCCCCCGCCATTCCCTGCACGCCACTCCCGCCCCGCGCACCCTATATGTTTACTTCGACCAGGTCCGTGGCAAGTGCTACAACTGCCGCCTGACGGACTCTACCATCAAAGACGGAGACATCATCATCAACCGCAAAAAGACTCCCTTCTATTTCGCCTGCTCCAGGGCTTCGCGGAATTCCGAAGCAGTACGCCAAGCAGACTGTCGCCATCCAGGACGAACGAAAGGAAACAAATTGTTTCGCACATTTCCCAAAATCACGATTATTTCTTCCCACACATATCCAAAACGGGTTCAACAGCGAACATATCCACATTCTGGGCCTCCCGCCTCGTTACTACAGCAGCCTGGAAGACTATTTACATATCATGTCTCATCCAAACTCCTATGCTGGCTACATCGAAATCGCGGCCGCCCAGCAACTATACAACATTTCCATAACCGTTGTCGTTGCCGGCACTGCTGCTTTCTCTCCTGTCCCAAACCTTCCTTTAAACAACAGCCTGTACGTTGTATATCATCCACATGCCAAGCACTACTCCACTCTCTCCCCACACTGATGAAAGATGTTATTCTTATTATTAGACGAATGTCATTCTTACTCTTGCGTCACCCGATCTTATGTTTCACATTACATTAATAAATAAACGCGACGTTTCTTAAACAAATACATTTAGTTTGGTTGGCTTCGGGCTATGTCGCCAATTAATTGCAGATTTATGTACACGAAACGACGGAATACCCACTCCGAAGGAAAGCCTTGTAGATACAACTATAATTACGATTTTTGAGGTCGTTGTCACTTGCTGGCTCTTGGCAGACAGACCGACTGATAGACAGCTCTTCGCAAACAGCCCTTCTTCTTTGAAACAGCCGAACTGCCAAACAACCTTTCTTCTTTCTTCTTCGCCAAACGGCCAAACAACCTTTTCTTCTTTCTTCCTCCGCAAACTGCCAACCAATAGCTCTTCGCACGGCGCCTAAAAGAGGCGTCTCGCCTTCGACGAACGGCATAGATAGGTGCAGCTGTCGGCGGCCAAGCTGCTGCTGTCGGTGGCCAACCTGCTGGTGCTGCAACCCCCGCCTCTCCCTTCTCCACGCACCCTAAGCTCACCTCCCCCTCGTCGAGAGGCGCGTGGTCCTCGCCCTCTGGCAAGAGAGCGGCAACGACAACGACCGACCTGGTGCCGGCTGTTGTTTGCGACCAGTGCACGGACCAGCACTTGGTCAAGAACTCCGCGCCTGGTGGCAAAAACGTGGGCTTCGCCACCTGCAAGGATCCCACGTGCATGGTGGCGGGATCATCCTGACAGGGCAACCGACTGCGAGTTCTGTGCTCGCCCGATCAAGGAAGGGACTGTCTCGTACTCCCTCGAGACTGCTGACAGTGGTGAGTGTCCTACGTCTATTGTGCATGCTGTATGTTGCCACGTCTTTTATTGGTTTTCAATTGCCTTTTTGCATACAAACCTACGTCAAAGCGTTTTTTTTTTTTTTTGACTCATCCATCCTCGTTCTTTCCCCTTCGTGCGTTGGGTCGGCTCCTCTTACACACAGTGCACGCGAACGCGCACATGCACAACTGTTTGCGGGACGTGAAGCACACGATTTCTGTGTGTACATGTTTTGGTGACCCCACGTACTCATTTTTTTGCTCGTTTTCGGCTGCCGCTGCTGCTGCTGCTGCTGTCAGCGCCACGCCATGAGTGCTGCTGCTGCTGTGCACCTGCTTATCCGGTGCTGCCGTAGTGCTGGTGCGTTGTTGCCGTGCTGTGCACCTGCTGCTCCTGTGCACTTGCTGCTGCCGTATGTAGTACTGCTGCTTTGTTGCCGTGCATCATGCTGGAAGCGTACATATTTTCGGATCGTCAATTCCGTAGGTTTTGCGATGGCGGCATACCAGGGTACATGCTTTTTTTCCTTATTTTCATATCGTTGCTATGCTGCTGCTGCTGCTGCTGCTGCTGTTGCTGCTGCTTCTGCTGCCAACGCTGCGGCGATTCGTTGCAGCTTCTGCTGCTGCTAATGCTGTAGCTGCTTCTGCTGCTGCTGCTGCAAATGCTGCCGCAATATCCACTGAATGTTCGTATGTACTCGGATTACTGTTTTTCTTGGTCGTTTTTGTACCCAAATGGTTCCTTTTGATACGTGAAAAAATATTTTTTGTCGTTTTGCTCCTGCATTTTGCGTACGTACTGCAATTTCTCGTTTTTGGCTTGGTTATTTTCATCTATACCGTTGCTATGCTGCTGCTGTGGTGCTGCTGCGTTGTTGCCGTACATCATGCTGCACTTGTGTGTGTACATATTTCGGTATCGTCAATGAAATTCCGTAGGTTTTGCGATTGCGGCATACCAGGGTACATACTTTTTTTCTTCCTTATTTTCATATCGTTGCTATGCTGCTGCTGCCAACGCGGATTATTGTTTTTATTGGCCATTTTTGTACCCAAATGGCTTTTTTGATACGTAAAAAAAAATATTTTGGTCGTTTTGCTCCTGCATTTTGCGTACGTACTACGTTTTCTCGTAATTCGTTTTGTTGCTATGCTGCTGCGTTGTTGCCGTACAGCATGCGGAGGTGGGTCTATAGTGAGGTACCAAAAATACTTTTCGGACGGCCTCGGGGTACATACTTTTTTTTCTCCCTTCTTTTCATATCGTTGCTACGCTGCTGCTGCCAACGCTGTGGCGATCCGTTGCTGCTTCTGCTGCTGCTGCTGCTCTGCTTTTAGTGCTGCCGCAATATTCACTGAATGTTTGTATGTACTCGGATAATTGTGTTTCCTGGTCGTTTTGTGGCGCTGCTGCGTTGTTGCCGTACATCATGCTGGACATGATTTGTGTGTCTATTACACTTAAACTTGTGCGTGTGTACATATTTCTGTATCGTCAATGATTTTTTTTGTGGTGCTGCTGCGTTGTTGCCGTACATCATGCTGGACGTGATTTGTGTGTGTACTGTACTACACTTGTGCGTCTACATAGTTCTGTATCGTCAATGAAATTACGTACTTGCTGCTTCTGCTGCTGCTGCTGCCGTCGTATTGCAAGCGATTACGTACTGCTGTTGTGCCGCTGTAAGAGTAGTACAAATAATGAACTCTCCCCCCCCCCCCCCCCCCCTTCCCCCTCCCCCGCCATTCCCTGCACGCCACTCCCGCCCCGCGCACCCTATATGTTTACTTCGACCAGGTCCGTGGCAAGTGCTACAACTGCCGCCTGACGGACTTCACCATCAAAGACGGAGACATCATCATCAACCGCAAAAAGACTCCCTTCCATTTCGCCTGCTCCAGGGCTTCGCGGAATTCTGAAGCAGTACGCCAAGCAGACTGTCGCCATCCAGGACGAACGAAAGGAAACAAATTGTTTCCCACATTTCCCAAAATCACGATTATTTCTTCCTACACATATCCAACGGGTTCAACAGCGAACAGATCCACATTCTGGGCATCCCGCCTCGTTACTACAGCATCCTGGGAGACTTTACATATCATGTCTCATCCAAACTCCTATGCTGGTTACATCGAAATCACGGCCGCCCAGCAACTATACCAGGTACAACATTTCCATAACCGTTGTCGTTGCCGGCACTGCTGCTTTCTCTCCTGTCCCAAACCTTCCTTTAAACAACAGCCTGTATATTGTATATCATCCACATGCCAAGCACTACTACTCCACTCTCTCCCCACACTGATGAAAGATGTTATTCTTATTATTAGACGAATGTCATTCTTGCTCTTGCGTCACCTGATCTTACGTTTCACATTACATTCATAAATAAACGCGATTATTACATCCTTCACCGTTTCTTACACAAATACATTTAGTTTGGTTGGCTTTGGGCTATGTCGCCAATTAATTGCAGATTTATGTACACGAAACGACGGAATACCCACTCCGGAGGAAAGCCTTGTATTTACCTATTTTTACTATTACGGGGGTCCATAGTTAACAGGACCAAATATTGTTAGTAAAAATACCTAAATATATAGGTTTTTATGTATGCCATAGGTCCTGTTAACTATAGACCCCCGTAATAACAAAATTTGGTCCCGTTAACTATGGACCCCCTTATTGGTAGCCATGCCGTGTCCAGTCAAGGCATTCTTTGCTCACAAACCGTATCAGTTTAATGGTTTCGAAGATATGGAGGAATGAAACGCGGGCTGTCGCGCTTGAAGCGTCCTGCGTTAGAGAGAAAGAAGCGACTTCGATGAAGCCACCGTGGCCGGCAGGGTTAGGCTTGTACTACAGCAGTCGTCTCTTTTCATCTTGGAGGCTTTTTGTTGGTTTATGTCCGAAACCAAGAACGCCCAACCCGCTGCCGCTGAACCTCACACCTGCGTTCCCCGCTCATGGGGAAATCGCCGATTCCTCTTGTACTTGCCCGTGCGGCATGTGGTCGTCACGTTAAACTCGAGTGCTTCAGCGATGCTGGCCCTGGGTTGAGCGTGGTCATCCGGCCCGCCCAATAGTCTCCGTATTGCATCACGGGAAGCTGCCGTCGAAATCTTCCGTTCTGGCATACCAGTGCTTCACATACCAGTATGTACCAGGTATTAAGGGAATAAATGGTTGCCATCCGGGAATGGCACCAAGGGTTTCATCGTCGACTACTCATCACACGCATTCCCAGAAAGACGCAAGAAAACGTTAGTATTGTTGCGTTTGCTATTCGTCATTAGTGCTCTCCCCCCGGAGACAACATGAGCTTCGACGGACCACTCATAAACAGTCCCCGAATGGAGAGTGCCAAAGGTAAATACTATCCTCATTGTTTTGCTTGTGTTGTGGCAATGCATTGAAAAACCTTGAGGTGTCGAGTAATTACCTGAAATTAGGCAAGGGGGACGCGTTTATACTGCGTGAGAGGCGTACCTAAGACGGGAAAACAGGGAACGGGCGGGACGAATGTCCCGCAGCACCGTTCAGTCTCCTTCGTGACTCTTTTTCGGAAAATGTTCGTCATATGATTTCTTAGCAGCCAGTCCAATGTGAGTGACGACGAGAACCTGCTCAAAAAAGGCAAACCTGGCAGGGGATACTACAGTACATGTCTCCAGAGCATTCAACTCACCATTGGCATCGTCGAGATCACGACTTAGGCTTCTTGGCGGTTCGGCTCCGTAGCCTCCGTTTAGAAGCGTGTGAGTGGGTTTTGAGGAGCCGCATCTTCGACTCGGGGATGTAGTTTGTGGAACCGGGTCTGGCCCGAATTTCCCGTATTGCTGTAAATACGGCTCATCAGAGTGGGCTAGTATTATGGTATTGCCTTGGAACACCTTGAAATATCGGAAATTAGCTGAATTCAGGTAAAAAAAGGCGCATTTGTATTACTTGTACAATGTAAACCACCGAAAAAAATTCGACCTACCACACCCAGGCTCGGTCTGTCTCATACTTGTATGTACCCCCTGACCAAATATGCCTTCCATGTTTGTGAGATTCATTCAACTCGGGTGCACAAACCCCAGATTTCCTGACTTCCATCTTGCACGTTGATGCATGAAGAAAAATTATGTACAGCATCCGTTCTTAAACAAGTCGTAAAACAGTAGTATGTCAACGCCATGGGGATATTATCGAAACTTGTAGTTCTGCCTCAGCAAACACAATAATGGGGAGGCGTGTCGACAATTTGTTTGTCCTGCCGAAAATATGTGCTGGAAAATAAGGAAATGAAGGGGGGGGGAAACTACCCGGAGCTAGCTACTGCCCCACGTCGCCCGCACGGGTCATCGGGCAGGCCGTCGAGCAAACCCTCCTCAGTAGGGTCGAGAGTGATAGACACGCTGATTGAAAAAGCGAGCAAAACCGTTCACCTCGTATCGAGGAAAGCGATCTCCGAACACGGATCATTTCTTCTATTAAACCGACTAGCGGAGGAAGTACTGTTACGGTAGGTAGCAGCAACCAATTTTTCCCTCCTCTTTCGGAAACCAGCGTTGCATATTGAAGCGAGCATGCACACACCGACGTTTGCACGGTTTGGGGTACTCCTGCGCCGATGCTAGCCGATCGAGCTCTTGAGCGGGCCACAGGGTAGGCCTTCCCCGGATGAGGTCGAGGTAGGCGTGTCTGCCACGCGTTGATAAAAGAGGGCCTCGAAGCGCGGCGTGCCCTCGGAATTGCGGTGCTGCGACGATACGCCTTTGGACAAATTCTAGGCTTGTACATCAACTACTGCCGTACGATGAGTTTGAATTGGGAGAGAAAGCTGTAAACTTGTCTATGCCTAAATATTTTCGAAGGTCATACTGAGTTTTCTTATCTGAGGCGTTCAAACATTGGGGGGTGATGTGGGTAACAGGTATCGTCCAACCTGCATGTATCCAGAGATCCTTGCAGAGGTCTCTCATAGAGGTATCACTATTACATATGGCCACAAGATATTTGTCTCTTTTCGTACAACTGTGACATCAAGATCTCCCAAGATCTCACCGATAGGACCTCGGTACAATCCTTCGTCGACGGACGAATTATGGTTCGTAAAATAGACCCGAGACCAGCTGATGTAAAACAATATGCACCACCAATTCGTCACTCATCATCTGTCATCGTTCTCCAGACTCGTCGTCGAGTCTGCGTCCCAAAATCCGTGTATCCATCCTACGGCATTCAACGAAGGAACTGGAGCATTGAAGCTCTCGAGTCGGGCCCGAGTCCGTGCCCGAATTAATATCCTTGCAGGGGGGGCTACAGCTCGGGTGGCTGATGCCCGCCGCGCTTCTCCGTGCGCATGCCCGCAATGGGCGATATACGTACCACCACTACTACTAGAGGTACAGTGGAATTAGCCGATAGTGCAAAAAAAGCGGCATTACTGCCAAGGGATGCGCGGCATTATCTTGATGAGGTTGAATATATATTAGAAACATAGAGGTTTATGTCGAGTATATATGGCTGTGGGCGGGTGAAATAGATCAACTATTGACGTCACGTAATTGTTGTTTAAGCGAAGAAACTTAAGTAATTCATACTAGTACGGGGGACTATAGTCAATGGGACCAAATGTTGTGAGTAAAAATAGGGAAATATAAAAGTTTTTTGTGTGTACCGTAGGTCCTACTTACTATGATCCCCCGCAACACAGTACTAAGACATGACTTGATTTCCACCACCGAGGTGCACGATATGGAGGTGTTGGATTTTGAATGGACGTACCTAGGTGTCGGAAGTGGGATTGTGTTGGAAATAAAACCCACTCTGGGCGGAGATGTAAGTACCGTTTAGTGACCATTCTTGAACTATAGCGGTCCTTACATTTTCGACTAGAACCTGTAGCCAAAAGATACCAAGCCGTGGAGGTTTCAGTGTAATCGCATGTGTGAGTGGAGCAGTGGCCGGGGATCCTGTGTGATGTCCCCTAGCCACCTGGCTCGTGGTCCGATGAGGATCACTCCGTGATAATACAAGCTCTAAGAACAAGACTTACTGAGTGCGAGGCCAGCGAGACTGGTGGAGTCCCTCGCTGGAAGCCCTCTTGCTGATATCATCTGGCAGAGGCCATAATATCTAGATATTCGCGGAACTTCTGTTGGAGGAGTTTTCGGCTGCGGAGTATTGGGTCACAGCTGGGAAGGCAGTTGGCCCGTTGGACGGATCGAAACGGCTTGAAGCGCACAGCAGGGGAGGACGCTCCGGGAGCTGGAGGACGCACAGGTCAGGCGGCAGTTTCTCCGTTATTACAGTAGAGTCCAGGTGGACTGCTGTGGATTATGGCGCACACGGCAAGCACGCCGCTGGTGGTAGGGGAGTCTCTGACTCCACCGAAATACGGAGAGGTGTGGACCGAGCAGGCCTCTCGTGTTTTTTACGCAGCGTACCTCGATTATGAGGAACGGCTGCAGCTCGCCAACGCTCAGGGGGTGGTTCAGCACTCCAAAGTGAGCATGGGCCAGCTTATCCCCAATTACATTCATCGGTGTTTTGAGGGATTTTACAAGCATCAGACTACGATGACCGCCTCGGAGTTGTTGGACGCTGTTAGGCAGCACGCCGGTTACACAACCACCAGCAACAGATTTGACACCTCGCGGGCGGCAGCGGACTTGCGTCGCGTTCTCTCAATGAGGCGCGATGAAAAGCAGGGCGGTGAAACATCCGTCAAAGACCGCGCGATGATGGTAAACTCCGCTATGGAAAAGTATTTTGCGGAGAATCACGCGGTGCATGCCATGTACCGCGCGCAGGACCGTTCGTGGTTGCCCGGACCGGCGGAATTTGTGAGCATGGCGTTGGTGGATGGCTTATGGCCGTCCGAGTTCAAAAAGTACGTAAAAGGTCAGCTAACGTACGCTGCAGGGTGGAAGAAGGACCCGGCATTGGTCCTGGACCAAATTTTTTCTGCTGCAGAACAGTGGAAATTCATCGAGGCGTATGGTCGGAAAGATGCTGCAGGGGCAGCTGAACCGCGACGCCAACAGCAGCAGAAACCGAAACAGCAGCAGTCCGCGAAAAAGTCGTTTGTTCGCGTCTGTTTCGAGTGTGGTGATCCCAACCATTATGTTTCTGATTGCCCAAAAGCTCGCGGTGGCGGCACAGCTCCCAGCAGTGGTGGGCGCGGGTCGTCAGGGTATCGCGGGGGCCGCAATGGCGGCCGGGGCAGATTCAACCATGGACGCGGGCGCGGTGGCCGTGGTGGCAATCAATTGACAGCGGGCGGTGGAACTTCTGCTGTTGCTTCTTCAACTTCTGGTGCGCCAGCGGCAGGAGCCGCTGGGTCGGGATCTGGTTCGTCTGTTGCCGGCCGAGCTGTATACGTTGGAGGAGCTGGAACATCGGTGGGTGCTGCTGGAGCGAGAACTTCGCCATCCACCGAGCGGGCGGAGTCAGTGTCTGGTGCTGCTGCAGGGGCGGTAGCGCCGGAACCGTCTGTATATTCGACGTCTTGGTCGGGGTGGACCGCCGATTCTATTTCTTCGGCGCCGGCTGTAGGAGGGCAGCCATGGCGTCAGGTGACTCTTGGTACCGACCAGAGTTCAACGGCAGGTGAAGTGCCTGTCGATCGCAGCGCTGAGTGTTTACGCGCTGATCTCTCTTTGCCAGGGTCGGTTGGTTCGCTGATGGCGCGTGTGATCCTTGATTCGGGGTCGGCGCTCACGTCCATCGGTGTCGGCTTACTTCAGCAGCTGTCTTCGCATTTCGGCGGCGCCGATCTGCAAATTCCGTTCGAAAATGGCCCGCAGCAGGCGAAAACCGCTACGGGTGTTTCAGTGATGGTCACGCACAAAACGGTGCCGATTGCCGTGAGTGTACGGACGCCGTGGGGAGCGGTGAAATTGGAGCCCATCACTTTCGCGGTCATGCCTGGTACAGATAACGTCGTTTCGTTTGGCATGGCTACCATGAAAGCTCTTGGCATCGACGTCTACCGTGAAGCTTTGGAGAAGCTTCGCCCTCGCGCAGTGCCGGTATCGACCGGTGTGGAGACTCCGAGTTACCTTGCGGCGCGCAGAGTGACGGTTTCCGTGCGTGCTTTTCAGACCGAGGCTACGGTGGATGCTCCGGAGGACAAGGCGGTGGAACATTTGGTCGACCGGGGGCCAGACATGTTCATGGATCCGGAGGAGGAGCGGACGGCCCGAGAACGGGCGTTGGAGGACAGCGTGCAGCAGGCAGAGCAGAGTGGATTAAGCGTCGGCGGAGCAACCCGTTTGCGCGAAATTTTGGCTCGTCGCGTGGGTGCTTTTCGCCGTGCGCTGTGTGGTGATCCGCCAGCGCAAGTGGAGCCGATGCGAGTGCAGCTGAAGCAACAGGCGAAGCCTGTCAAGGCAACGCCACGTCGGTACGAACCGACAAAAAGGGACTGGCTCTCGAAGTGCATTGCTGCTTTGGTGTTTTTTGGCTTTGTCTACCACAACATCCAGGCGGTGTGGGCGAGTCCGGCGATGGCGGTGCCCAAGAAGGACTCTTTCCGTTTGGTGAGCGACTACTCGGCGGTGAACGCACAGGTGGAGAAGTCCCCGGGCGTCATGCCCAACCATGAAGACATGGGAGATCTGCTGGGGGCGCGTTTCTTCGGCAAGCTGGACCTACTTCAAGGGTACTGGCAGATGCCTTTGGCTCCGGAGGCGCAAGACGTCTTCACCATGGCGACAAGCGACGGTTTGTTCACGCCTACCCGTGTTCCCCAAGGTGTTTTGAATGCGACTTCTTATTTCCAAGGTGTCATGACTGAAGTGTTGCGTGGTTTGGATTGCAAAGTTTGGGTCGATGACGTTTTCTTTTTCGCAGACACCGAAGAAGCTCTTCTGCAGCTGCTTGATGACATTCTTGAACGCCTGGAGAATGTTGGACTGTTTGTCGCCGCCCACAAGTGTACCTTCTTCTCTCGTGAACTGGTCTGGTGTGGTAAGGTGTATTCCAATGGTGTCGTGTCCCATGACCCCGCTCGAGTGCAAGGTTTAAGTGAAATGCGTCGTCCCGAAAACGCTGGAGAACTAATGCAATTCTTGCAGGCTGTCAACTGGTTGCGTACATCGTTACCACGTTTAGCGGAAACGGTAGCACCGTTACGTGATTTTTTGGAGGAGCTCCTTGTTGGGGCTACACGTCGGACTAAGCGAGTGGCGCGCAATCGTGTCATCAAGGATACCGCGTGGACGGAGGATCGGGTGCGGGCGTGGAATGCCGCACGGGGTTTGGTGGCGCAAGCAGTGCCGCTTCATCATCCTCGTCCCGGGTGCGTTGTTTTGATGTTTCCTGACGCTTCTGATTTCCATTGGGGTAGTTTTCTCACCCAAGTGCCTGAACACGAATTTCGCAGTGGATTGGCGTTGGAAAGCATGTCTCACGAGCCTCTCGGATTTCTGAGTGGTTCGTTCACAGGTTCGCAGTTGCGCTGGGCGACTGTCGACAAAGAAGGTTTTGCGATCGTTAATACGTTCCGGAGGCTCGAATACCTGCTTTGGGGTGGTGTTCATATCTTTACTGATCATCGAAACTTGCAGTACATTTTCAATCCGGAGAAGTGTGTCACGACGGTCACAAAGACCATGGCACAACGCCTAGAGAATTGGAAGGGTGTTTTAGGACAATACCGCTATGCAATCGAACACATCCCTGGCGATCGAAACTGTTGGGGGGATCTGTTGTCTCGTTGGGTCAAAGTTCCTACGGTGCCTGTTCGTTCGGTTGCCGTGCACAGCCCATGTAATGCTGACGATTCGCTTCCCGCATTGGATGTGATTCGTGCCTCGCAACAAAGGTCTGTCGCTCGTATCGGCGTTGGTGTTCATGAATTTTCGACAACCTTCGGTCAAGCTACCTTGGCCGATGATGGTTTGTTTCGTGTGCGTGTTGGGGTGCGTGACGTCTTGTGGATTCCGCCGGATGATCTTGCTCTTCAAACTCGTTTGATGGTGTGCGCGCACATGCGCTCGGCTGGTCACCGTGGTGTGGCGCCGACTTTGTTTCGCCTGAAGGAATATTGTGTTTGGCCTCACATGGATTCTCAGGTTCGCGAATTCGTTCGCCAGTGTTTGCACTGTGTAGACACGCGTGCAGGTGCACTCATTCCTCGTCCCTACGGAGACACGGTGCATGGTACCGCTCCGGGAGAAGTGGTGCACTTTGATTTTTTGTATGTTGGCCACAGCGGGCCCGAAGGTAGCGATGGCCTGCCTGATGAGGATGGTTTCCGATATGTTTTGGTCATCATGGATGATTTGTCCAACTACGTGGCGTTGGAACCGGCCGAGGCTTGTACAGCCGAGGTCACAGCGAAGCATTTGCTAGCCTGGTGTAAGACTTTGGGGGTGCCGCGTGTGTGGGTGAGTGATACCGCCACGCATTTCAAGAACAGGGTGCTTGCTTTGTTGAGCGACGCGTTGCACATCGAACATCGTTTTGCTGTCGCTTACACGCCGTGGTCGAACGGTACGTGTGAACGCATGGTAAAAGAGGTGGTACGTGCTCTGCGTTCCATTCTGTCAGAACAGCGTCGTCAGGTTTCGGAGTGGGTTGATGTTTTGCCGGCCGCTCAGTGGGCCTTGAACACTTCGTTTCGTGAACGTTACCGAAGCACTCCGTACAGCGTGATGTTTGGGCGTGCTCCGCGTACCGATTTCTCGGCGCTCGTTTCTGAGTCTGATGGCAGGTGGAATGTTGACGTGATGAATGCTGACTTGTTGCGGGCGAACGTCCGTGAAGTCGTTGCAGAGCAGGAGAGATTTTGCGCCGATATTCGCGCAGCTGTTGCCGTGTCTCGCGACAACAAACGTAAACAGGCTCAGGGCCAGGTGGTGTTGCCAAAATTTGCGGTTGGTGATTTCGTGTTGTATGCTCGTGTTCGTCGGCAGGGTGTCACACCGAAATTGTTGTCCACATGGACTGGTCCGTGGCGTGTGGTAGCAGCTGATCATGATCATGTGTACTCAGTTCAGAACATCGTTTCTGGGAAGGTGCATCAAGCTCACGTGGCTCGTTTACGATTTTATGCGGATGCGACGTTGAACGTCACCGCTGATCTGAAGGATGTTTTCCAACATTCCTTTGCGCAGGGTGAATGCCGCATGAATGCTTTGGTGCATGTGGCCGAAGATGATGCCAACGAGGTGATTGTCTTGGTCGATTGGGATGGTTTCGAAGCAGAGGAGCGCACGTGGGAGTCTTTGCGGTCGATTTATTCTGCTGCGCCTGAATTCGTCGTGAAGGAATTGCGCAAATTACGGATGACCCGTGCGCTCAAGATTAAAATTGCTTCAGAGTTCAGCATTGATTTGTGATTTGCCGCATGCGATTTCGTCTTGGTTTTTTGGTTTTGTCAAGCTCGTTCGTGTCGAGTGAACTCGCTTTGGGGGTGCTGTAGCCAAAAGATACCAAGCCGTGGAGGTTTCAGTGTAATCGCATGTGTGAGTGGAGCAGTGGCCGGGGATCCTGTGTGATGTCCCCTAGCCACCTGGCTCGTGGTCCGATGAGGATCACTCCGTGATAATACAAGCTCTAAGAACAAGACTTACTGAGTGCGAGGCCAGCGAGACTGGTGGAGTCCCTCGCTGGAAGCCCTCTTGCTGATATCATCTGGCAGAGGCCATAAACCATATTTTCCCCAATACGAAGTGATGCACTTTATATCTCCGGCGAGCCAGGAAAAAATCCCCATGCCAAATATCGTTTTATTTTATGTAGGATATTGACCTCTCCCTGCAGAATGCACCCCCTCGCCCAATACAGAAAATAAGCCAACTCTACCGACGACAGGGAGGGGCTTAAACATCGAGGGTTATACTGTCTGAAGAGACTCTCAACCAATTAGATCTTTGGACGTCACCTTTTATTTCCGTCGCGGGTGCCCCCATTGTTTCAGGGAAAAGACGTCTCGAATATCCACCCCAGGGTGTGTGAAATATCGCGAGTCACGCTGTACAGCAGTGCGATGCAGGCAAACATCAAAATGATACGTAACTCCGCCAGGAGAAACACGTCTGGGAAATCCAACGCCGAAGGCCTTGACGGGTTGGCGAATGAATACTGTCGTCGTACTCGTTCTTGATTGAGATGGAATAAGGTAAGTAAGTCCCTGTGGTAGAACGTTCGAGGCGACCGCCGCTTGGTTTTGTTTTGCTGATGTTTGAGGCTGTAGCTGGCTGGTGGATGACCAAGAGGTGTGTCGAGCGCCGGCGAGAGAGGGTGCTCAGGAGAGTGCGCGCAGACTGAAAGAGGGGGAGGCACAGAGATGTATTCCCTCCGTGTACGGCACATAAATGACCCGACCAATGTTACAACGCTGTTGACAGCTTTCAACGTATACATATCGACCTGGTCAACCACAAGAAGTGCGACGCGAACTGCACAGAATAATCCACACGGTCCCGGATCCTAACCCTAGCAACCTGGTCAAGTGACACAATGACACAAGACAGTCGTCACGCTCCCGGATGCTAAGCGAGCAACTCCAAACCGTAGTAGTACTAGCCGTCACGCAACATGTTGTGCAACATACCTCGCCGGTGCCATCCCACCGAAAATATATTGTTGGCGACACAAACACAGCCGATGCCTTCCGTTCGAACTGGTTCAAAGACCCCCACTGCTGTGTTGTACGTACTACAGTTCTATTGATACAAACCTACGACCAATGGCACGGATGACCTGTCGATATTTCGCGGCGGTGTTTACACCACCACACGGAGATTTTGCCAAAAAATAATGCATAATGTTTTCGGTGTTTTGAAACGGCAACAATTTGTGGGGGCATACATAATGACGTCTTGGACAGTTTTGCATACTTCCGCGCCGACGCCGGCGGTATGAACCCTCGAGAAGGCCACTGCTGGGGAGCCCCTTCCCAGACGAAATCGGGGCAGGCGGGCACGGCAGCGGAAGAAGCGAACGAAAATATCTTCAGTACCTCCCGCCTCAAGAAATCACCTTGAAGCGCGGAGAGGGCTCGGAATTACAATGCTGAGGGCACATGCATCTCGATATTGTGATGTACCACTCTCTCCTAAGATAAAATTACCGTTCGCATGTTATTTACTGAATAGAAACAGTGTTTGCAATTCGTCCCAAAAGATAAGGATCAATTACGTATTAGTAATAAATAAAATCGGTTCTTAAATTTCAGGACAGAGTGGTACATATGTTATTTTTTTTGTTAATTTGTCATCCGGGCAATGGACAGCAGATTATATACCCCGAACAGCTACAGAAAGAACAAAATTCAACAACGAAATCACATGAAGCCTGCTATTGGACAGGTGTGCTTAAACTGCACGATGTCAGGTACCGCTCCATGCGATATCTACTTCCGGCTTTAACATCAACCCAACTGTTGCCTTTTCAGTGCTCTTATGTTATCACACATTTGCCTCAATTTGTTCATGGATGGGAAGACCCCCCCCCCCCCCCCCCTCGGCCCTGCTCACCACAGTGCATCGTTAAGAAGCGTACCATACACCATACAGCAGTATTTTGAGGATAACTTTAATTGCCACGACATGCCGAAAATATGCAATATCTGGTAGTCCGTGCACGCACATGAAAGGTACCAGATATACACTCCAACAATGGTTAGTCATAGCTGACGCTGCCTGTGGGGTGATGTTCGGCTTCACAGCGCATGCTCACCATATACACCGGGGGTATGTTCGTATGGGCATCACGGTGCTTCGCGGTTGCAACTCGTGATCTTCTTGCGATCTTTGCATGTTTAATTTCCTTTTGTATTTCAATAACAACCTTCGGTGCTACTGCTGTTCAGCTCTCTGGACGATAAGCCATGGTCCCAGAGTCCTTCCCTTCTCCTCTTCTGTATTTTTTGCCTCCATTTTTATCACGCATAGATAGGGTTCGGTATTCCCACGTTGCTAGTCGATTTTTATCGATTCTTGCTGACTCAAAAGGTCTCGCGCTTTCCACGATGACAAAACAGCACATACATAATAAAGCACATTTTTGTTCTGGAGAACCCGCGCCAGGATTCGAACCCGCCGACTCTGTTGCGCTGGCGGCATTCCAAAGCGCCGGTGGTCCGGCACATGCACCGACGCGATCACAAGCTACTGAGGGGACCAAGCGAGGCCATCGTGTGGGGACCACCGTGTAAACTCCGAGTCTGCAGTACTAGTTAGTAGACTATGTTCGCGCGAACGAGTGTCCTCACACTCAAAGGCGAACCGATGATATTACAGGGGTCCATAGTGAATAGGACCTATGGTATACGTAAAAACCTATATATTTACCTATTTTTACTAAATATTTGGTCCTATTTATTGCTATTGTCCCCCGTAAATAGCTTATTTCCGTTGTTGGCGCAGCGCGTGATAGAAAAAAAAAGCCTCTGCTCCCGTGCATGGTAGCCGGCGTCCCCGGTGGCTTGGTAGGTGGTCCGCATGCCTGTCAAGATCAATTTCGTGGGTTCAAGTCCCACCGAGTGCATGCTCATAGGGACTTGTTCTTGCATAAAAAAAATGATAAGCGGAAAGCGCGAAAGCGTGAGTTGGCTACATTCGATTAAAATCGACGAGCAGTGGGAATGCTGAACCCTATGCGCGACAAAAAATAAAGGCACGTACCGGGGGGGAGAAAGGACGACACCTGTGACCACGGCTTGTCCAGAAGATCGTCGAGGGTAAAACCTCCTACGAGTGGGCTGGGAAGTAAAGTGATGGATAAACAAAAAATAAAAATAAAAATGGTGGTGTGCATCGTTAAAAAACAAAAAAAGACAGCGTATATCGAACTACCTGTCTGTGACTACAAACTCGCCAGGGCTGGTCGGTGTTGCTTGCCCCCCGGTGAGTAGCTATTACGGGGGACCATAGCAAATAGGACCTGCGGTACACACAAAAACTTATATATTTTATCTATTTTGCGAACAATGTTTGGTCCTATTTACTATAGTCCCCCGTAATAGCTTTCAAGAGTTTTTTTTGTGTGTGTGCTTCTGTCTTGCCTGGTGGCTACAAACGAGTATTATTATACGTACCTGGGTTCGAGGAACCAACGCTTCTGCTGTGACCTCTTCCTGGCTCAGCTTGCGCTAGTTTCAAGTCAACCGGAATCCCGACGGGAAACAGTGTAATATCCGTACATACACAGGATGGCAACTCGCGAGAGATGCTCACCGCCGCTTGAGAGAAAAAAAAAGACGTCCCAAGAGAAGCGACCCTGCTTTACCGCCGTGCAGCCTTTGTCCGGGGACATGAAAGACAGACACAGACGCACTCTCGTACAGTACGATAATAGGCAAATCGTTTTTTTTTCCCCCTGATAAAGCAATGTTTCTGATGACGGAGTTCCTTAACTGAGGACTTACTGCCGTTACTATTACGGGGGATCATAGTTAATGAGACCAAATATTGTTAGTAAAAATAGGGAAATGTGTAGGTTTTCGTGTAGACCGTAGGTCCTATTTACTATGGTCCCCCGTAATAGAGGTGTACTACATACAGTAGATACTACAGCAGGTCGCTGCTGCGAATCAATACACAGTTATTGTCGATGGCGCGTGATTACCTTGTTGCCATCCGGTATTTTACCGCATTGCGAATGTGGTCTGCGGATCAAGAGCAGGGTGTCCAACTTTGTCTCGGCTGTCGGTATCCTTCGGAGACACTGCTGTTGATCGGTTACGCGTTTCGTAGTGCGTAGCATTTTCTTTTTTTTTTATCACACAAACACATAAAAAGTAGTTTGGGATGGGGGAGGGATGGAGCTCCTCATCATGTGAAGAGTCTCAGAAAAATAACAGTGGAATTTCAGTACCGTAACGTGCGTTGCAAGGGGGGACATCAATATACTGTACCCTCTCCCCCTGGTACAAAATACGAAGCACATTGTCAAGAACCGTACCATACACACGTGGGAGACATGCTGTCAGCCCTTAGACAGTACGGGCGGAAATATTCGAACCATTTAGACATCACTATCAAGACCAAAAGCGGTCTTTGCACGTACGCCCAGGATGAGCCCGTCAACAGGAAACACGCAATCTGAGCATAATCCTTAGAACCACGTGATTGTGACACCAAACTCGATCACAACCTCGAGCTTAGTAGGCTATAATATGCAGCAGTATACAGGGCTTAGTGTGGCGTTCGCCGCTGAGCATGCTTTCTTGAATCCTAATTTCTTACCCCCCCCCCCCCCCCCCCCCCCAAGAGTTGCACAGAGATGTACGTTGTCATCTAACTTATTCAAGGTATATATTAACGACCTGATAGTAGCAGTCGAGGCAGCAAGGCCGGGAGTCACGGCAGGGGAAGATACGGTGTCGGGATTGATGTTTGCGGATGACTTCGTGGGGACATCAGAAACACCCGAAAGATTGCAGAAACACATAGAGAAGGCGCAATAATACACCAGGAAATGGAGGGTGACGGCAAACGTCAAGAAATGCGCAGTAGTTGTTTGTAACGAAGACAAGGTAAAGCCGGTAAATTTCAGTTGGAAGTGGGGAGAAGATGAATTGCCGATCGTAGACCAGTATATATACCTTGGTGTAGAGATCTAAAAAAACTGCTCTTGGGATACACATATATCAAAAGTAATAGGAAAGGGTAAGGCACAAGTAGGCTAGATGGATGCGATCCTAACAGACTCGCACCTTGACACTAGGATTAAGAGATGTATACTGATGAATGTGATAGTACCAAAGCTAGAACATGCAGGAGAAGTATGGGAAGGGAACGCGAAACTCGTAAAACAGTTGGAAACAGTACAAATGACAGCAGCTAAAAAAATCCCAAGATGCTCAAGTACGACTAGTAATACTATGTGCTAAGAGCAGAACTGGGAATGCACCCACTCAAGACAAATAGAGGCACGAGAAAGTTGAACTGGCAATGTAAAGTAAGAAACATGCCAAAAAAGAGGTTGCCAGCCATAGTTGATTGAGCTGTATTGGAGAAAGTAACAAAAGGGCGAGCTGGAATAAGGTGGGATGGCGTAGTGGAGAAAGTATGGAAGGATATAGGGGGAAACCAAGAAGAGATGATGTCCGCCGGGAAGTTTGGGAGGTACAAGGCAGAAGTAGAAGAAAAGATAGAAAGAAGGGAAAGGCTAGCGTTAAGAAACAAGGTGGAATCGGGAAAACATTTAGAGATATACGGGGATTGAGGAAGGAATAGGAATGAAAACGTATTTGCATGGCCCAATGGACTTCGCGAAAACGCTGAAACTGCGCTTTCGTGTAGGGGACCTGGACCTGCCAGAAAGAAGAAAGAGGTACACCAGTAGCCGGGAGGAGGAGGACGTAGATGCACAGATGTGCCCGTGTAGCAAAGCAGTAGAGGGTAGAACTCACATAGTACAAGAATGTGAAATATGCAAGGAGGAACGGGATGTATTAGAAGAGGAGATGAGGGAAATAGACGAATGTGACATGGAGGAGTTTGATACAATGAATGGCAGCGAGAAAACGATAGGTATCCTAGGAGATAGATGGTGGCCACAGGAGGCCGGATAAGATTAGCAAAAAATTTCTATGTAATATATGGAAACAACGTAGTGAGCGTCCAATAGTTGGAAGTGTCTCTATTAGGAGTAGGAACGTGTTCCGTCTCGGGGATGCGTGGTCAATGGTCAAATGACTAAGGCAAGCAACAAATGAGTACCCCCCCCCCCCCCCACAACAGTGATCCTGGTGCTGTTACCGGATAGTTTCTTATTTCTATAGCCATGCTATACCTGGTATACAACAGCACTATTAATACTGTACTGCATTGCACACGTAAGTAATGTAAATTTCATGACAATTCCAAGTAGTTCGTCTCCCACGAGAAACGAGGAATATACCCCTCTGGACTTCAATATAAGTACCGCCTGGTATCCACACTGCTATCACAACGGTCCTTCTACATCCGCCCGATGTGGTACCTCCGTTTCGGGGACTGTGTATTCACTTGGAATCGAAGTCTCCAGTCTGGAAGGGAACTGTAAGGATCGTTTGAGTACAACTACAGTACGCAACAGGTGGCCGGGACGCCCCCCCCCGTCCCACAATGTCGGCCTAAAATTATCCTTGTGGAGGCATTGAATGATGTGGCACACCACTGCGCGTACCGAATTGAGAAGTTGCTGAGAAACCTTGTTGCGTGGGAGTTGTTACGTTGTTCAATATTGTCTCCACAAGGATTTGCATACTACACCCACGTTTTGCAAGGGGGAGGGGGGAGGTCGCTGTCACCTGTTTGTGTAGGCGTGCATCTTGTTTGTCAGTGGTGCCCTCACCGGAAATGATCTGTTGGTGGTGTTTATATTGCGACCCGATGAAAGTCTTTCAGTTGAGGATGATTTAGCGTCGGTGGCTGGCTGTCGTCGTGCTCCTTCTTTCAAAAATAATACGATTGAATGCCGAAAGTCGCTTACGTATCCGCGTGAGTGCACGTAGTGGTATGTTGTTCTCTGTAAGTACAGCGCAGTGTATTATTGGTAGTAAAAATACTCCCGATCCTTTCCCTGTGGGCCTAAGGGACATATCATACCACACGGTGTGACATACCGCAACAACAGCAGCAAATCAAGTACACCCACTTCCTGCAAACCGAGAAACTGGTTGGCCTCAATGGGGCTTGAGAGGGAGACAATGTATTTGGGGCGGTTGAGAGGGGTGGAGTGTGTTCGGGGCTTGACGGGGATGTGTCAGCCGTTAAGAAGCTTTAAATTATATACTACTCTGTACCTTGAAACATCTACGTATTGTGTTCGCCATCTGACAACGATGATGTGCAGCGCTTGTTTCAATCACACCCTCCACATATATGACAGGGAAATTTCTGTAGAATCCGATTCCTTCAAACATGGAAGATGCTATCAATCAGACCTGAGTACTGGACAAAATGTTGCCAAAAATGCAGCCCCCTACATGAAATAATGGACATTTTCACCAATCGAATCTGATTGGTGGGTACCATATACAAGCGTTCGTTAAACCTACCTACAAATGACACCCACGAGAAATCTATGCAATTAGCTCCCTTCTGTATGTACCCTCCGGTTTGTCCATCTCTTGTTTCCTCTTTGGTGTATTCTCCCTTGTCATTATCAAATACTACTAGTGGCTACATAGTGTCACACTATCGAAACGATTCATAATAAGGTACTGCGTACTGTCTCCAGCGCACACTGTCGAAATCGACAAATACATATGAGATCGGCGAGATTCGAACTCCCGACCCACCCTCGGGGATTATATACACAGCACTACCTGCCGGACCACTCATCACCCAGACTGAGAGGTCTATTAATGGTAGGCTATCCATTCCGCCCAATACTACTACCTTCTACTCTTTGAAAGCCTGACCGAGCTTTAGTGTTGGGCGGGATTACTCGATCGCTGCCCCAACAAAGTTAAACGTGGTCGGACGGGAAACGAAATGGCGTACCATATCACTACTACTGAATGCAGTGTGGGAACATGACAAGGCTACGGGAAGAAGAGGGGGGTAGATCAATCTTACGCTGGAGATACAGCTAGGTAGAGAGTGCGATGGGAATGTTATTACCATTGTGTAAGACCATCCGTTTTCAAGACTTTTTGAGGGATGAGGTCACCGGTAGATCCGCTTATCACGAGAACAAAAAAAAACCGCTTGGGATTACCGTATTACGGGGGACCATAGTAAATAGGACCAAATATTGAGAGTAAAAATAGAGAAATAGATAGGTTTTTGTGTGTACCGTAGGTCCTATTTACTATGCCCCCCCCCGGTTGTGGTATGGTCAGCAGTAAAATATAAGGTCATACGTAAGTGTTAGAGATAATACCACGTGTATTGCTTATTATCACCGGGTAGTCTTAAAATGGGTAAACCCCACTCTTTAGTGTGCTTGACACGCCGACAATGCATCGTAGGATAGTAAGCTTCAACGTTGATCACTCAGAAACATTTCCCGGAAAAGAAGACGCAAAACCAAGGGAAACCTACGGTGAAACAAGCAGGAAACCTCACACCACTCTGGGCGTAAATATAAATTGGTCTTCGTATTAAAGCTGAAAAATTCCTTATATTTTTCCGGCCAGAGCGATACTACTGTACACACGCGGAGTCTTCGAAAATGTGGTGTCTCCTAAAGACCGCGCTTGGTCTTTGTATTATCGCTGAAAAGTTCCTTACATTTCCGGCCAGAGCGATACTACTGTACACCCGCGAAGTTCTACGAGTCGTATGAATGAGTATCTCCCTTTTCTGTACCTCTGCCTCCAGCTGCACATCGATCTACTAATCTATTGCTTAACGTCCTTCTGATACTCTCGCGCCTTGAAATTGCTACCAACACGTACTGTGCATGCTCCTTTTCCTTCTAAAATGTGAGATGTAAGCTCCCTTCTTGGATAGTACACGCACCGTTTTACTGCTCTTGTTCCTGTAGGCGAAATCCACGATCTCACAGCTGTTTGTGCTGTTTTTAATTTATGAACGGTACAGATTCCAGGCAAACCGGCTACAAAGGGTAAGGAACCGAGATCTGAGCTCGTCCTTGTTCGAGGGTAAAATATCACACCAGGCAATCATACTTGTTATGAACACAGCAGACATTGTGCAGCAACAGAGGACCACACCTTGTTGTGTCGAAATATCTCCCCGAGCATCGTCGAGCCTGACCTCGCCTGCGCTACGATCACAATTCCCACCGGAGATGCCGTAGCGTCTCCAGCCGTGGTGGAGTGAGAAGAACCATCCTGCAGCAACAGCGTGGGAATGTCGGTCGCCACTGCTGTCGGCATCGAGGACAACGACGACAGAAGCAGCAGCAATGCACCCAGACAAAAATGGACAGACGGCAGCCTGGTGCTAGCGTATGCCTCCATCCCAGATCCGATCGAGTAAGTAGGTGTCCAGGGTGTACAGGGTGGTCCAGGGGCGCCAAGCAAAAAAGCTTCGAGGCCGAAAAACCGCTGCCTGACGCTAAAAAGGACGCTGATTGACGATGCTGTTGATACTCTGTTTCGCGCCCTCCTTCTACTCGCAAAAGAGGTTGTACTTTTTCGTAGTTGTTTTGCGTGATGAGCCGGGGGTGGGTGCTCGACGCAAGAAGATAGAGCGACCCACAGCAGCAGTAGTACCAGACTCAGTCCCGCGGTCAAAACGAAGAACAAGCCAGTGCCATATATATGGGATTTCTGGACGGAATTTCGAAAATCGACGTTTTAAAAAAATATATATTTGTATACATTTCACATTTGCTTTTAGAATACCACGCCCCACGTGTGAGTCTCGCAAAAGGGCACTATTGTAGTAGTATAATATTAATAGTGGTATCGGTGAATTTTTTTGTTCTGAGAACTGTCCTCCTTCTCCCAAGCACGAAAGGAATTCAACAGATAGTGGACGAAAGGACGAAGATGATGATATTAATAGTGGTGGTGGTGGTATGTATATCTATCTGTGTAGTGAAGCTCAACAGCCCCCCCCACCCTGATGAAACTGCTGTTGATGTTGCTGTTGTTGCTTGCTGCTGTTGTTTGTTGCCGTTGACGTTGTGTGGTTATCCTATGCACCGTCTGGCTGCTTGAAATGTGTGGTGTGTTGTTCTCAGCACTACTATCTAAACCGTCATTTCTGCCTGGCGTACATCCAGCATAAAACCAGTCAGCGTTCCGTGCCGATTCTTCAATCCTAGCGAGTTACAAGCTCTGTGGTCATAAACCTAAGAAACAGACACTATTTTTCTAGTGTGACGCAGTTAATCCTCCCAGAACTGATTCCCCGTTTGAGGGACAAACTACTCAATTTCCAAGTATTACGGAGGACCATAGTAAATAGGATCTACGGTACACACAAAACCTATATATTTCCCTATTTTTACTATTACGGGGGTCCATAGTTAACGGGACTTAATTTTGTTAGTAAAAATACGTGAATATATAGGTTTTTATGTAAACCATAGGTCCTATTAACTATTGACCCCCGTAATAACAAAGTTTGGTTCCATTTAATATGGTCCCCCGTAATAGTTTGTCCCCAAAACGGGACTGCAGTCGTCTCCTAAAAAGACAATGCAATGCCATGCCACATCGCACAGGAACGACGCACACGTTCGCGCCGAGCTACGATATACCTGGTACATGTACAGGCGAGTTACAGAAGAAAGGAAGTGCAACAGACGCGTGCTACGATGATAAGAGATACAGCACCTTTTGGCCAAAATATTTCTGACCGGCCGTGTTTCTTAACCAAATATATCGTCGGGATGCTATTCATTATTAATACGTGTTGCGCATTAATTATTTTCGTGATATATAAATAGCTACCAATAGTCTTTTGGCGACGTTCATCGAGTTGCACTTACTAATAGTGTAGAGCGCCTCGAGTGACTTACCAATAGTAGAGAGTCCCTCAAGTGACTTATTAGTAGTGTACCGCTCTTCAAGTGATTTACTAATATAATAGAGCTCCTCCATTGACTTAGTAATAGTATAGAGCCCCTCAAGTGACTTACAAATAGTGTAGAGCGCCTCAAGTGACTTACTAATAGTATAGAGTTCCTCAAGTGACTTACGAATAGTATAAAGCTCCTCAAGTAACCGAACGTGTAACGCGCAACACGCATCCCTGATTAATAGTGACCCCATCGGACTACGCACGGTGTCTGGTAGAAGTAGAGGGGGGTGGGGGTGTTGCAAGTTAGGGGATCCCCCTAGTTAGGGGATCTCCTGTTAGCTTAGGGGATCCCCCCTCCCCTTAGGGGATCCCCACTCATCTTAGGGGATCCTTATTCACCTTAGGGGATCCCCACTCGCCTTAGGGGAACCCATCTCGCCTTAGGGGATCCCCAACAGACTTCGGGGATCCCCAACAGGCTTAGGGAATCCCCAACGGCCTTAGGGGACCCCCACCATGTGTGTATTGTATGTGCACCCAACATGCATAACATCTGTGATATTGATATTGGAATATCACCCAAAATAAATGGTGTTAGGGGATCCCCCAATTCTCACGATAATTTCAAAAGGAGAAACTGAATAGAGACGCTATATCACATACGACCCGTACATGTTGGGTGCACATACAATTCACACATGGTGGGGGGCCCCTAAGGCCGTTGGGGACCCCCTAAGCCTGTTGGGGGTCCCCTAAGTCTGTTGGGGGGCCGCTAAGCCGAGATGGGATCCCCCAAGGTGAGTGGGGGTCCCCTAAGGTCAGTAAGGATCCCCTAAGATGAGTGGGGATCCCTAAGGTTAGTGGAGATCCCCTAAGGGGAGGGGGGATCCCCTAAGCTAACAGGGGATCCCCTAAAAGGGATTTATTGATTGTGCTCAGAAACACGGCGGAGACGTTACATCTAATATTAGGGACTTCCATATATTGATATAGGATTATAGGAGAAGGATATTTAGTCGGGTATTCGGGGGGATAAACGGGAGGTTTATTCCCGCGTCATGTTGGATAATAACCTGCATACGATGCATGAGCTGTCACTCGACAGCTCGGATATAATATAAGAGGAGTTCCGTGTTACTGTCTGGAGTCAACCACGCGCTCCCGTGCCAGCTGCGCCTATACCTTTAGAGATCAGTCAACACACCAGTGAGTCCGGCGATCTTCTATTGGCAAGCGTAGCCAAGGCCAACCTAGAGAGGTGGGAACCTGCTTCGGCATGCCTAGTTTCGAGGATACGCCCAGTCAAGAAGCCAGCGTGGAGAGTGAAAAGATCATAGAGGAGATGAGGAAGAAAAAATAGAGGTCCTGGAAAGGACGATGGAGGAGCAGAGGCTACGCGCCGAGAGGGACGCGCAGGGGGCAGGAAAGGAAGGGGAGGGCGGCGGGGGGACGAGAGGAGAAGGAACTGCTGGAAGACAGCAAGCAGCGTCGACGGTGCCGACACCTGGGCTGGAGGCCCAATCAGGCATGTCATTACCTTCTTTGTACCGCCCAAGTTTGTCCCAGTCGAGACCCCCGAAGTTCGATAATGTAGAGGCCCACTTTCGCATGTGGCGCAGTAAGTTTTTGGCATACCTATCATCGCTTGGGTGCTTGCATGTACTCAGTAGCACAGCAAACCCAGTTATGGTAGGTGACATGAGGGTTTCGCCGGAGGAACTAGCCTCCAGACATTCCCCCCAGGAGATTAGGGACGCGCGATTGGTGTACCGATTGATGATGGAGACCATGACAGGATACGATATGGCTGAGTTTAGAATGCAGAAGGCAATGTCTCCGAGTGGTGCTTGGAAGGAGTTGGAAGACTATTACATGCCGAAGACGATAGCAGCAACACACAGATTGAGGAGGGAGTTTGATACCATCCGAATAGTTGAGGACGAAAATCCCTTGCTGTTCCTCGGAAGGGTGGACAAGGCAGCAGATGAGCTGGCGATGTTAGGATGTGGTAAGAGTGCAGAGGAAGTAAACCGCCACATTGTTACCAACCTCTCATCTTTGTATACTATTCAAAGCAAGTCAATTATTTCCCGCACTTCCATGCCCCGTTCCGAGATCGATGAGATCATCCATGACGCGTATGCAAACGACAAGGTAGAGAAGGAGATGGTTTCTAGGGCGTTGGGCGTGCAGGGAGTGGTAGATCAGCATGCCTTGTACTCCGGAGGTGCGCAGCCTGCCGGTGGCGGAGGTGCGGATTCAGGAGGAGGAAGGAGGAACAGGAGAGGCGGGAGGCTCAAGGATGGGCAACAGCAGCAGCAGCAGCAGCGGCAGTATCAGCAGCAGCAGCCCCAGCAGCAGCAGCAGCCCCCAGCAACAGCAGCAGCAGCAGCAACAGCAGCTCCAGCGACAGTATCAGCAGCAGCAGCAGCAGCAGTATCAGCAGCAGCAGCAGCCCAGCAGCAGCAGCAGCAGCACCACGGCGCAGCAGCAGCAGCCCCAGCAACAGCAGCAGCAGCAGCAGCACCGTCCCCATCAGCAGCGTGGCAACTGGGGAGGAGCTCCGTCGGGGGGGATATCCGGCCCCAAAAGGCGTTGGGATGCCATGGCCTGCAGGTACCGTTGGGATGACTCAGCCCCAGACCCCTTCGGTACGGGTGGAGTAGTCCCCCCCATGGGTTGGGTACCTACTGACCCACCACCAGGGACGTTGCCGCCGATGCCCCCGCGCCCCGCAGCGACTCCGGCAGGTTGGGGTCCCCCCACCGAATAACACATGGAGGCGCAAGGGGCCCTGCTTCCGGCGCGGCAGACCGGGCCACCACGCCGCGGAATGCCAGGCAGCTCCTGCGCAAATGAATGTCGCTTTCCCGGGTGCCGCTTCTCCTCAACCCGCCCAACAACCATACTACGGAGGTAGCTGGCTGCAGGAGACGCCCTACGGCAGTGGTGGGTATACCTCGGCCGGAGCTTCCCCGCCACAACAACCCTCCTTCAGCACTTCCCCCTCCCCTGGCCCAGCGAACAACGGCAACCCTACGCCTACGTTCGATCCGCACCTCCTTACCGCGCAGTTTGCGCACCAAGGCAAGGCGACTGATGATTTGTTTTGGGTTAATGGGAGAGAAGAGGGTAGTGGATTCGGGAGCAACCTTTCATGTGACTGGTAACCCTTTTGGTATGGTAAACTATACTCCCCCTCCCCCTGGTAAGAGCCGTTTGGTGGTCGGTGACATGAGGTCTGAAGATAGAGTACTTCGGCCAGATTCCAATTTTGATGCACAGCTCTCAGGGTGACGTTCAAGTTAGGCTGATGGACGTAGCATACGTACCCGGTGTTCGCTTCAACTTATTTTCGCTTCATGCAGTAATGTTGAAATGCCCGGTGACACTTGATGCTCAGGGAGCTCACACGTTGAATGGACAGCTGTCTTTCGTGCGTAGGGACGCGGGTTCATACGTAGACGCCACGCGGATTACAGAGACCCCGATTGCTGCCGCTGTTTTGGCTCCTGGAAAAATGAGGAGGATCGATATTAACGACCTTCACGTTGCCCTTGCCCACTCCCATGCTGATACTCTCTGTGAGACGGGACACCAGATGGGCATTAAGGTTTTTGGGGAGTTGGTTCCGTGTGCTGGGTGTTTTGAGGTGAAAGGGAGGAGGATGGCGGTGCCGTGGACGACCGAGTGCCGTTCTACCAGGCCTCTGGAGCGTCTGGTCGTGGATCTGTCGGGACAACAGCCTACGTCTGCTGGCGGTGCGCAGTACTTGATGATGATCGTCGACGACTACTCGCGACTGGGGTGGCCGTATTTCTTGAAGCGGAAGTCCCACGTCCCCAAGGTCTTCGCTGGTTTCCTGGCCGACATCAACGCGAAGGGTGTGCCGTCCATCGTGGAGTGCCTTCGCTCGGACAACGGCACCGAGTTCACCAAGGCGGAGCTCGTGGAGTTGCTCAACCACCACGGCATCCGCCGCGAGTGCACGCCCGTCGATTCTCCGAAGCATGACGGGGTGGTCGAGCGACGGATCGCCATGACGCTGGAGCTTGCAATGGCGTCCCGCCTGGAGGCCACCCGCCTGTTCGGCGATGCAAGGATGCCGGCGACGCAGCCCCTCTGGGCTGAGTCATGCGCGTACGCGAGCGATGTGATCAACATGACGGCGAGGGTAAGGGACAAGCCGGAAATGCACTCGCCGTACCGCAAATTCTACGGGAGACCACCGTTTGCGCGGCTGCTCCCGTTTCTGAAGCCGGGCTTCCACCACGTCAGGAGGGCCCTGAACACCGAGCCGAAGGCGGAGGCTTGCTTCTACCTCACCTCGGCGGCAACCACCACGCAGCTAACTGCAGCAAGATCCTGCTGATGTCTGGCCGAAAGTCATTCTCCCGAGACGTCACTTGGGAACACCCGAGGAAACCGTTTGTGGGGTTACTGCCTTCGGAGGAGGAGAGCTCCCCGCCGCCGCCGTCGCCGTCGCCGTCGCCACCGCCGCCGGGTGCGCCGGAGCCTCTGAGGGGCCCCGACGTATGGCCCGAGCCACCGTCCCCATCTCCACTGCTGCCGCCGCAACCGCCGTCATCCCCGCCGCTACCGCCGCCGCCGCCGCCGTCGCCGTCGCCGCCGCCGTCATCGTCACCGCCGCCGCTACAGCCACCGTCACCGCCGCCGCCGTCGCCGCCGTTATCATCGCCGTCGCCGCCACAGCAGTCACCGCAGCCACAGCTTTCGCAGCGCGTGCTGCCCGGGCACTGGGTTCTTATATCCCGGACCCGGAGGATGGCGATGTGCTGAGGGGGCGGACAAGGGGGGAGACTGCACGACACCAGGAGAGCGGTGGCACTGTGCAGAGAGGGCGTATTAGGGAGGAGACCGCACGACGCCAGGAGGGTGGTGGCGGTGTGCAGGGTGATCGGGCCAGGGGGAAGCTGGGCGACACCCGGAAGATGGAGATGTGCTGAGGGGGCGGATAAGAGGGGAGACTGCGCGGAACCGCGAGGCTATGGGGCATGGGCTGCTGTCGTTGATGGAAGCGCGGGAAGGTATAGACCATGTACTTTTCCACCAAGCCCCACCGCGCGAGAACCCTCCCCTTCCCACACGCCCCGCGAGCGAGCTTTCGACGCCGAACTCGTATGGTGAAGCGTGTGCGGACGAGCATTCGGCCATCTGGAGACAGGCGATGGACAAGGAGTACCATGGGCTGGCGGACGCGGGGATGTTTGGAGCGACGTAGCAACCAGAGGGGCTCAACGTCATCTCGGAGAAGTGGGTGTTCGCCTGGAAGTCCAACGAGCATGGTGATGTGGTGCGGGCGAAAGCAAGGTGGGTGGCACGAGGTTTCAAGCAGCGTGAGGGTATTGATTTCTTTGACACTGTTGCTCCGACGCCTGCAGCGTCTTGTTTCCGTTTGTTGGGTGCTATTGCGTGCGAGTTGGGTTTGGATCTGTGTCATTTTGATGCTGAGCAGGCGTTCGTGCAGTCGAGTTTGGATGAGGATGTATTCATGCGACTACCCCCCAGCTGCGGCGAAATGTTTGGTGAGGTGGTCAGGTTGAATCGCAGTCTCTACGGCTTGAAGCAAGCGTCGAGGTCGTGGCACAACCACCTTCTCACTCACATGAGGAGTCTAGGATTTGAGCAGAGCCCCGCTGACGCGTGTGTCATGAGGTTGGTCGAGTCGGGCTCTGTCTCCATTGTAACGGTAGTTCTGTGGATGATATTTTTGCTGTAGGACTCAAGGCTAGATGCGATCAGTTCTGTGAAGACCTGAACAACCTTGTTCCGATCAACAATCTGGGCGAGTTGCGGTGGTATGCTGGTTGTTGTTTTTCGAGGGATTGGGATGCTGGTACTTTGACGATTTCGCAGCAGGCGTTCGCTGAAAATACCGTGGCGAGGCTTGGTGTTAGTTCTGGGAGGAATAACCCGCTTTCGACTGGTGTGAAGCTCGAGGAGTTTGACGAGAATGAACCCGTGGGTGATTGGTCTTTCCGCGAGTTGGTGGGGTGCTTGATGTGGCTAGCGAACCAAACACGACCGGATATTGCGAACGCGGTGAGGGCGGTAGCGAGGTACACGAATAGGCCGAGGGAAGTACACTGGAAGACAGCAGTCGGTATTTTAGAGTATGTACTTTCTACGAGTGATTTCGGCATTACGTTCCAGAAGGGTAGCGGGCTTGAGCTGGTAGCGTTTGCAGATGCAGACTATGCCAACAAAGCCACTGACAGGAGGTCAGTTTCCGGCGGGGCCATCATGTGTGCTGGGGCGTGTGTGCTGGTTTTCCAGGACGCAGAAATGCGTCACACTCTCAACCACTGAGGCCGAATATGTAGCACTGGCAGACACTATCAAGGAGGCAATGTTCATGCGCTACGTATAGAGTTTTATTTTTCCGGGGTTTGGGGAGAGATGCATTACGGTTTTCGAGGATAACGAGGGGGCAAGGCACCTGGCACAAAATCCAGTGTGCACGTCGAATTCGAAGCACATCGACGTACGACACCACTTTTTGCGCGAGCTTATTTTGAAGGGGGAGTTTGTTATTACCCATGTAGAGTCGGAGAAACAGCATGCAGACTTCTAGACAAAGCCGCTCAACAACACGGTGTTTCGTTACCACCGGGATTTTGTGATGAATATTTGACGCGGTTTTTCCGAGGTAGAAGGTTTTATGTTATTTTGATTGTCTGAACTACGTATAAATCCGAAGATGCTGCCGTTTTTCCCTGGCTAATTCCGAGGATGGTACCATTTCGTTCCTGGTGATGGATTTCGAGAGTTTTATGTGTTTTCGAGTAGTCCCAACGTCAAATAAAATTCAAGTGTAGGAATGTATGCTATCTCGCATTACCGTCGCGATCTGTGTACCTATGGCGGGAGTAGGGGACAAGGGGAGACTCTTGTCCGGGGGAACGGGGTTCCTTGCGATCTCTGGCATTTATTTTCTTGGCTTAATTTTTATTTTGATGAGTATGACTACTGTGATATTTTATATGATTTGCATTAATTCCTCATGAAATAGAGGGAGATTTTTTTTATAAGGTTCCAGAGAGACTATGAAGCGCCTGGGGGCGTGTGCGGTCCATAGAAAATGTTTTCTGAACTGGAGAGTTTGGATAGTATTTTGGAAATTGAGAGTTTGATTTTTGGTTCTGAGTGAAATTATGTTTCTGAATTTCGTATGAGTTGGTCATAATATTGAGATGTTTCCACCCAGCGGAGTCGTACATTGTAGTGTACAGAACCGGGGGGATATTAAAGTATGGTCGTGTATAATGAGCAGGGGGGATATTGATTGTGCTCAGAAACACGACGGAGACGTTACATCTAATATTAGGGAGTTCCATATATTGATATAGGATTATAGGAGAGGGATATTTAATCGGATATTCGGGGGGATAAACGGGAGGTTTATTCCCGCGTCATGTTGGATAATAACCTGCATACGATGCATGAGCTGGCACTCGACAGCTCGGATATAATATAAAAGAGGAGTTCCGTGTTACTGTCTGGAGTCAACCACACGTTCCCGTGCCAGCTGCGCCTATACCTTTAGAGATCAATCAACAGGATCCCCCAACTAGGGGGATCCCCTAACTCGCAACAGGGGGGGGGAGGTATTCCTTATCATGCATGGTCGTAGTCGTATGACCATAGACCCTCGCATCCCTACAATGCCGGGACGGGGCACGTCGGGTTTTCACCGACCAGGCGGACATTGCTTGCACCAAGCTTAAAGCGCCGTGAGGTGTTGGGCGAGTTTCATGAAGGGTGAGCTGCATCCTACTAAGAGCTTCTTGTGAGGCGGATATTCTTGCATATGGATGGCAGCGTCAACTAGTTGAACTATTTTCTGGTGCTGTTCCTGGCAGAGATAGCGAGGGGTATACCATGTAGCTGCCTCATGTGCCTGACTACATACACGCTACGTGATACGATCATCCTCCTTGTGTGGAATTTGAATTCTCCCCGCACAAAAATGATCCAACTCGATCGCCAGCCGTGGTGACCGCCAACAACAAAGAAGAATAAAAAAACGGTGACTGGTTGCCTAGCTCACGCAGTGAGAGTCGTGTTTTACAGAGTCGTCGCCAACCGACGCCAACCCAACCTATATTCGGTCTCGTAAGTATGTATTCGGTCGCGTGGCTGCTAACTGGGATGCGTGACTGCTATCTGGGCGGGTGGGGGGGGGAGACGGGCCAGGCATTATCTTCTACTTATCGTAATAGACTTGTAGCCTACTACTGTGTGCAAACCATCTCGAGGGAAGGTAGCTTAACCTGCCCTGAACCCGGAAGTCCTGGATCGGGTGCGACGGAGTTGTTGTACTGTGGTCACCGCGACACTGGGCCCTCTATCCGGGCGGTGTGAACATTTCGAGAACTTACTCCCACACAAACCCTGACCCAAGTGGGCTGTGCCGCTGGCTCAATGGATTCGGTCCAGGTGGGGCCCACCCCTAAACCTTGGAGCGTTGGTCCTCTGATGTGACTGTCCCAGAGGGGAGAGGCCATGTTTTGGATGCACGCCTTGGACGACAGCTCATTATCTAGATGATCTATTACGGGGGACCATAGTAAATAGGACCTACGGTACACACAACACCCATATATATACTTATTTTTCTAACAATATTTTGGTCTTGTTTACTATGGTTCCTCGTAATAGCTCCTCAGCTGCCGTTGTGAGAGGCTGTGCAGGATCTGCTTGTTGATAGCGCTGATCGTACAGATCATGATCTATCTGATCTATCTACAGATAGATCATCTAGTTCCTCAACTGCCGTTGTGAGAGGTTGTGCAGGATCTGCTTATTGATAGCGCAGATCGTACAGATCATGATCTATCTGATCTATCTACAGACAGATCATCTAGTTCCTCACCTGCCTTTGTGAGAGGCTGTGCATGATCTGTATGTATATAGTACAGATGATCCAACCCAGTTAACATGTGCTAGATCATGCACATTATCCGACCCCGATCCGGGAACATGAGCTACGGCAGATAATGCAATGTGGGCAATTGATCTGCCTTGAAAGCTGTAGATCATGCTTCAAGTGGGAATGATCTGTAGATGGTCTGTCTAAGGTTTGTAGGGATGGAAGAGCGCACGAACCGGTGGCTGGAACCCCACCGGAGGGAGGACGAGAAAATAACGATATGGACTCGGGCTTGAAACCGTGTAGACGCCCGCGACCTCCCTGCTGGGGCTGCTGCTTTGTCATGTCACCCTTCGACAACATTATAGACAGGTGGCCGGAACGCCCCCCCCTCCCCCGCCCCGGCGCTTCGCGCTTGGTGCAAGCAATGTCTGCCTGGTCGGTGAAAACCCGACATGCTCCGTCCCGGCATTGCAAGGATGCGAGGGTCTATGGTCATACGACTACGGCCATGCACGAGATCGAGTACATCTCTCCTATCGAGTACACACCCCCCCCCCCCCCCCCCCCCCCCCCCCCCCAGAAGAATGTGAGCGTACAATAATAGGGTGGACACATTGGATGAACAATGTAGCACATCCCACAAGGTATCCGCAACCTTTCAATTCGGTACGCCTAATGGTTTGCTATTATATTGCGATTGTTCATCCAGTGTTTCCACAAGGACTACTTCACGCCCACGATGTGCATGCGGGGGGGGGGGGGGGTCCCGGTCACCTCTGCCGATCTCTCCGACGGGTATGATATACGCGGACAGCAGGAGCAAATCGAAATCTCGCCACCGAAAGATGGCTCGAGCGACACAGCGGCCTTCAAAACGACTATTAATATGTGCGTACTCAGATATCGGTGGGTAGGTGGACACAGGGCAGTAGGGATATTGGGTTTTTTTTTCGTTTTTTTTTGTCTCCTGCGGCTGTTCAGAAAGCGGGTAAGAACGCACTGCGTGCAGACGAAACGAATGCGGCTCCCTTCCGCATACGCTCCTCGCACACAAAAGCGAGCTACCCTCCATTATGTACTTCCCTCCTGCAAGCCTGCCACAAGTATGGACACACCCAGGTACAGCGCTCTATACAAGTGATATCAGCAGGCTAGGAAGGGTATTCGGTTCTAACAGAAGCGTAGTCAGAGTGCGTGCGTGTTGTGCATACCGTATAACCCGCAATATTAACCCCCCCCCCCCCCCCTGGCCCTATTATATATATTATATGGGTTGGGTTGGCGTCGGTTGCCAACAACACTGTAAAACATGCCGCTCACTACGTGAGCTAGACAGGGAACCCTTTTTTTTTTTTTTTGGCGGCCGCCCACAGCTGGTCGTCTAGTTAGATCATTTGTGCGAAGTAAAGAACCTTTACTCTGCACAAGGGAATTGATCGTATCACGTAGTGTTCAAGGTAAGCCACCCAAGAGGCAGTTACATAGTACTCCCATTGCTGTCTCTGGAAGTGGCTACACCGGAAATTAAACTAACCCATTGAAGCTGTCATCCATGTGCAAGTCCGCCTCACAAGCGGTTCTTAGTAGGATGCAGCTCACCCTTCATGCGACTCGCCGGACACCTCACGGCGCTTCGCGCTTGGTGCAAGCAATGTCTGCCTGGTCGGTGAAAACCCGACATGCTCCGTCCCGGCATTGTAGGGATGTGAGGGTCTATGGTCATACGATTACGGCCATGCATGAGATCGAGTACATCTCTCCTATCGAGTACACCCCCCCCCCCCCCCCCGAGAGGAATATCAGCGAGGCGATACTCTCCTAAACAACTAGGGACACACATAAAAGTAAAAATGGTGGCTTTTCCGAAAAGCCGTCTCCAACACGAGACCTTTCCACGCGCGCACGCATCGCTCGGCGGCGTGCGCCCTCTCTTCAGATCGGAAATTCGTCCTGATAAGGGGTGTGTATCATTCTACCACTCATCCCCAACGGTAGTGGGGGTTGTACTTTTTGCCTCCTGAGGCCATATTTTCTGACCGATTGAGCTACTACTATTACGGGGGTCCATAGTTAATAGAACCTATGGTCCTCATAAAAACTTATATATTTACGTATTTTTACTAACAATATTTGGTCCTATTTACTATGGTTCCCCGTAATAGTATACCGGTTACTACGATACGTTGATGCGTGCTACTGTAGAGATGCACCTATTTATCGTAATACTTTCTGAGGCTACGTACGTGAGGAGACCTTAACATCGCCAAAAAAACGTTACTGTTTAGACAACTGAAAGTGCGTCCGATGAGCTCACCCTAGGTGTACCAGGTATCACGCAAATAATACCGGTAGCGCTATCAATGCGCACTTCTCGTAATGGTAGCCAAACGATATTTTGGTTAAAAGTGGCCTGTTCACGGTCAGAAATGTTTTCGACAAAAAATGGTACCCCTGTGGCAGCACCCGTCTACCCACTATTACGGGGGACCATAGTAAATAGGACCTATGGTACGCACAACAACCTGTATATATAGCATTTTTTACTACAGTACCTATATATGGTCCTATTTGCTATGGTCCCCCGTAATATTAACACCTGGTCTGTGGTATATTGAGTACATAGACTTACTTCTAGATATTTTTATTTCTGAGCGTGCTAGGTTGGTACATCCCTGGCCTCTCAGAGCTTCCACTTGGACGCCGCCTCCTTCTATTACTTACCGAAGAAAGCATTTTTGTTCTTTTTTTCTTCTCACATTTTGTGTTCGTGCGTGTTTTTACAGCACGGCACCGCGGGCGAGCCCGGCGCCGTCGCGGGTGTCAGCGGGGTGCTGGCGGGTAGAGGAGGGGGGGGGGGGGGTGGACGGAGCGCGGTCGCCTATACATAGTATATCTGTTTTAGGACTAGTGCATAACAGGTAGATATGTATATATTGGTCTATGCGCGAACGAAACGCCTCCGAAGGTACTGATCTCCTCATGCAAGGAGTTCAGAAAACAGTAAGCCACAACCCCTGAAGGGGCGTTGCTCTTGGGCGTCATACGGTGCACCTCCTCCCCATCGAGATAGTGCACTTCGGATACACAGCACTGCAGTAGCCCCTCTCTATATAGTCCCCGTCGAGTAGCGCCGGTTGTCCAGCTATAGTGCCTCTGTAATCGCGTGGCGCAAATGGGACTAACCAATGTGGTAGTGTGCGGAGTAATCAATGCCGGTTGGTTGCCGCTATATATACTGCCGGTATGGCTGGTTAGCGCATACTGGCACTACACAGGGACCGCTACAACTACTGCACCTCCTACTCGTACGTCAGCGACCCCGGTCTGCTCCGTGTGGTAGATGCCGCAATCGTCAATAGTATGGCATTGTTTTTTTTACACGTTTTCTCTTTGAGGCCGCCCTAATTCACGCCTAGTACTCATATCCCAAATCGGCAATGCCGCCCATCTCCGTGCACACTCCCCAGACAATTTCGGCATACTCTTTCGGCATGTGGGTCCGCCACTGGTCGGCCATGTCGGCAGAGTACCTCTGGGTAGAGAAAGGGCGCTTCGTAGATTGCGCAAGGTTTGAGCACCCCCCTCTCTGAGTTTCCCCCCCACCGCCATCACCGCCGCCATCACCGCCGCCGTCACTCGCCCCGCTTTCTCCACCCCCACTCGTATTGCTGACCTTGCTGCCGATTGGCTGGTGTAGATGTCGGACTTCGACCCCACTACGACTACTCTTGATGTTGTTGTTTACTGGATGAAGCACGCGCGGGGCCTCTTCTTCTTCCTGATGAGTACTAAGCGATGAACGAAAACCGTCTTTGAGGGCATCAACTCCGCGAGGATAGTTGCCTCCACCGTTACCAAGGCCGCCGCCGCCGCCGCCGCCACCACCTCCGCCTCTTGCCCAGTCTTCTTCCCCGCCACTATAATTGTTGACAGTATTGTCGCTCGTTGGCTGAAGCATAATTGGGGCCTCTTTGTGATTGTTCGTGTTCAACAACGAATAGTAAGCGTTCGTGCGGGCGTCAGCTCCGCGGAGACTGCTGCTGTTCCCCGCGATCAAGCGGCGCGTCGAGCCGTCTTCCGCCGGAGGGCCGCAGTCGGACATTTTCATGTTGTTGTCGATCCATTTTACGATTGTTGCTGGGATTTTACCGAGTCCGGACCAGCGGTAGACGAGCTCCGCCTCGACCTCGGGGAGCGTGGTGAAGTCTTCGTAGCGAACCAGCAGGTACCTGTCGGAGCAACCATCATATTGGAACATTGATATCATTCGTTTCGACGGAGCAAGGTGTGGAGGCGTGCAACGATCGGGGCGGGGGGGAGTACTCATTTGTTGCTTGCCTAAAGCCATTCGACCATTGACCACACACCACTTTCGAGGCGGAGCACCGTTCCTAGCACCGTTTCTACCCCTGATGAAGACACCTGCAGCAGTTGGGTCGCTCATTGCTTTGTTTCCATATATTGCATAGATTTGTTTTGCCTGTCTTATCCCCCTACTGCTTCGCCGTCTGTGGCCACCATCTATCTCGCAGGACAGCGGTCATCTTCTCACTGCTATCTAGTGTACCAAAGGTATCCTCCTTTTAGCACTCCACCCACGTTTGGTTGTCTGGGAACAAATTGCTCGCAATTAGAGTCAACTTTTTGCGGCAGTAATAAAAGAAATAATAATGACATACATATCATATCATTTCATATCACTTCACATCATATCATATCAAATGAGCAGAGCTGCCTGCGCAAACCCTTTCTCAGTACGTACGAAGCGAATCAAATCTTGATAAGCTTACCTGCCGTCGCTCAGCGTCTCGAATACGGCCAGCTGCTGGCTGTAAGTGTCACAAATACTGCGGCATGCGTTTTTTTTTTCGGGGGGGGGGGGGAAAGAGAGCGGCGGGACATCATCGCGAACAAATCACACATCGGCCATATCAGGTCAGCGTTAAGGTCATCGTCTAGATTTTTCAGGGCAGTGTACCGTATGGCGCGAGTAATACCCCCGCCCCCCCCCCCTGGGACGATTTTCCGCGGCGATACAAAACGAAACTGGTGGTTTTGGAAACAACGCGTCGAGAGGTTGCATATCGTGTCCCTCTTCTTCTGTACAATGTATGTGCCCACAATATATTAACTCAACTCACTCATCAACAATGTGGTGATGCGTGAATGCTTGAGTATACGCAGGGAAGGAGAGTTGATTGAATGAGACTGGTGGTATTGGATAAGTTGCGTCAGCTTGTTCGCTCTGAGTTAATAATGCCCTGCGCACAATGTCGGAAGGGCAAAGTAAAAGTATAGTTAATTTATCACCATCCACTTATACCCGTACCCGGCATATATTTCGTCTTTCTTCACAAACCCTTTTCGGGTAGATGGCTTTTGCGTCCCTCTTTTGCGAAATTAATTAGGTTCAACCCATCCCCAACCCATCCTCAATCCGTCCCTAACCAGACTATACAAGGGACCATAGTAAATAGGACCTACGGTGCACACAAAAAACTGTATATTTTCCTATTTTTACTAACAATCTAATAATGTTTGGTCCAATTTACTATTGTCCCCCGCAATAACCCCCAACCCAATATATAATACGCAGCGGGGGGGGGGGGGGGCTTCGCCGCACTCTGTCCATAGGCACATCGCTCGGCAGTTGCTGCACTGTCCCTGTCCGTGGTCGAGAAGAACAGTTTTTTTTTTCCGAGGGGGTGTGATATCCTGGGTGCAATACTTCGGCGGCAGTTTCGGCGACGATCAATAATAATATGGCCATTGACGCGGACAGCAGGTTGTTGTTCGATGCTTCTTCGGTGGCGTTTGGGGAGGAGGGCTTGGCCCTTGCGGAGGGAGGGGGCAGGGCTAAGAGAACAGGGAGGTCGTACATTCTCCACTAGGTTTTGTAGTTTTTTGGTTGTCAACAACAATCCATCGCTTCACCCGCGCGTTTGCTTCGGGTGGTCTGGGTTTTCTGAGATTTTGTCATTTTGTTTTGGTCGTGGCCACCCACGTCGCACTTTGTCAGGTGGCGAACGAAATGGCCATAGTAATGTGATCTGCACGGTGCAGAGGTGTAGAAATCGATCGGGTTTGCCGAGCGGGATCTGTATGGCACGGTTCTTTTCCTTCTACGCATGGTTGACGGGTGGAATATGTTTGATATATATATATACGCCGCCCCCCCCACAGCATATCATAACGTTAGATGCAGGTAGGGTTTAGATTATACTTAGATCTTGATGATATGTTTGATGTATACCAGTACCTGGTACATGACCTCAAGCTAAACCTCTATATACACACGTGTTGTGGTGCAGGGATGACCCAAGACGGCAATCCCTGCTACACGTCACGAAGTACACCGAGCAACACACCGCCATGTCTATCCATATGTGTGAATAGCTACAACAACAACAACACCAACAACCGCAACAACACCAACACCAACAACAACAACAACAACAACAAGTCCAGCACGCGACGAGAATAAAGTCAACTGTGCTCAAGGTTCGTGATGCCATTTTATGTCCCTGTTCTCTCTCTCTCTCTCTCCCCTCTCCACTGTCTCGCTGCGGCGGCTTGCCGCCGTTCGCTCATTCATGCGGCTGCTGCATGCGACACACACGCAGCTTGCTTGCTTGCTTCGATCGTCTCTCTGAAGGCCGCACCTCACTCGACGTGTGGCAAAAGCTGAACCTCTGCTATTGATACGACATGGGAATAGCACCTACAGGCATGTTTACTTCTGACTGCCGGGGGCTCCTTACCCCGTCTGGGACCCCGAGAGAGCTACCCAGACAACGACAACTTTGGTGGTACCAATCGTCTACGGGAAGCGCGAGCCCCCAGAAGAGCGGGTAGGACCATGCTGGACCCCGTGCCGTGTACGACTACTACAGGGGACCATAGTAAATAGGACCTACGGTACACACAAAAACCTATATGTTCTCCAACAATATTTGGTCCTATTTACTATGTATGGCCCCCCGTAATACCAGGTACTTGTTTTTCATGTCGGACACCAGTTCGTATCACCCCCCAATCGCGCAGTTGCCGTTTCTACTATCGTCAATTCTAGTCGTCAATGTTGGTTCCCTCCGAAGCCCCGGGAGGGTTCAGGGCGGCACTGAGGAATCGCTGGGATGTCACTCATTTTGTGCTTAATCGCTATTTTTCGACAAATACCTAAGCCATGGGTAATTCATTCATTGTTCATCGGTCTGCACTGTTCTTTTTCTCGAGTTCAGGTTTTGGATTACATACTATCAATAATGACACACTAATAGTGTAGAGCTCTTCAAGTGAGGAGCCTCAGAAAGTATTACTACGGGGGACCATAGTAAATAGGACCAAATATTGTGGGTAAAAATAGGGAAAACATATAGGTTTTTGTGTGTACCATAGGTCCTATTTACTGTGGGCCCCCGTAATAGGTGCAGCCCCTGTAAGGCAAAACACGCACTTTCAGTTTTCTCGAATTCAGGTTTTTGGGCGACTTACTATTACGGGGGTCCATAGCTAACAGGACCTACGGTATACATAAAAACCTATATATATTTACCTATTTTTACTAACAAAATTTGGTCCCGTTAACTATGGACCCCCGTAATACTAATCTAATAACGACGCGTTCTACGATAGAGGTAGCGCATTTCCGCTAAATTTGTTTCTGAATGATGGCGCTCCTTAACCCGAAATCGCCGGAATGCCAATCTTGTTTCGAAAAATGACGTTTTTGTGTACTTGGGCCATGGGATTATTCGTCGAAGTGCAATTTGAAATTTTGCTGAAGTCAGTTTTCGGGTGAGGTATGCAGCTCCTTAGGTCAAGTGAGGAGCCTCAGAAGGCAAGAGCAGGTGCGCCTCTCTCGTAGCACTCATCAGGAGCCCTTTTCGCCGCTTAACAGCTACAGCTACGTAGTACACTGTACCCCCGCGTCGGAGACATGACACTTGAAATTTGAGGACATTTATTTTGCAGCTCTCAGCACAAATAATGCCCGGAAAAAAGGGTCAGGGATATCCATATTTTTTTGTTTCGTTTTTTCCATCCCATTTATTATATCAACCCTTCTTCTCTCTCCCCTTCCTGCTGTAGTCCTAACACAAATCCGGGGATACCTAGAGCGGGTTCTCCTCCCCCGTCTCCATCACGGTTCGTGCGTTGCTTTTTTATCGCGAAAATACTCGAGCCCTTTATTTCCCTCGTGGACTCGGGTCGACTTTCACCATCAAAAGTGTTACGTAAGAGATCAGGGCTTGCGCCAAAAAACTTTCTTGTTTTTCGTTGGTTTCGCGAGAACGTGTGAGCTCCTCGCCCCCCACTCGAGCGTGATGTAATCGGTTAGGGTTCACTCTGCTGAAAGGGGCTTGTGGTATTAAGCTGGTTATCAAACCAATGGCCCCATCGCAGTATTGGCTTTTCCTTCTTGCTGGTCTTCGAGGACACGACGAGTCCTCGTTCTAACAACATTTACGAACTTGAATAAGGTTAACTATTAATATTATATGTAACGCAAAGTATGCAAAAGGCTAGGATTACCCGTGGAAAGAGGCCATATCCCTTTCAGGGATGCAGGAACGCAGTCCCTTTGTGGGGACAAACCCGTCAAATGCCAAGTAATTCGTCCCCAAAACATGATTATTCGGTTGTGAAAAAAAAAAAAAACACTAACCCAAAAAATCAAAAATGTATTTGTGTATAATTTCTTACTGGTTTGCAAGGACACGATGAGCCCTCTTCTCCGCTGCCTCGTTGGAAAGGGAGTTCCATCCGTCGAACAAAGGGTCCCATTTCTTCGCCACCTTGAAGCCAAACGTGCCCAGCTGAGAGCGCACAACGGCACGAGGGTCGCGAACTAGATGCAACAGCTTCAGCCCCGAAGCTTCGCAGGCAGGAGCGCTGAGACCGTCGCGAAGGCGGATCAATTTTAGCACTACCGCCCTGTGGGCATCGAAGTCGGCACGGCGGGGGAGGGGGGTGCTCATTATCATGCATAGCCGTAATCATTTGGCACGTGGGGGGGGGGGGGGGGGGGGGGGGGGGGGGGGGGGGGGGGGGGGGGGGGGGCGTTAACGGCACACGGGTACAAGGTGTGAGAAGGAGGCAGGGAGCGGTCTGCGCGAGACGTTTGTGGTCAGAGATATCGCGGTGCGCACGTATTGCCAATAGGTTATGAGCCTCGTCAAATAGCGAGACGCCCACCGAAGAGGAGGAATCTACACGAACAAAGAGGCGTGCTTGCGAGAAGGGTAGTACTTTTGGATTGAACTTTTTCCGACTGACCGGGCTCCCCCTAACTGAGGAGCCACCCCATATCGTTGGAGTCCCAGCCCCAGTGACCGTAGTGTTTTTCAATAAGGCATGCCTTGTATACGTACCGTCATCGGGTTTCACTTTCATTTTGTTTTTCAAGTCAGGTTTCGGGCGTAGGCACAACAGCTCCTGAAGTTAAGAGCCTCATAAACTCAAAGGTGCTACGCCTGCCGGAGGGTGCCTTAGAGCATCACCCTGATTTAACAGGTGGATCGGGTCGCTGTTCAGTATGCGACAGAGTACGCTCAAAAGACTGGGAGTTCTAAGACGCTCCTTCAGGAGTTAAAATAAAAAGTGGCCCGACTGTCAAGAACCTCGATAATGCGAAATGGAGCTTCGAATATGTCGGGCGGACCTTCAGTTGAAGCCTACTGTAATATTGACGCGTGATACGATACGGGTAGCACGCTTTTACCTCATGAGGCAATATTTCTGACTCGTCGGGCTTTTCAATCGAGCAAATTCCTAACCATTTTTTTGTTTTGACCAAAAATAAAAGCCAGAGTTGGTTGAGGCCATGGCATTGCTCATCATCGAGTTAAGCGCAAAGTTGTTCTTAGTTCCGTTTTTGGGTGATATACAGAGCACCTCCAGCTACAGTAGGAGCCTCACGCTAACGCCAACGCTAACACTAATTCTAACGCTAGCGCTGACGCTAACGCTAATGCTGACGCCAAAGCTCACGCTAGCCTTGACGCTAATGCTAACGCTAATGCTGACGCTAATACTAACGTACCAACCCTAGTGCCATCTACGTGCGACACCCAGCCAGTACGATGCTCATCGGGTCGCTCGTACGTACAACGTTACACAAATCGGACGGATGATGATATCGATCATCAAGATCTCCTTATATTGGCCGTTTCGGTGGGGTGTTCGCAGGATCTGCATTGAACAGATCTTATATCAGAGAAACATGTGCTACTGCTGTACATCGCGCAGATCGTACGCCTCCAACCTTGCAACATGGCAGCCTAATCACACACATCAGGAACATATATATATACATATATGCGATGCGAAAGAGCTGTTGTTGAGGATCGTTGCGCGGGGGCTCGAACGGTCTGTCCGATGCTGTGCAATGTTTCTTGACGCTTTTAGGACAACAGTCCCGTTTTCGACACGAACTACTTAGAACGAGAGTAGTTTATCCCCTAAACGTGACTGCAGTCTTATAAGGTCGGGGTTTTGGGATGGGGTATGGAGCTGCTGACGTTAGCCCGCTGATAGACATTAAAAATGTACCCCCGCTATTAAGCATTCTTTTCAAAAGGTACCCTCTCTATAAAGCACCCGATAAACATGAAAAAGGCACACCACCTCTATTAAGCACCTCCTGCAAAGCATGTACATGTACCTTCTTCGAGTATTTTTTCAACCTGACAAACTTTGAAAAGGGTACCTCCTCTATCAAGCACCTCAGAAGCATTGCAAATGCATCCCCTCTATTAAGCACCTGCGTATTTTTTTAAAAGGTACCCTCTCTGTTAAGCACCCGAGAAACAAGAAAAGGCATACCCCCTCTATGAAGCATCTGAGATGCGTAACATGTACCTCCTACGAGTATATTTTTGAACCTGAAAAACTTTGAAGAAGGTGCCCACTCTATCAAGCCCCTGAGAAGCATTACAAATGCACCTTGTCAATTAAGCACCCGAGAAACTTTTCTGGAAGGTACTCTCAGTATTACGCGTCCAAGAAACCGGAAAAAGTACACCCCCTTTACTAAGCACCTGAGTAGCATGAACATATACCTCCTATGAGTAATATTTTTTTGACATGAAAAACTTTGAAAAAGGTACCCCCTCTATCAAGCACCTGAGAAGCACTTCAAATGCATCCTCTCCATTCTGCACCTGAGAAACTTCAAAAGGGTACCCACCCCCTCTTTTCTTAGCACCTGAAAACATTGTAACCCCCCCCCCCCCCCCCCCCCCCCCCCATCATATATATTACATATGGGTTGGGTTGGCGTCGGTTGGCAACAACACTGTAAAACATGCCGCTCACTACGTGAGCTAGACATCCAGGGTACCCTTTTTTTTTTTTTGGCGGTCGTCCACAGCTGGTCGTCTAGTTAGATCATTTGTGCGAAGTAAAGAACCTTTACTCTGCACAAGGGGATTGGTCGTATCACGTAGTGTTCAAGGTACGGCACCCAAGAGGCAGTTACATAGTACTCCCATTGCTGTCTCTGGAAGTGGCTACACCGGAAATTAAACTAACCCATTGAAGCTGTCATCCATATGCAAGTCCGCCTCACAAGCGGTTCTTCGTAGGATGCAGCTCACCCTTCATGCGACTCGCCGGACACCTCACGGCGCTTCGCGCTTGGTGCAAGCAATGTCTGCCTGATCGGTGAAAACCCGACATGCTCCGTCCCGGCATTGTAGGGATGTGAGGGTCTATGGTCATACGACTACGGCCATGCATGAGATCGAGTACGTCTCTCCTATCGAGTACACCCCCCCCCCCCCCCCCCTCTAGACTACGAATGAGCTCTTGATCTCAATAACTCGTCGCCATAATATAGTCCGTGGCCACCAGACAAGGCAGCAGGCTTCAATAGCTACGGAGTGGCGTGATTCGCCCTTGTCTATACGTACTTACTTGCTCTTCTTGCAAGTATCCACGGCCGCTGCGTGTGCCCGAACTAGCGCGTCGACAGTGGAGGTGGCTGCCGCTCGGTGGAGCTTCATGAGCACCGGCGATCCTGCCTTCAGCGCGCCCCCGTCCATCGCCAGTCTGTCAGAGTCTTGCAGCGTGAATTCGCATCGGCATATTCTGAAAATAGACATGACAAGAACAGGTAAATGACAAACGTTTAAAAAAAATGGTCAGTACAGTGTACTGGTACGGGTTGGGGTGGGGTGATGGGGGTAGGGATAGGAATAGGGAGGGGGGGAGACCGAGTGTGGGGAGGGAGGGGTCGGGGGGGGGGGGGGGAGTGGAGGAGTGGTCGTGGAAGGTAAGGGGGCCGGGTGGATTGAGGGGGGGGTGGGGATGAGGGGAGGGGGGGGGTGTAGAGGGGGGCGAGTGGCGGTGGGGGGGGGGGGGGGGGGGGGGGGGGGCGGAGGAGTGAGGGGGGGAGGAGGGGGGGACGGGGTGAGTGGGGAGTAGGTAGTACTAAACCCTAGTGGACATGCTGGGAACGACTGCCAGTGTGAACGGTGGTGGTAGCATAGTGATCCACGTGTAGGGGCCCGACTAATGCATACAAGCTGTTTGCTCGCGATTCCTGCTACCACCATCATATGATGCAAGTGGTATATACCTGGTATTGAGTATTGACACCCCATTGCCTTATTATTCTGAGTATCGAGAAGGGATATGGTTCCGACGCAGTGCCGGAGCAAACTTCGTTTCCTCCGTGCGAGAGCGAACCACTGCGCTCCCAGCATTTGGCTTGTGTCGAATTTGCCCACCCTAGCGTCTACTGTGAAACACACGTATAGCCATGCCGGCCGTGACATGTCATCGCTGTGTCCCGGTCACCGACAATGTAATACTCCCAACATCGTGCAGAGGAAAAAGAAGAGGCTGAAACGTACCAGGTAGCTGCTCACCTCTGCGCGAGAGCAAAGCACTCCGCCCCCAGCACTTCGCCGTCGTACGTGCCCATCACCCCCGTCCCACGGGCTCGACACGGCTCGTACAAATAGAGCACATCCTGTTGTTGTACAGACAGCATCGCACGCACAGATAGGGGTGTGAGCCCGAACGCAGAAGCAATGCAGTGCGTTGTTCAGCGGAATGACACAATAGAGGGCAGCCAGCGGCGCGATGGTGGGGGTTGCCCCTTTCGAGCCCAGACAACATTGACAGGTGAGTAGACAGATAAAAAAAACTATGTACAGTAGATCACCACAGTAGATCCTCTAACCTGCCGGGTTTTTTTTTTTTTTTTCTAGAACCCGTCCTACGTTCAGTGAGCGTAGGTGTTGCGCGTTTGAGCACAAACACGTTCATTCGCAGGTCTGACACATATATATATATATATCACGAGATATATCATCATCTACATCCATACATATATATACATACTTACATTATCATCTACATACTAACCTGCCGTTCTTTAGAATCGCAAGATGCGGTACGTAGGGGCGGTCACACTTTTGGAGCCCAAACATACTCACCAGGTCGGATGGATTGATCACGACCCAGATCAGCTAAATCCTACAACCTGCCTAATTTTCAAAGCCGTGCCGTACGTTAGGCTAGAGTTTTGCACGATCGCAGTATGGCCCAAACAATTAATATCACCGACGGAGCTGCCTAGCATATCGTTGGATCCGACGTTCAAAAATCCCCCCCAGGGTTGTTCGATAGATTTGTGTGCCAGCGGTTCCAACATTTTCTCGGTTTCGGTTGTCCGGCTTTTCTAAATGGGGACGTCTCAGAACCTCCAGGAGCTAACCCGATTGAACGTAGCACGTGCCGCACACCCGCACCTAAGTAACTCGGTCGTAAGAAACTGAGGCTCGTTTTTCCACGAAAACGAAGAAATGCGGCGGGAAAGGAACGAACGGTGCTCACTCAGGGCCGGATGACGCACCAAGAAATCCCTCTCTTACATGATATATACCAGTCAACTACGGCGGTATAATAATAGTGTATAGCCTGTATTCAATGAGGGCAACGAAAATAAGAAAATTGAGCTTCGGCGCCGAATTGACGTTTCTTGCCAGTTTTAACTTCGCGCTCAGACGAGATCTGTATACATGATGTTGTCGCGAGGAAACGATATCCTCTCCAACGCTACACCTGCTAGACCCCTGTATTCAGCGGGGTCTCGGAGCCAGTATTGCTGCACATCCGGTCCGGGGGATGGATTCCCAGACCAAATAACGAAGAGAGAAATGGGGTCATGGTATTGCGCCATTGTCGGTGACGTTCCGAAGACTCTCTCTACGTCGGTTACACGTTACGGTTCTCGAGCAAGCGCCTGCAGCCTACCAAGTGTATATCAATAGTAAACCCGTGGAAATGCCAGAAGATGGAGCATGATCGCAAGATGCCACACATTTTGTTTATGTTGCCGATGCGGCACTGTAACAGTCTTTTGAACCGAAAAAACCGAAAGTCGTTTTTTTCGTTCGGTTTTTTGTCGGTTTTTTCCCAGTCAAAAACCTTTTTTTTATTCGTAGTCGGTTTTTCGGTTGCCAAAAAAAAAAAAACCGGAAAACGGACTCGGTTTTTTGCGGTCGGTTTATAATTCCTCTGTCTCCTACGCCGAAAACGCCTACATAACAACTGCATGGGAAATCTGAACAAACGATTGAAACCGACCGACTTATGGCGTCATTAAACCGAAACACCGACAGAGGCACTTTTCGAGTCGGTTCATAACCCTCGCCACGTGGCACCATGCCACCATGCGAGTTCATGTAGTTCATGATACCAACATATTCACACCGAATTCTTCGAAATGTTGACCAGTTGACTGGCTTCGCCGAGAAATCGGCGGAGGAACCGACCGAGAAGTGTTCGGTTCAGTTTCGGTTCGGCTTCGGTCCGGTTATAAAAACCGACTGAAACCGACCGACTATTCGACTAAAACCGAAAAAAACCGACCGAGTAATTTTCCATTTTCGGTTCACAACCCTGATGATGTATGCCGTCATTACGGATGAAGCATAGCATTTTCAGCCGTCAAAAATTGCACTAATAACAACACAACACGTATGAGGTATTGCTTAATTATGCATAATGATAACGTGTTTTGCCATCCGACAACTTGCAGCGAAACGTTGATCACTCACAAACATCCCCGTACAATTCTAAGGTAATTTTGAAACAAGCACGGCAGCAACATCGGCGAGATCAGATATCTCTTTTGCAATAAAACAGGTGACAAAACGGGCGTGACACATCGTCTTCTCGCTCATTTTCTGTCACTATAATAAATACACGAGCTCAAGTCCATCAATGAATTGATGTCATCCACCCACCATACAGCAGTACCACCGAACAAAACGCTGAATTCGGACAGGGGTTCGGTCATTTTTCGGCGCTCGATTTTGGCAGAATGAGAAGGTTAAGGTTACCAATACTGAACAAGATGTTTCCGGAGGGATCTGCGTTAAGTTTAATCGTTAAGGTCTTAGTCCAATGGGCTGCCGGTAAAAGGTTAACCAATTACCTACCCAAGCTACGCCTTATAGCATTCCCCCCCCCCCCCCTCGGAACAGCGGGGTCCTTGGTCTTCGTATGGGGCCGTACGTGCCTATAGTCCCCAGTTCTTAACAATCTCTCGGGACCCAGAAGGTCTTCAGAGTGTTTTATCAGATTCTTGACATGAGGAAAGTCACTTTTCTTTAAAGAGCGTTTTCATGGTGGACGTGAGACTGTGAGATTCGAACTCACGACCAACGACCCATGTCCTGCCGATAGACGCCATTTGTTAAGTTCAAATGTCGGGACACTTTGTATCCCTCGCTACACAGTACGTTAGCCTAATCAGCAGGTACTCGTTGGGACTCACGTGTGCTATTGTTTGCTTAGACTGTAGAGATAGAAAGAAGAAGAGCAGCTTTACTCCTTTCGTGCACGATGAGAGACTGAGAGCAGCAGGGAAAACCCTTGGCTTTTCCATCTAAGATACGCCTCCCAAGCACTACCAATGCTATCCCATTACCTGAACCCAGGTAATTACCGGCCTTTCAGCCTAATTCAAAGCAGCACCTCAACAACATCTGATCAAGAGAGAAATTCCGAAAATCTATTAATAGTGTTCGAAGTTTTTAGCACCACCTAGCACCCTCACCCTCGACGAGAAAACGAGCACCGAAAAAACGATTACACCCCTCCTGTCTGCGAATTCGACGCTCTTGACCCTTTTAAGGCAAAAAACTGCCGTCAGTCCCGTTTTGGGGACAAACTACTTGGTTGGCTCATAGGGTCGATCTTAACGAAGAGTGTTTCTTTCAGTTTTTTTTTTTCGGTATTTTTCCTGCGTTTTTTTTCGTTTTTTTTTTTCGGTATTTTCCCGGAATTTCGGCATTTCCCTGGAGGACAAAACCGAAAAATACCGAAAATACTGAGAAAAGAACAACTGAAAAACAGTCCTCGTTAAGATCGACCCTTAGAAATTGAGTGGTTTGCCTCGATATTGACGGGACTGCAGTCCCAAAAGGTATACCTACAATGAGGGGTGTGGGGTGGGTGAGTTTCATAACACCAACGGCATGTATGTTGTCTAAAGGCCGCGGATCGGAGCGATCAATCAAGTTCGCTTGTGATGTCCCAGAGAGCGCGTTTCATTTCAAGAGTGTTTCCCCGCCTTTTTTTGCTGATGTATAATCGTACAATCGAGCCACGGGTTTCCAAAAGAACGGGCCTTTGTTTTACAGTATCCTTTGTTGTGCTGAAACTATTAATACGTATACTGCGCATAGTACACCATGCACATTTTGCGCGTCAACAAAAAAACGCAAAAAATAGTATATACTTTGTTGTGGTATTGCCTTGTGACGCTAACCCGTATATCCCGTCCGTTCCAGGTCACGAGAGGCTTAGCTTGGGTACTACGTAGTAGTGGCGATTGGTTAGCACTCTACCAAATTGAATACATATATATGTGTGTATACACGAGCAACATTTCACCGAAGTACATAATATGTGTACATACGAGCCCAACATAATAACATATCAGCGGCCTCGATGACTGCTGCTGTGAAGTATATATCTACTGAGCTATAGGGGTACAAGATCGATCGATTACCTAGCCCAGGGTAATCCTTGTATAAAACCCATTCCCCCCCTGTGAACGGCGGGATATTTAGGGCGTCGGTACCGTGTACGGAGGTACGCTGACCTGCCCACTTCGTTTCATTACCTGGGGAAGCAGGGAGATGTGTTTTTTTAGAGGCGCACGCGCAAGCGTTTCTATAAAAGAAACGTTCGAAGTGAGATTCGAACCCGTGTCCTGTGTTCTCGATGACGTCAAATGTGAAGGAATTGCCTACTGGGCCACAGGGATAAAAGATCGATCGCTTACCCAGCCCAGCGTAATCCTTATATCGCTGCCCTCTCGTTTTGGGGACAAAATGCTTGGAGTTAGAGTCGGATTTACTCAAGGTATATATATATGTAGGTACATCAGTGCAGTACTAAAAGGTGCTCGCTATGTGCAGCTAGCTGCGACCTGCACAAAACTTTGTGCACAGCGTGTGTCGTCAATTCCAACCTTGCCCGTGGACCCAGACCAAACCCAACCCCACAGATCTGACCCTGACCCGAACCCGACCCCGAACCCGAAAGCCAACCCTAACCCCAACCCTTTGGGGCTTGAGGTCGGCAGGGGCAGTCATGCGGCTCCGCCGCGTGTTCTGGTGTTTTTTTTTGCACTAAAAAGCCGGCCGGCCGAAGGACCCGCCTTGAGACAAATAAGACCTGCACCCTGTACAAAGTTTTGTGCAGGATGCAGCTGCACATAGATAGGTGGAGTCGTACTAAAAAAAATGTCGTGCTTTTGGTACTTGTTTTGGAACGAGAGGCTCAAATCCATAGTACATAGGTAGTTTGCCATTATTAGGAGCGTTTCATACGTACGTACACCACTCTTAGCTGCGAGTTCGTACGTACGAGTTGGTGCTATTGGTACTGTATATATAGGCTTGACATCCGACAGTGTGCGGCATGATGAGCTTCAACGTAAATCAATCAAAACATTCCTGAAAGAAGAAATCCCCGGACACAAAGGAAACCTTCGTATCGTTGTTGTTGTTCTCATCTCCGCAATGCAGTACGTACGTACAGTATGTATGTGTGCTGCAATTTTAAGTATTATAGTAACCGAACAAAACCGATTATTTGCGCGTAATATTTTACGACAGAGTCTCTGAGGTATACTCGTACAGCGCTATACAAGATAATACACCCCGGTAGCTATTCTTATTTATGAAAGAGTAACCAGTGTGACATAAGAAGCCGTCAGCGTAAAGGCAAAACTATTAATAATATGAAAACTCTGGTAACTGCAACATGCAAGTGACTGGTGCTAACATAGGGGGGTAAAACGCCATAATTTTCTATATTTTAGTACAGCAGCGCTTACGCCACTCGTTCGAGAGTGGCGGCTCTGTACCTACCTCGCTCGGAATTGGGCGCAAACACAGGTATAATTTTGTTGTTGCAGAGTAGTATAAAGTATAGTAAACAACCCCACATGGCGGCGCATATATTTGCTGTGGCGGTTAAAAAAATGTTAATTACCTTTGACTCGGAAATAACTAAGGCGGTCACTCTCGGGCCAGGGGGGGGCTCTTGTTGAATACCATGACAGCTCCCACCGGCTGCAAAAAAAAAGGACTCGCAAGAGACTCCCCGCACCAGTCAAAAGTATTACGAATGACGGCGGGTGAATGGATGTGGATATTCGTATTTTTTTTGCACTAGGAGTAATAATATGTAAGAAGACAAAAAGTATACCACCCAACCAAAAGCGGTATGTCTCCGAAAACGTACGTTAGCAAAATGACGTTATTTAATGCCAGGTGCCTGGTGGGTGTGTGTGTCAGTACTGTTGCTACTTACGGTACACGAAGTCTTGTAGATACCTGGTATGCATTGTACCCTGGTATGTACCTTAGTAGACGTAAAAATGTGAAGACGGTTTTCGTCCCCGTATTAATGAATAAACCGTCGTTATATTTCCGTCCATTGTGATACACCTCAACCCCTCACCCATGATGGATAGCAGTCAGCGCTGATCGATCGTATAGCTCAGTGGAGCTCAGTGGTTACTGGTACGGAGGACCATATTAATAGTAAATAGCACCTACCGTACACACAAAAAACCTACACATTTACCTATTTTTACTGACAAAATTCAAAATTTGGTCCCATCGTGTAGCCAGCTAGCCCAGTGGTTACTATTATTTACGGAGGACTAGTAAATAGCACCAACCGTATACACAAAAACCTACATATTTACCTATTTTTACTATTAACAAAATTTGGTCCCATTTTCTATGGTCCCCCGTAATATGTATCGTGTACCAAGTATAAGTATGTATCGTGGTAGTTCCCAATCTCTTATTAATAGTAGGTGGGTAGAGGGTATAAAAAGACCTCGAGATTCACGTGCGAGAGAACTCCTGCTGTCGTGACTATAGTAAAACTACAGTAAAATGAACACATATATACCTCGTACAATACAGCAGTAGTGAGTAGCAGTGGTGTTAACCCACCTCGTTTTGTCGGAAGATCTCTCCAATCATCGTCGAGCCTGATCTCGCTTGTGCCGCAATAATAACTCCCATCGGGGAGGACGTCGCTGTCGTATTAATAGTAGCAGTTGTTGTTGCTGTTGTTGTCAAGTGCCTAGGTGCGAAGGAGGAAGAAGAAGGACCGCCACCACCCTGCTGCATCAGCGTGGGGGCAGTGTCGGCCGCCGTTGTGATCGTCGTCGACGACGACAACGACAACAGCCACATCGCACCCAGACACAGGACCGGCAACCTACCGCTGCTGCTGGTAGTAGTAGTAGATGCCTTCATTGCTGACTGTGACCCAGTAAAATACAGTACGAGTCTCCTCCTTCGCCGTGTAGAATTAAGATCGCTCAGACTCTGGAAGGTGGATGTATGGACGGGTGTGGGTGCTGGGGTGCTGCCTGGATAATTTACAGTGAGCAGCAATAATAACTCCTCTTAGTGGTCCACAGGTGCTGCTGCAGCTGCCGCTGCTGCTGCTGCTGCTGCTGCTGCTGCTGCTGCTGCTGCTGCTGCTGCTGCTGCTGCTGCCTGTCTCTGTTGATTTGCAAATATATGTACAAGGTATGGTGTATATCTGGTAATAGTAGTAGCCGAGCTTTTTTCACCGCGCAGCAATAAGCTGCGGGCTCGTCACACTGCACAAAAGGAGGCGGTAAAGAACAAGGAACGCTTATTTTTTACTGCGGGACAGCAGTATCTTTCCAAATTATACAGCAGTACAGCTTTTTTTTTTAGTTATTATTATGATATCACTACTTTTTACTGTTCTCCCACTGCGCAAGATGCGTATACTCGTAGTAGTACCTGGTACACCAGTATCATACTATTACGGGGGTACATAGTTCATAGGACCTATGGTATACATAAAAACCTATATATTTACCTATTTTTACAAACACAATTTGGTCCCGTTAACTATGGACCCCCGCAATACTACTACTACTGCTGCTGCTGCTGTAGGTACCATTCTGGACGGAAATATATTGACCGTTTGTAAACTACAAGGAAGGTATGAATAATTGTTATTGCCCTCGATGAAATGCATTCGAGCGCTGTTCTCGGTTCGCTTGTCTTTTGTTTCGTGAAGTCGCGGTTGGAGTTGGTGAGAGTGACGAGAGAGACCAGCCGCCACCAGGCACACAACGAACCAGGGACGACTCCGGGAACACACAGCAGGAACAACGCTTTGCTTTCAAACGTAGTCCTACCACAGGCGCAGGCGCACGACACACACAGCGGCACGAGCACCTTGGTCCAGTACAATAAAAAGATATATTTGTGAGGAGGGGACATATAATAAAGTAGGAACAACACTTCACATTTATTCAAATGTACTGTAGTTCTACTATAATAATACCAGTCGCAGCGCACGACAGCGGCACGAGCACCCACCTGCACCATGGTCCAGTACAAAATAATTTATTTGTCATGGCTCAAGAATTCCGGAATATTTTTTTTCACATACTTTTTACACGTACATGGTACAGTAGATCAAAAGTATGATACGAACGACCATTTCGTCAGATACCCCGTATCCTCCCTTCTACCTCCCATGTATGGGGATCCTCCTACGGTTAATGAATCAGGCTAACCCGAACTCTGATGGCCCCGCTCCAATCTCTGCGACGCTCTCTATCACTCACCACCAACACCCAAACAATCGCACCGACTTGTTGCAACCTGATTCCTCCATCTCTTCTTGGACGACACGGCGGGCGGATGGGAAAGTTGATCAATTAATTGTCTGGGCACATTATATACTGTCGAGATTTGCTACGAACTCTCGTTACGTTGTTGCCGCAGCAGCCGTCTAAGCCCGAGCAACTCTATGGTGGCTAGACGCTTGCGGTTGTCCTCTGTGATCTCGCCTCATCTCACGATTCTGCCAGCTTCTTCGAATTCCCAAACGCCTCCACCAACTCCACCGCACTATACGGAAAGTTGGCAAAAATTACTTTTTTTCCACTTATTATGTAGACCTCTATCGTGCAAAATTCAATAAATCCCAAAGCATGATAAAAACGACCACTCCGCCAGATACCCCGTTCTTGTCCCCCCTTCTACCTTTAAAATTTATGGAAATCCTCCCGAACTCTGATGGCCTCGCTCCAATCTCTGCGAGGCTATTTATCACTCACACCATAAGGCCAGCCTGCCCACTTTTTTTTTTTTTTTTTTTTTTTTTTTTAATCATCACTCTTACTTTCCAGCCTAACTCGTAGGAGGTTTTTACCCTCAGCGATCTTCTGGACAACAAGCCGTGGTTACAGGTGTCGTCCCTTCTCCCCCCCCGGCACGTGCCCCCGGCACGTGCCTTTATTTTTTGTCGCGCATAGGGTTCAGCATTCCCACTGCTCGTCGATTCTCATCGAATGTAGCTAACTCACGCTCTCGCGCTTTCCGCTAATCAATTTTTATTCACGAAAAAGTCCCTACGAGCATGCACTAGGTGAGACTTGAACCCACGAAATTGATCTTGATAGGCGCAGACCACCTACCAAGCCACCGGGGATTTGAAACGTTTTTCCATGTTGCCACAATTAAGTATTATTCTACGTTTGTGCGAGATAAGCAAAAACGGAGTTTGCCCCTTCCTCTGCCTCCTTCACATAATTCATGAACGCCCGAGACTTCCACTTTCCTGCGCGCTTTTAATTTGCAACTCCGAGATTCCTTGGGACACTAGCTGGGTGCCCCCCCCGACTCTTCCGGAGTGCAGCGCGAATTGCATGGAGTCTCCATCGTTGCTGCCTACCATAAATCTCAGCGCTGTGACCGCTTCCGTCGTTGTAAACACTTTCCACCCAAGCGGGGTGCTCCTAACCGACAACGGCGCTTCCGCTGGTAGCAGTGGGTATACACCAAGCAGTAGTTCCAACAGAGCTTCGAACGCTCCCATCGACGCTGCCTCCGCGTCTCCTTCGCCCCCTTCACGAGGCGCGTTCTCGTGATGGTGCACCCTCTGCCCTTTTTTGTCCACACTGCGACGCCACAAACTTTTTACCTTACTGCTGTACCGATCGATCTGTTTTCAAACGCCACCTGTACTCCTTTGTGAAAGGAAGAAATAAATGCAGTTCTGCGTCAGACAAAACTCGGGATGGACCTGCCTAATTGCGTACGCCCACAACTCTGACGCTCGGCCAAGGGGCGCCCGAAAAAAAATGTGAACCGTCACATAATTTTTTTTTGCTAGACAGGGGGGGGGGGCGATACTAGAACCAAGTGAATAAAATGAAAAAATGAAAAAAATGAAAAAAATCCTTGTTCTTATTTCATCGTGTATGTGATCACAACGGGTGCAACGGTTTTTTTTTTTTTCCATTCCGACCTCTGGGCATGTGGCGTGTCGTTTTCTCCTTTCCACGGACGCCCCGGCTCGGCACAAAAGAAAATACGACACGGTGAGTCCTAGCCGCATGACATAACCCCCGTCTTCCATACCCACGACTGCCTGTCGTCGCCCTTCCGCTAGCATTGCCCACGTCAGGGGCAGTCTAACTTGAGTTGTTTTTTTCTTTTCAGACATGCCGTGCGCCCTGTCTATCTCCTGTTCCACTTCGACGATCATGCAATGCGACAACGATAGATCCCAGCCTGCGAACATCTTGTTGTGTAAAAAGTTAATCGCTGCTAAGTACCCTCTGACGGTCGATTGCTGGTTATTATGCACAAAGCAATGAGACGCCAAGAATTCGAGCAGTTCGGTCAGCGCTTCATTGGGATCGTCTACAGTATGTGTGCGCAGCCACATCCCTTTATCCTGTGATCATCTCTCTTTTTCCCAGGTGTTCCACCTCGCTAAGTGGTTCTTCTGAGTGCTCTTCCCCACTGAACCAAGCGCGAGCGTTTCGACCAATCTCGCCACCTCTCCTCCTAGGACACTCTTCCGTTGTGGTCCCCTGTTCCTGTGAGGGAGCGTGTGCGTGCAGTATGGACGCCGTGAGTTGAGCGAGACGTGCATCATAGAAGGTGCGCGAGTCACCCGAGCTCTTTTCTGCTTCGTTCGTCATGAGATTCCATAGAATGTCGTCGTGTTTGGTACGGATGTTCTTTGTCTGGAGTACAATATCGAAAATCCCCGAACCCCGCGGACCAATGGATCGCTCGTGCCACTCGCAGGTGTGGGTTAGCTCCCTGACCTTGTCTGCCAATATCGCCCTAGGCCACCGTGAAATTCCGTCCGCTCAAGTGTTCTTTCTGCACGCCTGGAATATGTTTTGCAGTGTGGTTCCACCCTCCCGCGAGTTCAAGGCGCCCCAGCATTCTCATGAGTAAGAGCGCCCTTTTGTCCGTCGCCCCACCGCTTCGAGACACCCACGATACGGCCGCCATGTCATCACCTCACATCAATATCGAGTCTCCTGCCGCGTCAGGCCTGTCTCCTACCAACTCGAGCATGACCCACGCTGTCACAATTCCCAATAACTCTATTGTTACCGGGTTGATTGACATGGTACAGGTCTCCTGGAGATCGTCTTTTCTTTTTAAATTCTACGGTCAACTATATCGGCAAGTCATATCTCAAAAATACCTTTTTCTCAACGCAGAATCCTCCCACCGCCTAAAAAAATGCTGTAGACAGAGAGAGAGTGCTTTTTGGCGGGTCATTTTATCGCCGTGTAGCATCGCGTACTATTACGGGGGTCCATAGTTAACGGGACCAAAATTTGTTAGTAAAAATACTTGAATATATAGTTTTTTATGTATACCACAGGTCCTATTAACTATGGACCCCCGTAATAAGCGTCTCTCCCTCTGGTAGTAGCTCGTGATCTGTCGCCCACTTCGGAAAGAGGAGGGTCGTGTGTGAACCTCTCTGCCAAGCTTTACAATGCGGTTCTGTTTTTTTCTAGCGATTACGTCATATATTCCGGTCGGTCGCAATAATAGCCTCCACACAAAATCCCTGCCCGCTCGCAATACGTACGTGAGGTTCCACAACTTCCCCGCCACGCTGAGAACGTCCCTCGCCGTCGCTCGCCTTCTGCTCAAGGACCACAGATCAAGCAGCAACCTTTTTAAAGCGTTGGCTTTTTCGCGCGGGAACGAGATTCTCATTGTGTGCGAGTTGGTAGTGAACCCTAACGCGTCAATCGTGGAGAGTACCAATCCGTACTCTTCATTGGGGCTAAAATGGGCGTTACTCCCTCCTCCCCCGTTCCAAAAAGGCGCACGTGATCCGAGGCAAGAGAGGCCGAGGCGACCAGGGCGGTCTTGTCGTCGTCTGAACGCTGTACCCTCATTAAGGGATACTGGTAGTCGTCATCGTACACCGTTGCGAAAAATGAGTCGGAGATCTCCCCCCCGCTGTGCTCTCTGATTGTTGCGTCCGGCAGAATCGGCGTGGGTGTACCTTCTTCTCATCGATCAACCACCCTAACGAGGGTCATCATGTCTTATCCTTCGTCTCATAGCTGGATTGAATTCAGACTGGTGTCGCAGCGCTCGTATTCGGCCGCAGCCGACGTGACACCCCAGAAACCCGGCGATCCCGACCACCCAAAGGTCAATCGAAAACCAATCACAACCAGATCTCCTACTGTGCAACAAAAGTTGTGAGCTTCGTCGGGGTCTACTCGCACGTTCCTGAAGGCGTCCGACCCCTCGGCCTTACTCATCAACGTCCTCTCTACTGGGAACGTTTTTCTCGGTGTCACGATTTCGTCCAAGAAACTTGGGCGGCGCGTGTGCGCACAGGCATTGGGGGACAATGTCAAGGTCAATGTCGCCGTTGAGTCCACCTTTCTTTCCCCGACTCTGCTCATCAAACGATAAACCCTTCACGATCCTGACCTTGCGTATCACTACGGCCGCCAACGGGGACGCTTTTAGAATAGGGGCTTCATGCGCAGCTGACGTTTGTATATTCACTAAGCATTTTTGACGCCTTACATCTTCGACGATTTTTTTCCAGACTGCTGGCAAATGCTCGTTGGCACTGGGGTGGTTTCCGTACTGTAATGCGCGCTCGAGATCTACGCCCGTCGCTGCTGCGTTCACCGGTACCCTGCCTGTGACTATCGTGACTAGCTCATCCACTGCCCCGAATCCTTTAAAGTCTCCGAAGTATCGTTGTATGTGTACGGGGTCTATCGGTAACCAGAGACCCTCCTAGTGCTCGAGCTACGTCTCCCATGACACCTCGCTCATCTCGCATCATGGTTGTGCAAATGTTGGCGAGCATATAAAGCAGTTCTTCTCTTCTCGTGCGTCAAGCTCGTTCTTTCCGAGTTTTTCGTTTTCTGCGTGCCATTGTTGTACCATGCTGTCTGGTCGTTTTCGACTGAGCGACTCCCCAATAGGAAGCCGTGATCGTGATGACCCGCTACTCTCCCCCGCGTCGACCGAGACGAGCGTGGGTCCATCTGACTGCTGCAGGGGTGGCTGGACTTTCCCTTGCTCTCTCTGACAAGCTGTGTGCGCTGTCTGTGCTGCTGTGGGGATTTCTGTGTACTGAACGGGTGAACGGCCTTTCTGATTTGAGCATTCTGCGGTATCGACACTGTATCGATTCGTGTGAAAGTGGTCCTCTGTTCAAGCTGGTATGTGCTGTGGTGTGAGCGTTCCGTGTCGCCGATACTGTCTCGGTTACCGTCGGAAGGGGGTAATCTGGCCCACTGCTCACACCAAGCCTGCTGTACTGAACCTTCCGCAACCTCGGTACTGTCCCGATTCGCAAACAAGTGGGGTAATCTGGCCCTCTGTTCAGGTTGAAAGTCCCTTCTATCAAGTACTCCCTTCTTCTGGTTAGTCGCTGATGCATGTACGTAGCGAGGCTGGCAATCTGATTCATCAGGTGATTTGTCTTGCTGTTTGTTCATGTACGGAAGAACCATGCTGTGGAAAACATCATCAACTCACCGCTCTGGGCACGCTGACTATAGGGGTCCCCGTGCATGCATGATGCAGCGGGGGGCGGACGGGGCGGGGGGGGGGGGGGGGGGGGTGGTTTGTGCAAGGCCGGATGGACAATTTAGCTGACAATAGGGATCCACGTGCGTGCGTAATGCGGCGGAGGGCGGGAGGGTGGGTATGTCGGACATGCGAGGGTGGATGGGACGAGTGGCTTAGCTCGCTGCTGTCCTGTGCTCCTGCGTGAATCAAATTATCTTCTTGTCGTACGGTCTCTTGCCGGGGCGCTGCCTCAAACGATCTGCTGCTTGATTCGCTGTTTCTGATTCTCGGTACTTGACTCTCACCGTGAAACAGGGCCGGCGACACCGATCCGGGCTGCCGTACGGTCTCTTGCCGGGGCGCTGTCTCAAACTATCTTCTGCTTGATTCACTGATTCTGTTTCTCGGTACCTGACTCTCACCGTGAAACAGGGCCGGCGACACCGAACCGGGAGTGGGTGCATGAAGAAGTTCCACGGACCTCCTGGCGTCTGCGAAGATTGTCCATTCACCTCTCGCCTCTGCCCCCCCTTCAGTCGGCCCTACCAGATGACTATTGTCAGTTGCTGCCCGCGGCCCGCTCCACCCCGAGCGGAAGCCCCACCCCTGCCGCCGGGCGCGTAGCTTCTGCTAAAGTGTGAGACGCTCGGCGACCGGGAGGCTCCCCCCCCCCCCCTATACATATACACACATATATATACAGGTTGGGTTAGCGTCGGTTGGCGACGACGCTGTAAAACACGTTTTTCACTGCGTGAGCTAGACAGCCAGGGTACCGTTTTTTGTTTTATTTTTGGCGGTTACCACGGCTGGCGGTCGAGTTAGATCATTTTTGTGCGGGGAGAACCTTTACTACGCACAAGGGGGACGATCGTATCACGTAATGTGTTTATGGTGAACACCCACAAGGTAGTTCCATAGTAAGCCCATTGCTGTCTCCGGAAGTGGCCACACCAGACATTAGATCAATTCATTGATGCTGTCATCCGTATGCAAGAAAATCCGCCTCACGGGCGGTTGTTAGTAGGAAGCTCACCCTTCATGCGACTCGCCCAATACCTCACGGCGCTTCGCGCTTGGTGCAAGTAATGTCTGCCTGGTCGGTGAAAACCCGACATGCTCCGTCCCGGCATTGTAGGGATGCGAGGGTCTATGGTCATACGACTACGGCCGCGTATGATGAATGCCGCAGCACCGGCGGCGGCAGCGGCAGTGCTTGCAGCAGCGCAGCTGCTGCTGCACGCTGACCGACGGAGCTGTGCCGGCGGGTAGGTGATGGGAGAACGCATAGTTTATCCACCGGCATACGTCACGGCGCCATGCAAAATCGCACACGCCCGGCGGAGTCCCCCGCTCCAGCATGCGAGCTTTGAAAGTGGACCCGCCGCCTGCTCTGGCGCCGGCCCGGCCTTGTGTATGGGCAGTCCGTTGCCCTCCCGCGCTGGGAGCTCCCTTCCTCTCGGAGCCTGATTTTTCCGGCGCGAGCTCCCTTCCTCTCGGAGCCTGATTTTTCCGGCGCTTGCTTCCAGAACATCTGATGCTCCGTGAGGCTAGATCCCACGCCTTCCTCCACCAGCTCCCTCAGCCGCGTGAAAGCCAGCGTGGCCATGGGGACGCCTGCACCAATTGTGAGCGCTTCGTATTGATGCTTCCGGTGCAGGACGCCTCCCTGCTTCGCGAGGTCGATCATGTCCACCCGCAGACCGCCATTCATGGCTGTGAGAAGCACCTCACGGACTTTGTGCTCGTGCTCCAAGAGTGTTTCTTGCTCAATACGATGTTTTCATTGTGCTCACCAAGCTATCTAACCAAGCCCACGGCCCATTTGGCGAGGCCGTGTCAACGCGAGGACTCCGCGAATGCCGGCAAAGTCATCCGGCCATATGCGGCGGAGGGCTGTCAGGGTGCAGCTTCAACATCGTTGACGGCGCCGTGGGCGTTGTGAACTGCTGCTGATAATTTGTTGGTCTGTGCTGCCTGTTGTTGCTGCGGGCCCAAGCGACCAACAAAGTAGCGGTGCTCTGGGCTCTGGGGCGTGTGACCGCACCACACGCACACACACAGCACGCCCACGCACGCACTGCACAACGGGCCCCGGTCGCATCGATTGGCAGTCTGCGCATGACTGTCATAGGGCACAGAGCACACACACGCAGCGAGCCACGCAGCAGCAGCAACAGTGAGCTGCATCTCGTACGAAGCCGTTGGTGTTCCATTCTTTGTACTTTCATTTCGTCCTTTGTTATCTAGTTGCTGCATTCCAAATTCCTAGAATTTTATTTCCAGTTCAAAAACCGAAATTATCGTTTTGGATCCTCGCGAGCACTCCCAAACCGATTCTGTTTGGGTTTGGTGAATAGCCTGGGGTTCTCGACCCAAACATATCGGGTCTTTGGCAAGCACCCTATTGTGAGTTTCTCTATTTGTGTTGTGGGGGGGGGGGGTGGGGGGCTGTGTATCATCGTCTGTGATTCAACATTTTTTGGGGCCACGTTTGACCACCGCACTCAACGCACACGGCATCAATCCCAGTCCGGGCGGGCTCCGTGCACACACACAGTAACGAAACCTTCTCATGCTGGTGTGGTTGTAAGTCGTTCAGAGTTGGTTGACCTAGGTGCGGCAACGCGTGTGGCGAGATGGGTGGGCCATGGTTTAAAAAAAACAGTCTCGTAAAATACCAAGCGGTTATTATTTTTTGGACCTGATCCCACCCAGTGACCTGGTCCCACCCAGATCATATCCCACACCCAGATCTGATCCCACCCAGACCTGATCCCACCCGGATCTGATCCCACCCGTACCTGATCCCATCCGGACCAGAGTCATCCAAACAGGCCCTCGATATATATTCAGCCACCGGCAGGGTCCGCCTAGGACCATTAACTCCCATCGATAACCCCCACACCATATTCGAGCCATACGGTGATGACCTAAAAATGGGTACGAGGCGTCGTCGCTCTGGGAATTGATTCCAGGCCGTATGGTTTCGAGGCCGTCGTATGTTCGACCACGCCCTACTCTCTCCGGTCGCGGGTGGGTTTGGTTTTTCGGAGATATATAGCAGGGGCAAGACTCGCGCTGCGATAGGAGGTGACACGAAACGTGGTGTGAGGCCCCCTCGCTTATTGAGGAGCCGATAAAAATGCTCCTGTGCGGGGGTGGCGGCTAATTTTCCGAGCTACTCTCACGTGAGGGGGGGCTCAACACTAATTGTATTAAGGGAGTCCATAGTTATTAGGACCTATGGTGTACATAGAAACCTATATATTTCCCTATTTTTACTAACAATATTTGGTCCTATTTACTATGGTCCCCCGTAACGGTAAGTCACCCGAAACGTACGACTTCGAACAAGTTTTTTTCGCGCGACCCGACTATTTATAACAGTTCTATGTTTACATAGTCCTACAGAACAAGTACATTACTTTGCTTAGAAAAAGGTATGATATTAACCGATAAAACCGTAGTGGGGGGGGGGGGGGGGGGGGGGGGGGGGGGTATGTGACCCCGGTTCTGAGTTGCAATTATTCATATTAATAGGAGGGAGAAAGAAAAGAAGAGGGTGACGAAATATATAATAAATGAGAAAGATTGTTTGAAAAAGCTGTTCACTTGAGGAATCCAACCGGCCAGAAAATCAATAGATGAATCCAAACATTTCGTCCCACACTGTGGGATAAGCCCAGCCCCCCGACAAGCGGTATTCACAAACCTTGTAAGCTGCCGTGTACCTGGTACGCAATAAGTAAAAGCCCGACACAACATCCCACGCGCTTCGTGCGTGCCAATTATAGGTATATATAACAAACATCTAGCGTTGTTTTGGTTTCCCTCCCTGTGATTTTCCTCTTGTTGTGCGGGACATGAACTTTTGCGAGTGACCAACCAACGTTGACGCTCATGCATGCCGCACATTTTGCCCTGTGTGGCAGACGCAATAACAATCTAAATTATGCGTTCGGATCCAACAAAATGTTAGCTATATTAATAAGTAATTTTGAAGAGTTATGGAGCTCTATCAGAGTGAAAACAAATTGGGCTCAAGCGTTTAACCCCAATAAATACCTGCTGCAGTATAGCACGGCTCTGGTATCGTTGGAGTTAGAGGGTTGGGATAGGGTTAGACCTAGGACTAGGGTTAGGGTTAGGGTTGGGTTCAGGGCTAGAATTGGGGTTAGGTTCAAGGGTTGGCTTGAGTATTGTCCCATCTCGTACTGCCGCTACTGTAAGAACTGCGTCCTTTCTCGGAAAGAAACGTGCAAAAAAATATATATATATATATATATATGTACATGGCAGAAGTAGCCGCGGTGATGCCGGTATATATATATATATGCGCCAGCCAACAATACGGGTGCTATTCGTAGTGGTATAGCCGGCACTCATAACTACCAGACTGACCTTGTGAATCCCATACGTATGCGCCAAACAACTGTACAGTCACCATATTAAGCAGGCATCCGGTGCTATAGAGGGGCCGCTGAAAGATCCATCCGGACACTTGTTGTGTATGCGTGTGTGCCTCCCGCAACGCACTGGTGACACTCACTTCGTATAGGGACCTCGGTACTCCCCGTCGCTCGTGCACTTCGGGCATCATAGGGTTAGGGTTAGGGTTAGAGTTAGGGTTAGGACTACTACGGGGGTCCATAGTAAATAGGACCTACGGTACTCACAAAAACCTATATATTTTAATATTTTTACTAACAAAATTTGGTCCTATTTACTATGGTCCCCGTTAATACTTGATAGATGTACACCACAAAAATAACCGCGGAGTTCGTATCAGTCAGCGCTGACTGCTAAAATAACAGAATACAGCTCTGTGAGTGTTTTTGATGTATATATACTGATATCATACGTAGAGCGGTAGAATATTGCGGCAACCTTCTCGGACTATAACAAGTGTAGAACCGGGCTCCATTTCTGGGTGGTGATGCGTGCTATTTCACGGGAGCCAGCTAAGAGGCAAGAGGACACAGGTGGCCACTGGAGTACCTTGAGAGCGTAGGCTGTGGTGGACCTTGACTAAAACTACCTTGAGCCACAAATCTCAAGGTCGATCATTGCCCAACGCAAACGTTCCCAACGTCCCTGGGTTGTCGAACGTATGCGTCACAATCTACTCAGGTTGGGAAACGTACCAGATCAAGGTATTGTGATTTTTGCTCCAAGGCTGTAGTATTTGACAGCACAGTTGAACAAAAATCGAAATCGAACCAAGAAACAAACCACAAAATGAAAAACGACAACAGCAAAGCTAAAACATGAAATAAATCCGGGAAAAAAACGAAACACGAAACGAAACAAAATTTTGAAGTAATCGGGAAAAAATGGTATATGTACACGAAAAAAAAGTACCAGGTAAGTCTTAAATTGGAGAAGACAACATGGTGCAATGCATACGCCCACAACAATTCCGACTTGTTATGGTCAACAAAATGAAATGTGTTGCTTTTTCCTGTGTGTGTACCCTTTTTCTGGTCTCACTCGTAGTTTTGCACTGCACAAAACCGACACCATATATAATATTATGCGAACACAGGCTCTATACGCAAAAAATTCCAAAACGTACGTTAAAACTAAGCAAAAAATATGAAACTTCGGCAGACACTACGTTCGGGGAAGAAGAACGTTTTGTACAATTTTCATTTGTTTCCATGAACTTCGCGTCTATACTGCATTAAACGAAAAAATGCCTACAAAAGACAAGAAACATTTTGGTCAAAAATTGCGATCGACACAAACTCACCTCGAAGACTTGTACGATGCAAACATCATTGCAGATACCTGATAGACGGCAAAATTCGCAGTTCAACCAACTGCACTCATTGTCAACTTTATGCCCTTCTTCCCCACCCCTTCACATCTCAAGCATGCTAACGATTCAGTGCCCCTCCACAAGCCCCAGATTTCCTTCGTCAATGTTCCATGTTATGTTTCTTCAATACATGGCAAATAACAACATATACGGTATACAATTAATCGAAAAAAATTGCCCTACGTGTGGGAGAAAAAAAACTCAAACAAACGTTGCAAGAACGTCCACAAACCTAAATACAACGTCACCCATTATTCAAACTTCACGACAGGACGTCTCACAAAATCGAGGTGCATTTTTTGGTACGTTACGCAATAGGCGTTGCGGTATACGTTTTTCCTGTTGTCGCAACGTGCTATTACGGGGGGCCATAGTAGTAAACAGGACCAAATATTGTTAGTAAAAATAGGTAAATATATAAGTTTTTAGGTATACCATAGGTCCTATTAGCTGTGGACCCCCGTATTATAAGGTTGTGGCTTTGCCACAACGTCCCGCGACGTATCCAAGTGACCACCTGTGGAGGGATCACGTACTGCGGGTCGGGGGGGGGGGGGGGGAGGGAGGTCAGACGGAGGACGTGGTTTCTGTCCGCATCACGAGCATAGCCCTCTTAGGACTGCAGTCCCAACTTAGGGACAAACCACTCAAATTGTAAGTATTAATAGGTTGTCACCGAAACGGGACTGCGGTTCTAAGAAGGGTTAAGACCGTTCGCGAAGAGTTCCGAAAATATAACTCGCGAAGAGACCCGAGTACTTGTGCTTTGCCGGCCAAAAATAAAAGTTCTCCGAATACTTCGCGAAGAGTTCCGATTAATTTGCAAAGAGTTCCGAATACTTTCATTCATAAATATGTATACCTGTGGTAGTATTAGTAGTGCACGTCTAGATGTTACGCTCCGTTTGTTGAAGATATAGCTACCCGGTGTACGTTTGAACTCAACATCAACCACAAAACAACTACTGTAATAACTGCTGCGGTAGTCAGTACGTAGCCTGTCCGTTCGCTGTCGGTATCAGTCGATCAACATCGATTGAGTGCTTGCCTCTACCCCACATGCACCAAGGATATATAGTCAGTGATACCCCTTAGCAAGGATCCTTTGGAGAAATTTGTGTTCTAAAAATTGGGTATAACGTGTGATCCGCGCGCACTTATTCGGAAATCGATCAGTGATCCGCGTTCCGAATAGTCTCGCACTTTCCGCGCTGGCTGAAAAAGCGGCGCAGCCTCATTTCTCGGCCGTTGTTCGGGTTTGGGTCCGGGTTGGGGTCACAGGGTCAGGGTTATAGAGTAAGGGGTTGGGTTGGGTCTACGCCCGAAGTACCTTTGTCCCACCAGGAACTTCTTCCTATTACGGGGGGCCATAGTAAATAGGACCTACGATACACACAAAACCCTATATATTTCCCTATTTTTACAAACAAACATTCGGTCCTATTAACTATGGTCCCCCGTAATAGAGCCCTCTACTATTATTGTGAGATCCTTGACCAACAAGGGGTGTCATGGGAGCTCATCACGATGTATGGTCTTGGCTTCCCTTGTTTCTGGGGATGTTTATCAGTGACCGAGGTTGAGAAGCTTGAAGCTCCCATACATAATTGCTGAACATTGTCGAATGGCAGACAGTTCAAATAATCAAATAGGATAACCCGAGGACCACAGACGCGAGTCGTATCCTATAAATGCATGCTATCTGGTGTATGTGAGACGGCAGAACAACAATAACACGGGTAATCGGAGGTAAATCAACAAGGGAGGTCGTGTACAGCAGTGAGTGGTGCTTTGACGGGGGTTGGCGGATATAGAAACAGTCGTAGAAGAAGATCAGTTGAATGAAGGGAGCACCAACGAAAAGGGTGTTTCTACCAAGAGCAACGAGATGTGTATGTCGGGGTAAAGCATATACGCACGCACACCTACACGCGTAACTGTGGTACAGTACCTGGTAGTAGTGGCGAGGATGGTTCCAGGATGTAATTAAACTTTTGAAACAACAAGAAAAACAGGCAACCACCGCAAGTATGTATTACCTGGTATGGCAGAATTATACCCAACGACCAATTACTAACCGTCAATCACTACTGTATGCGCGACTTCAACCGGCCGTACCACTCAGATATACCAGGTTATATGCAAGCGAGTCCTACCACATTTTGAGCCATCACGCGCTGGAATACCGTACATAGGGGTATTCGTGCCACTTCTGGGTCGAATAATTTTCGACTGAGGGAGCGCCTCCTCAGCTGAAGAAGTACCCGGCACCCCATTTTCGCTGCACACTCCGAGTACCAGGTATGACTTAGCAAGCGTTACATCCCGTCGTAAGTCACGGGATGATTCGTCGGGTTATAGACCCAGACATCCTTTCTGAAAGTCAGTTAGTTTTAGGGTGACTTATTTTAGTTATTTGATACCACGGAGGATCTTATCCATGCATCCCCCACCCCCGGGTTTCGTAGGAACGACTCTACTCTCTTGTTCTCTGGATGATTCATCGAGAGGGGTTATTTCGCCGCTAACTCAACATGCTCATCTGTGAACGTTGATATACACACGTGTCTACAGTAGTTCATGTGAAGTCCCTGTACGCACGAACGAGTGTACGAGTATCTTACAGTAACTTACTGTAATCGTTTGGATATATAATATTTAGATACATGCTATCCGATGAAAATCGACGAGCAGAGGGGATGCTGAGCCCTATGCGCGACAAGAAATATAAAGGCACGCAACCGGGGGGGGAGAAGGGACGACACCTGTGACCACGGCTTGCCCAGAAGAAGACCGCTGAGGGTAAAACCTCCTACGAGTTAGGATGAAAAGTAAAAGTTAGTGATGATAAAAAAAAAAAATGCGAATGCGAATGCGAATGATAATGCGGCGAAACTACGAAATTGTTCTTGCTCTCGTACATACTGTAGTCCAGTTTATTTTTTTTTCAGCTTACCTCTGTCTGGACGTTGGTATTATGTTGCGGCGCAGCTATCGCTAGCCACCACAAGTATCAAGGAATGTTGTCGTACAACGGACTGTCGACCAGTACAACAGGACGTACAGCACATCTACCCGCAGCGTGCGTCTTCCCGAGAAGGTCAGGCAATGATCACCTCTACTTAGATCACCATTTTTCTCCTGCATCTTATATCCTTGAAATCTGCGCATCTTCTCTTCGTTCCCACAATTTGGCAACATAAACACCTGTTCTTCCAACCTATTTTTTTCTATATCACGAGTAATATTCGTGAGTTGAGTTCGATTTCTCGGCCGTCATCAATCTTTGAAGGTGAAAAAATAGGGAAGATGGATTCCTTTATTCTGATCAGCAGCACGTGGCGAGGGTTTAGCGACGGAGATGACGCCGAGACTGAGTCGACCCCACAAAACATATTATTTTTTTGGCCGAAGAGATGGCCTACTTTTATTCTACTCAGCCAACGCTGATTGTGTGAAATTGTAGGTTGTAACCCTCCGGCCCAAACAAGTGTTTTCACGGTCCCTCGGCGTCACCGCGGCATACCTTGTAATAAGATCACAGAGACAAGAGCCTCGACAAGCATTATTACACCAATCAGGTTATGAGCCTCGAACTTTGATCTACACGTCGACTGGCACCACGGAACGACGTCCAGCTGAGGTCGTCGCAAGCTCTACAATAAGTTTCGAGGAAAAATCACCATGTTGTCAAGTGCAGAGAAATTTCTGCCAAAGTACGACCAGCCTCACTCAGTTCGTCAGGATTCTTAGTAGAGAAAAGACTGCTGCATGCTTTCACGCGCGAAACAGACGAAGGAGACTGCTATCGCGCTAGCACGTGCTTACAATGTACCAGGTACGCGTTGAGGAATCCAGCTTCACGCTCTCATGCGCGAAGCTCGTATCAACATCGTTTTCACGTTGTAAACGCACAACACGTGACACGGCTACTATCATTAATGCGCCATCACCCGCAGAGCTACTTCCCATGCTGCTTGCACGCTGTACGCGCGAAACGTCACACGACTATTTTTGCGTTGTCACACGCACAAAGTTAGTTAAAACACTGTTTTCACACTGTACAACACTACTCGCATGCTCTACGCACGAAGAACCTCGCAATAATTTTGCGCTATCATGCACAAAGATTGTTTGGAGACTGCCTTCAGGCTAGGACGCGAGAAGCACAAGCCACTTTTTCAACCGCGGAGGAATTACTCCAAACCAATGATCATATTCAAGCCCCTACAGCAGCAGTATCATAAAAATGCAGAATCGGCCGGCGGTATAAGTTCAACGGACATAGCGACGTATGGAAGGGCACGGCACAGCCCGTCATCAGGATGCGCCCTTCCGGGATCTCCGACATCCTGGAGAGTCATCTTGGTCCCAAGCTCAGATAAATATTCATTCTCGTACAATTTCCTCGACGACAAGATCTACACGAGCTGCTAATTGCAGCCAGGACGATGACGACGCAAGTTCTCAGCATGGCACGAAGAAATCACCTTCAGCAGATCAATACGCCGAGCATGCACCTCCGAAATCATCAACCGAGCACTTTAAATATAAAAAACGGAAAACCATCAGCAAGCAAGCAGCAACGTCACACATGCCTGGTGCGGGCGTGGAACCTCGCGGGTGGCGCCTTGGTCCATCACGTTCCTCCGTCTCTCTCGTGGGGCAGCGCCTCCTTATGCCCCCGTGCACATCGCTTACCAGCCAACGCTTTTTGTGGCAGTGCCGCGGTATCGACACTGCATGCCGCGGCACCCACGGCAGTGCCCACAGCATGGCATGACATGCCGCCACATACATGTCGTGGCAGCCCACGACATTTTCCATGGCATACTGCGGAACGATTGACCGCGGCAAACCCTACGGCAAACGACACGGCAACCCTCACATTATTTGATTTATTTTTGTGAGAACGCCGCGGCGGTGCCCATGGCATGCCGCAGCATTGCTACGGCATGCCACGGCAGCCCACGGCAGTGCCCATGACATGTCGTGGCGGCCCACGGTACTTACCATGGATTACCGCTGAACGATGGCGGCAGCAAGCCTTACCGCAAGCGCCAGAGCAACCCTCACGGCACGTAACAGCAATCCCCGCCGTAAGTGGCAAGTCCCGTGGCGCGACACGTCAATGTTCACGGCATATCAAGACAATCTCCACGGCACGACCCACGGCGAGAACCGCGGCCATGACCGCGGCACGGCTCGCGGCAAGCCCCGCGGCAAGTTTCGCGAGCCAATACCCGCGAAACGGTCCACGGCGAATCCCGCGGCAAGGCCCAATGGGAACGGGTTGCCAGGTGGGCCTCCGGCGGCTCCTGCGGAAGGCTGAGTATAGGTCTGCACCCTATGGATGGGACCAGAGCGCTAGGCTAGATGGGATGGGCCCACTGTGGGGTCAAAACGTCGAATGGGAACAAGGGACCAGGTCGGTGTACTGCCGTGGGCATTGCGATGATGTTCACCGTGGGATTTGCCGCCGAACTTACCGTGGATACTGCCGCTGCGAGCCTTGCCATGGGATCGTGTCGGGGACATGCCCCAGGGGCTTGGCATCCGGCATGCCAAGGGCGTCCGTGTGGTATATCGTCCAAAAAGTAAAAAAATGTGCACCCCTGTCCCAGAGCTGCCTCTGCGGAATAGATCTCTTTCTGAGGCCGCTGTGTCTCCTTCTGAGTTTTAAGCAGCTTGGTCTATCCTCTATCTCACACTCCTCGCAACTTCTCTTTCGTTGTCAGCGTCTTCGCGACCTGACATGAGCTGGAAGCAGAGCCCCCCCCCCCCCCCTCCTCTCTTGGACGACCGTCGCTGCTTATGAATGAAAGATGGTGCTTGCACTGCTGTAGCGTATTTATCAGTCTCTAAAGGTGCTGACACAGGTGGCACGGGGTCGCGTGATAATGTCTCAAGACGGTGACACGGAACTCACTATTATTTATACTTTTCGAGCCGTCGAGCTGACTCTGCACCTCATGAGGAGATAAAACAATGAGTGGTCCCCATAAGCACGGTATAAACATCGCACACCCTCACGACACCCCAATACCCCACAGCCGGAGTCAACTACTCAGCACGGCTCTCCTCAATAAACGATGGATCACGTCCGTCGTCTTACCGAGCACAGTCATCAAGGCCGGACAGGGAAAGAGAGCAAGCTCAAGAAAGGAGCTGCACTATCCCGACGACGAGTCTACTCGTGTGCAAAGCTAGAATCACTTGGCACAGGCGTCCCAAGATGTTGGATGTCATACGCTGATTTATAGTGGGGGTAATAAGGCACCAGGGGAGGAAGGGCAAAAGGATAAATAGCATCGAAAGCAGAAGCAGCAGTCGTATTCGGCCCCCGCCCCGCGCAGCGCAGGCACACCAGGAGGAATAGTTGCAGATGGTACTGGAAGAGAGGGTGCCGAAAATGCATGAGAGGGGGGGGGGGTGCTTAGCAGGGTGAGGAGAGGATAGCGAAGAAACACGAGCAGCCGCTAAACAAACAAGAAAGAAAGAAAGAGTACAGGTGAAGGATCAGGGGGCGGAGGAGAAAGCAGCGACGGAGAAATACGAGAAGCATCGACAACACAGTGACCGGGACCCCCCCTTTGCACACTGTGGGCGTAAACAAATCCTTGTGGAGACATGAACAGCGTAGCCAACTCCACAAGGTAGGCGTCGACAACTTTTCAATTCGGTACGCCTAATGACGTGCCACATTGTTCAATATCTCCACCAAGGCTTTGTTTACGTCCACATTGTGCTATTTGGGGAGCCCCAGCCACATGTGAACAGCAGCCTCAGCAGCAGTCTTTACCGTTGCCTCAGACGCCGCCACTTTAATTGTCGCCGAAGTCAACATCGCTACCACCGTTGCTGCCGCCGTCTCTACCAACGCAGCAGCCGCCACCGCCGCCTCCGCCGGGGAAGGTGTACTCATTACCATGCATGGCCGTGGTCATATGACCACAGACCCTCGCATCCTTAGAATGCCGGGACGGAGCACGTCGGGTTTTCACCGACCAGGCAGACATTGCTTCCACCAAGCTCGAAGCGCCGTGAGGTGTTGGGCAAGTCGCATGAAGGGTGAGTTGCATCCCACTAACAACCGCTCTAGAGGCGGCTTTTCTTGCTTATGGATGACAGCATCAATGAATTGGTTAATTTCTGATGTGGCCACTTCCAGATAGCAATGGGTTTACTGTGTAACTGCCTCGTGGGTGCCTCACCATATACACACTGCGTGATACGAACATCCCCCTTGTGCGTAGTAAAGGTTCTCCCCGCACAAAAACGATCTTGAACTAGACGGCCAACCGTGGTAACCGCCAAAAAAAAACAATGTGTGTATCGGGTCCGCAGCTCGCGATCTTGTGTCGTGCAGTCATTGACGGCATGCGGCGTCAAGGCGGTGATGCGCAGAGGGGCCGCATGGCAAGCAAGGGACAGGAGACTATCACAGGAAGCTAACCAGGGGAGGATGAGAGAAAGCGGGACGAAGGAAGCATGATAGCGAGGAAGACGAGGGAGTGAAGCACAGCAGGAGTCACTGGTCCGGGGGACAGACGCCAGCATCGCCACAGGCGCTGTCCGTTTCGAAGACGTCTCCGGGAGGAACGGAACATCGCCATCAACCGGCAGCGGAACTTTGGTGCTTCGCAAGCTCAGGTCTACATATAGTCCGTTAGAAAATCAACAAACCGCTCAAGCAATCGACCTCAGCCATGATCGCCAGGGCCGAGGGAATCACATACTTTATTTTGATACCGGGTAGCAGGTTTTGATACCGGGTACCGGGTATTTTTTATTTCCTTCGCTTAAATCAAGTAAGAAATAGGTGCTCCCCAAAATCTGGCTAAATTAGCTAGAAATATGCCGTTTTGGATACAGCGTTGATTTTGGGCACGATATGCTGTCGATACATATATAGATATGTTTTGACGTAAAAAGAGACGAGGCTGGGCATAGATGAGAGCAGCGTTGGTCTGCCCTTTAATTTGAAATCCTAAAATGTCTCTAAAATGTGTCCGTACCGAAATGAAGTTAACCCTTTCAGCACCGCACTCCCATCTGTCGGGACAAAGCACTAAAAGTGTACGCAGTTTGTCCCCAAAACGGGACTGGGGTCCTAAAACGTCATCCTACCGTAGGCTCGGTTTTCTGTCTGTATCTGCGCCATTTCCATTCTTCTCTAAATCGAAAACAGCACGAACGTCTCAAATTCTGGGACCTGTACTTTCCCGTCGGGGTTCGAGTTCACTCCTGAAAACTGCACCCACCAGGCAAAACAAACGGCACGTTTGTGTATGGTTTGTCGGCGATAAAAAAGCGAAAAACATTCGGAACAAAAGGAAAGCTGTGAAAAACTCTCCGCGTTGGGATGAGTTTTTTTTTCCGTGGTGTTTTTTATTTTGCCGAACACACACCTGCGACCAGGAGACGCGGGTACCTGGGTGCTGAAAACAGAATGAATGGGCATTTTCGGCTGCACAGATCGTATGATTATACGACATGAGATTGCTTTCCTTCTATCTTTGATCACCAGGTCTTTTTATGAAGACGCATACTCGCAACCAGTTGGGTTGTTTCGGAGATATTTTGCTGCTATACGAAAACATACCGACAGTATTTTTGTTGCTTTCTTCGCTCTGTGTATGGCCTTTGGGCAATGATATTGTCCATTCCCCCGCCCCCGCCTTGTTGCGTGTTCTCGCTTCCTCTTTCCGATGATCACCAGGATTTTCATGATGACGCATACTCTCAACCAGTTGGGTTGGGTTTGAGATATTTTGCTGCTATACGAAAACATGCCGTAATTACTTTTGAAGCTTTCTTCGCTTTGTGTATGGCCTTTGAGCAATTAATGATATTGTCCACTCCTCCCCCCCCCCCCCCCCCCCTTGTTGCGTGTTCTCGATTCCTCTTTCCGAGCAGCTGTGATGATTGGTGAATCATGTTGTTATGTGGTGTGTTGGTTGGATGTGTTCATATATTTGGAGTTTGCTGAATACCGAGGAATGACCTGGTACCACAAGTAGAGTCCACCACTACTATTGGTTGTGATTCGGAGATCGATATATATTCATCGTAGACTGAGGAGTCATCTATGGTTGATGGCATTGATTGATGACAGGCGGAGAGGGTCCGTTTGGTTGGTTGGCGGAATTCTTATTTCTCCGCGTGGCCCGCAGATATAATGTGGTGATAGTATATGTCTCTGTATTAACTCACTTTACGACGAGGTCCCCGCACCGAGATGCTTGTCGTATTGAAGTACCACCTGGAACACAACATATATATGTGTGTTTTCCCGTCAGCTTCGTGAGCCCCTCTTAATCGTCCTCGACCGATGCCTGTCCAAGCCTAAGACTCTTTCCAATGCGCTCCACTATATTTCCCCTTATTCTGTATATCCTTCCATGAAAGTCACCACGTACTCCCATGAAGAAGTGAGATCTACTTTCCATTTTTGAAGTGTATTTACTTCCGTGTAAGTTTTTTAAGTAAGCTTGCCTCCCATGAAAAGTGGAAAGTTTCCATAGACTACTATGGAGGGTTTTTTACTTTCATGCGGATCAAGTTTACTTCCTCCATGGAAGTACGTGGAAGATTCCACTATCGGTGGAGGTGGAAGCTTCAAGCGTCCACCAACTGCCACCAACTGAAGCTTTCACAACCAAATTTTTATGGAGGCTGCCATTAAAATCCACAAGAAGACTCCACCGGCTTCCATTACTTCCGCCAGCTTCCATAGACTTCTTTGCTTCCATTCCGTGGAAGAACAATGTGGAAGAACCGTTTTTTACAGTACTTTGATGGAAGTTGTTTTACTTCCACATCGGAAGATTGTTATTACTTATATGGAAGCAAATGTGTTGATTGCCTGCATGGGATCAGGGTGGCCCGGTGGGGTGTCCGTGGATGGAATCAGGGGCAGCTGGCGGGCCTCCGGCGTATCCTGCCGAGGGCTGATTTCATTTCTGCACCTTGTGGGCGGGAGCAGGGTACCAAACGGGACCACACCCGGTTGGGGTCAGAGTGCGGCTGGATTCCACTCCGTGGAAGAGGCGTTCTACGATAGAGGTTCACCCTAATTTTTCTGAGGCTTTTCACTTGACCTTAAGGAGCTCCATACTTCACCCGAAAACTGACTTCAGCAAAACTCAAATTGCATCCCGATGAACAATCCCATGGCCCAAGTATACGAAAACGTCATTTTTCACAACAAGATTTGCATTCCGACGGGAATGTGCCATTACGGGGGTCTATAGTTAACAGGACCTATGGCATACATAAAAACCTATATATTGAGGTATTTTTACTAACAATATTTGGTCCTGTTAACTATGGGCCCCCGTAATACCTTGATCGTAGAACGCGTCGGAAGTAAATCCAACTTCCATGGGTATTCTTCACTTACATGAAAATATGTTTTCCTTCCGTGGAGGAGGTGCTCACCTCCATGCAGGTAAAACTAAAACTTGTTTCCTCCATGGAAACTTCCATGGAGAAATGGGCCCAAGAGGCAAAAAATTGTGGGAGATCGCGTAAATATACCACCATTCCCCTACGTTTTCGCTCACGATCGGTGATTGTCATACGACATTATTGGTTGAAAAAAAGAGAGGATCATCAGATATATCGGGGACCGTTTCGAGACTACTCTGTCTGCTGATGGTTGCTCCAGGGGGGAATTAAGGCGTTTATTACGGGGGTCCATAGTTAACGGGACCAAATTTTGTTAGTAAAAATAGGTAAATATATAGGTTTTTATGTACACCATAGGTCCTATTAACTATGGACCCCCGTAATAGGTTCGTCTTATTGGGTTTGAAGGGGACAAAATGTTAGCGTTTATTCCAGTGATCTGAAAAAAGGCCGTCAAATCGTCAAACAGAGAACAACAGAACTGCCAGACAGCGAATACAATCGGAGCTTGAGGTATACAGACTCCGGTAATAGGGGGGGGTGCAGTCAGTCAAATGGTCAAAAACCGCGGCGACCTCCAGCATTATTCGGGTTCTGAGCTTACTTCCACGGCCTAAAAAAGACAATGGAAGTTGAATTTTTACTTCCAAAAAAATAACAATTCCATGGAACCTCCCAGCAACTTCCATGGAAGCTTTCATCATCTTCCATGGAAGGAAGCAATTAATTATACTTCCATTTAAAGTTGGATTTACTTTCATTGAAGTCATGTACGCTTCCATATAATTTGTCCACATGGGATATATTCCACCAATTCCTCTACTGCCCTGCTCCCGCCCCCCCAGCGGGTCCTTCCCATTTTGCACCCTGCTCCCACAAGGCGCAGAAAAGTAGTTCGCCCGAGGCCCGCCAGTTACCCTGATCCCAGTAACCACAATAAAAGCAAACCCTCACGGAAGCGAACCAACATCCATGGAAGCGAACCAACGTCCATGGAAGAAGATGGAAGCAAACCAATTTCCATGGAAGAAGATTTGACTTCGATGGTCATAGAATCGCTTCCACAGGAAGCAAAAAGTAATTTCCAATGGAAGCAAATACTTTGCTTCCATGGGAGTAGAAACACTCGCCCATGGGGGGAGTAAACAACCTTCCGACGGATGAAAAACAACCTGCGATTGGTACGGGTCAGTAAAATGCTTCTTCCACATATATATACCCCCACGGAAGCAATGAAGTCTATGGAAGCTGGAGAAAGTATTGAAAGTCGGTGGGCTACTGTGAAAGTCAATGGTAGCTCCCACCGAAGGTGGTTGTGGGAGCTTCAATTGGTGGAAGTTGGTGAAGTTTCCAGTTCCACTAACTAAAGGGGGAATTTCCACTTACTTTCATGGAGGTAAATAAGTACATGGAAAAGTGAATTTACTTCTAAATGGAAGGACTATTCACTTCCATGAAAGCACGTGGTAGCTTCCATGCAAGTGAATGCAAAAAGGGAACTATGTATGTGGTGGACCCAAAGGCGGTCTCCTGTTCCATCTTTGATGTGAGCATCCGAAACGGACAAAGGAACCGACGAAGCAGGCACTCAGACAGACAGGCAGAGACAGATCGAGTGTCAGGCAGACAGACAAGCAAGACAGGCAGGCAGGCTGGCACACACAAGACAGATAGTGGGGTATGCAGACTGATATATATGTAGGCAGTCAGACAGACAAGCAGGCAGGCGGACAGACACACGGACAAACAGGCATAGACAGATAGAGACTTGACATTCCGTTAGAATCGTGATATATCTGTCGATTGTTCCCGCGGAGAGCCACTTTAGAAACTATATCCTACACTATACATCCCAATTTTTTCGTCCTCAGAAACTACATGTAATGCCGCTCTGAATGGCCCACCCCCAAGTTCCGAACCCCAACTTGTTCCGCAGGCGAAAAACATACGTTATTTCTGAAATATGCTACATTGTTATTGCCCTTGATGAAATGCATTCGAGCGCTGTTCTCAGTTTGCTTGTCTCTTTTTTTGTGAAGTTGCAGGTGGAGTTGTTGAGAGTGACGGGAGAGACCAGCCGGGACCAGCAAAGACGGAACCCCAGAGTGCTGTGTTTGGCTCAGGCAGAGCGTCTACTTGTTAACTATCGGTACCACTTGTTATAGTACTCGGCGGGGACATATATCCAGCAGCAGCACACGAAGACGGAACGAGCACCCGCACCAGTACCACAGCAATGGGATCGATATCATTGAGGTGAAATTGGGGTTGCAGGGCTACAAGACTGTTGGCCAATGAAAACGAAACATGAACGGGGAGAGATCTCCGACAATCAGTCAGAAAGCTGACGACGCTCTCTTGGCCAAAGCAAAACATGTCGGTTGTTTATTACAGCAAGTAAACCAAAGATTGACAAGAGATCTCTGTACCGCGAAATAGTTGTTGTTGGCGAAATGAGAACTGAGGTGGATGCATGCTCTAGGGGGCAAGAGCTTGCCGCCGGCGTCCTACGGTATCCTCCCAAACCTGCAAAAAGCCCATTTTTTGTTGTGTGTGCTGTTACACATTCGACAGATTGACGTATTTTCAACTGCCGCGTTATTATTTTTGCGAGTACCGCAACACACGATGAGGATCGCAAAATACAAATAAAGGCGAAAAGTAGAGAGTAATCAACTAACTGCTGTTGCAAAAGACCTACGATAGTATTCAATCTTGGGTCATTATTTTTGCGAGTACCGAAACGTACGACGAGGATCGCAAAATACAAATAAAGGCGAAAAGTAGAAAGTAATCAACTGACTGCTGTTGTTGTAAAAGACCTACGATAGTTCGGATGCAATTTTTTAGTAGTATGTAATTTTTTAATCGTACTCGTAGATAATTTTGTTGTCGCACAAGAAGTAATCCACTCCTGTTGTTGTAATGTAAAATACCTGCTTGTGCTATAGTATGCGAAGTTGTTGTTGGCCAAATGATAAATGAGGTGGATGGATGCTCTAGGCGGCAAAAAACATGACTAAGCACTATGGATACATCATATCGTATAGGGGGTATATATAGGGTAGCCCTATACTGATATACCAGGCTCTACTGCTACAGTATGCGAATGACGACGCTTCGTTGGCCAATGAAAAACATTTTGTGGGTTGTTACACATTCGACAGATTGGCATGTATTTTCAGCTGGCGGGTAAGTATTTGCAAGTACCGAAACATACGATGAGGATCGCAAACAAATAAAGGCGAAAAGTAGAAAGCAATCCACTGCTGCCGGCGTCGTCCTACGGTATCCTCCCAAACCTGAAAAAAAAGCCCATTTTTGCCTTTCGCTGCTGTAGAAGACCTGCGATAGTATGCAATATTTTTGCTACTTGAGACGGATACAGCACTACAGTAGTACTCGTAATAATTTTGTTGTGGCACAAAAAGTAACCCACTCCTGTTGTGTGTACTGTAAAAGACCTGCTATAGTATGCGAATGGAAACGCGAAGTACACCAAAAAAGTATTATTTCAGCTCGTGCGACGATACACGATAGACGCTCGATCTCGACAGAGACTCAGCTCACGGGCAACCCGCGCGGTGGCGCGCAAGATCAACCAGTATAAATGACGGGCTGGAAGAAATGAGGTGGATGCATGCTCTAGGCGGCAAGAGCTTGCTGGCGGCGTCCAACGGTATCCTCCCAAACCTGAAAAAAAAAACATTTTTTTGCCATTCGACACGTTTGTTGTACTACTGTAAAAGACCTGCTCGTGTTAAGTATAAGGCAGTATGGACCTAGGGACCGACTACTGCTAGCAGGTTGATGCCTTCGGCTCTGTTCCGGTCACTCACACGAGGTGCTTGAGGATGGTATAAGCTCTTGTATTAGTTGCGGTTTGCCTCGCCAGATGTCTGCTGAACGAAGGGGTGAGGCGCTCATCAGAAAAGCAGGCAACGCCTGCCATGTATGATGAGGGGACGATTGCTACAAACCAGAACGCCGCAACAGGGGGATACCATAACACCAGCCCACCCTGAAGGGCCGCATATGCAGATTCTTCGAAACCTCAGGACAGAACAAAAACAATCCTGAGAATTCGGAGAATGGATCGAAGATGCGACACTTCACAGCCCACTACTCCCACACCTCTAACCTGTAAGGCGGTAGCTGATTACACGTGACATTGCGAATCAGACAACAAGTCCGAAGGTGCGGATACGCGGAAGCTGGCAAATCAAGCTAGAACTACCCGGAAGCTAAATCGAGGACTTAAACTCGAGGAGGCGGTATAACTCGCGTAGCCAGGAGCGGCATAAGCTAGCCTGAGAGCGAAACACGAACACAAAGAACAAAGAAAGAGGATCGTTACAGTACCCACTGCGAAGGCACAGGGTGCGTCGAGAAGTAAAACGAACACGGGGTAACGCAAGAGAAACGAGTGCTGGCGCGAAGGGGCTCACTCGAATAGTGAGCACAGTGTCGGAAAACAGGAAATCACGCTATGGTAGAACCCAAGACAGTCAAGACCCTATCCCATATAAGAGGGCAGAACGGGACGCGTGCGAGATTTCGCCTACACTGAGCGCGCTAGAACACGAAACATACAATGAGCAGACATCGTTACGGCCTATCGTTAAAGGTCTGGATCCGTTGGGTTATCCGTGAAAGGTTAACGAATCGTCTTCTACCCAATCTAAACCTGATAACACTCTGCAATATCGCGCGGGAGAGGGCGGAATGCAAACGGCCGCGAAAAAAAAAACGAAATCTACCACCTCGGCCTGCTTGGGGATATTAAAAAGGCAGAGGGGGAACGCATAAACGGCAAATGGGGTCAGACCTGAACCTAGGGTAACCTGTACGATGCGTATAAAAGGCTCACGAATATGGCCTCGGGAAAACCAAAGAGGGGCCAAGAGATACAAGAAAAAAAAACAAAACAAGAAAAACTGGTACGACTGAAGGAATCGAAACGCGAACGAACGCTTCCGCCGCTCTCGAGGAGGGGGCGAAAACAATCGTAGATACGGAACGCAAGAGACGCATGACCGAATGGCAAGGAGGCTGAAGTGGATCCAACCGTTAGCCCAATCGGTGCACGAACTCGGCAGCCAGCTGTAATGAAAGCAGGGAAACGGCGAGAGAGTTCGTAGGCAGTCAAACAGACAGTACACCTACAGCACAGTAAAACAAAGAAACCACACAGTGACACGGTACCAAACCCGGCCCCGGCGACTACGGAAGACACGCATGCGAAAAAAAACTAAAATTGACTACGGGGACGTATTCAAGTCGGCAGAGCCTGCTAACTCGGCTCCGCGGGACTCGTCAACGTTACGCACAATACCATGCATGAGGGAGCTTCCTTGGTGCACGTGTAGACACCACGAGCCACGAACGGCTCTATCAGCCGTAGTATACCGAGCAGGAGACAACGCGAGCTTGACCGGTCCGGGTCGTCCAAGAAGCGAACGACGTACTGTCCAGGAGTTGAAGTGTGGGCAGAAATTTTTCCGAGCCACCAAAGATGATCTTGACCCTTGTACCAAAAGTGAGCGCCGATAGGCAAGGTGGTGCCGCTGAACCGGCGAGTCCACGTTTGCTGGTCGACGTAGCTGTATCCAGGAGGCAGAAAACGAGCGCCCTTGTCGCGGGCAAGCTCGCGTTGAGCGGCACCCACGCGCATGCGGCGGTACGCCCTGTTTGCTTGTCGAAGTTGTAGGGGCGCGCCGGCCCAGTAGTTGAGGATGTGTTGTCGAGAGTGAAGGAGGTCCGATTCACGTTCCCAAGACGGCCGGAGGAGGCCTTTCCAATGTGTTTCGTAGAGAACGGCGATGACTCCGCCCCGGCCTCGTACGGACCGGTGGCTGGAAATCTTGTCGACCTCCAAACGCTCTATGGGCACGGAGACGTTGTCGGCGGTGACGTGGAAGGGGGGGGACTTAGTGGCAGGTTGTTGAGGACGTACTGCATTAGTCCAGCGGGGAGGTATCGGGGGAGGTCGGTTGTGTCATGTGGGTTGGTGCAAGGTTTGCAGCGGGCTACCGACACGCGGCAGTGGGCGTCGGCGCCCGGGATATCGTTAGGAAGGTCCAAATATAGCAACTTGGCGGCCAAAGGGCGGCCGTCCGGCGTCGAGTCGGAAGGCGCAGGGCGGACAGCTAATATCTTGAATGGACCTGTCCAGTTGAGCGAGAGTTTCGCCTTGAGAACCTTGGTGTCGGTGGCAGATTTCGCCCCTTGGCGAATGGTGGCAGCGGTGTTGTAGATCCATACCCAGGTACCGATGGTGTAGATAGGGCGTTGTTCGAGGGCGTCTGAGAGAGCTGACTTACGGCGCTCAACGCGAGAGACCGTTATAGCGTGTTGTTCACGCACTAGCGCATACGCACGCCGTTGGCAGTCGGCGGCGAGGTCGCAGTACTCTAGTTGGTCGCGGGCGAGGCTTTGGTGGCCTCGGGCGTAGTGTTGTTCGAAGATAGTGAGGGGAAGGCGGAGGAGGCGGTTCATGTGCACCTCATTGAGGGCCAACCCGGTGGCGGCGCTGACGGAATTATTGTAAGCAAATTCTACGTGCGGCAAATGGGTGTCTCAGTCTTCCTGGCGTTCGTTGCAGACCATTGCTAGCATTTGGGCCATGGTGTGGTTGACACGCTCGACGCCGCCGTTGCCGTTGGGATGGTAGGCGCTTTTGCGTATTCCCAGACGTTTGTACACGGCATGGGACAGCTTGGAGCAGACGCGCAGTCCATTGTCGGAGAGAAGGCTGACCGGACATCCCCAAAGAGGTATGTACTTATTCACTAAGATGTCGGCCGTGCCTTCAGCCGTGAACTCCGCAGCCGAGACGGCGTACATATCTGCGCGCCGGCTGAACCTATCCGTGAAGAGTAGAATGTAGCAGTTGCCCCGAGGTGTGACGGGAAGGGGACCGAAGTAGTCAACGCTCACCGCGACACCAGGGCCAGATGGCATCGGTAGGGAGAGGATGGGCCAACGTACCGTTTGTCTGGAAGTCTTGCGCGCCTGGTATTTGAGGCAACGACGGATCCACCATCGCGTGCAGATGCTCATGCCAATCCACCAATAAAAACGTTCGAGCATTGAGAGCGTTCGAGCGACACCAAGATGGCAGGAGGCGCTAGCATGGCAGGCTTGCATAATCCACGGACGCATAAGCAGCGGGACGTAGATTCTCGTGGGTTCGTCCAAAAGACGGGCGGCACGTCCGCCAGGCTTGTCGGGACAAGTCAGAGCAGGGGGCGTCAACTTCCGCACGAGCAGGAGAACACCGTCGTTGTCTGCGTGAAGTCGTCCTTTTTCTGCTAAGGAGCGCACTTCGGACAACGGGGGCCGTTTGTGAGGCGCCAAGTGTAGGAAGAAATCGTCGGGGAGGACGGAGGGGCTGCCAAGGAGAAGATATCGAATGGCGGCGTCACAAACCGGCTCAGCACGTTGCTCACGCGCCCAATCGGAATGCGTGTATTGCTCGACAGATTCGATGAACTCGGCCTCTGCTGGTGAGGGTGTCTCGGGAAGGGCGGCTGCGGCGCTGGCACGCCCGGGAGCTTCCGGAGGGAGGGTGCCAAGCAAGGGCGGGGCAGGTGTGAGCGCATCGGTGGTGGGTCGAATCGGCACTGTCGGGACAGGGTCGATGACGGGCCGGGGAGAATCCTCTGGAGGGGGCGTAGTCCGAGGCGGGCGCGGCTTGCGCGCCGTAGGGGCTGGTCCTGGAACGGTGGGCCGAGTAGAATGCGAGCGAGCGAAACCATAGTCCGCGGTGGTCGCAGGCTTGCCAGCAGCTTCAGCGTGGCGTCGGCGGGTCCGAGACGAAATGAGCCCCGAAGGGGGAAGGGACGGCAGAGCCGTCTGTGAAGATGAAGGCAGCAGAGGCGGAGCCACGGACACAACCGAGACTTGATCACGGTTGGTCCGGGCGACTCGCGAGGCTGGATGAGACACAACAGAGGGTTCCTGAGGACCTGAATCCGTTGGGTGCTCGGCTGAGTCGTGCTGGACAGGCCGAGCAGGAAAGAGGGTGTCCCACGCTGCTTTGCCGTCGGCGACCGTGGATGAGACGGGGACCGCTGTAGCGCTAGGGTGCGGTGTGTCGCCATTGGTGGATGACGGGGAAGGCTCGGAGGAAATGGCGCGTCGGCCTGGGTCCGTGCCTTCGGTTGAAGCGGACAGAGGTGCAACAGGGACTGCGAAGACAGAACCGGCGAGGTAATCGCTGGTACCTGTGTTCGTAGGAAGGGCCCATTTGGGACCTCGCGAAGTGACGCAAGAGGGGGCACGGGCAACGAATTCTCCAGTTGCAGCATTTAGGTCGTCAATCCTCATTCGGGGCCCGTGCTGGCGAAAATCGCGGAAATCGTGTGGGGAGAACGGGAGCCCACCCAAGCCTAAGCTCGGGTCGGAGGGCGCCAGCTCACCCAAACCACCACGCACGGCGGAGAGTCCACCCTGGAGTATGCCGTGAGAGCGGATGAGAAAAACGCGTTCTTCGTCGGACGGAGTGAGACTGCTGGGGCCGTCGCGGTCGCGCCCCGTCGCAAGTAGGGGCAGGCGGGACAGGAAGTCGGCGTTTCCGTTGGCACTGCCTTTGTGGTATTCCAGAGTGTAGTTGTATGCGGTGAGGAATTCCAGCCATCGCTGTACCCGCGGGTTATGTTCTCCGATCTTGTCGAGGCTTTCGAGCGCCTTGTGGTCCGAAAAAATCCGGAATTTTGCGCCCCAAAAGGTAGTCGCGAAGGCGCTTGATAGCCCAGACGATGCTGCCTGCTTCCAGATCGAGTGGAGTCCAGTGGCGTTCAGACTCGATGGTAGCGCGGCTGATGAACACGATGGGACGGATGGTGTGATCGTCCTGTTCTTGTTCTAAGGTGGCACCGAAGCCGTCCTCACTAGCATCGCAGTAGAGGAGGAAAGGGCGGGAGTTATTCGTGACGGCGTCCCAGTTGGGATAGACGAGGACCAGGGGCGTGGTCAACTCGGCCAGGAGCTTCCGCACGATGACTTCCATTTCTGGGGTAAAGACGAACTTGACGCCTTGTTTCAGAAGGAAAGTGATTGGCCGTATGCGCTTGGCCATATCGCGCAGGAATTTCCTGTAGTAGGAAAGTGCGCCCAAAAGGGAGCGTAGCTGTTTCAGGTCTTTCGGCATGGGCATTTTCGTCAGTGCTCCCACTTTCTGTGCGTTTGGCATAACGCCGGCTGGAGAGATGGTGTGACCGAGGAAATCCGCATCCGTGGCGCCGATGGTAGCCTTCGAAGGGGACAGCTTGAGGTTGTGCTGTCGTAGTCTCAAGAACAATTCCTTCATGTTAGCGACGTGGAGGGAGGGATCGGCGTCGAAGACGATGACATCGTCGAGGTAGGCGGCAACGCGGTCCAAGCCCTTGATGACCTCGTTGATGACTTTGACGAACCACCCTGGAGCAGCGCTGCTTCCTTGGGGCATAACCAGCCACTCGAAAAGGCGCGTGGGTGTACAGAAAGCAGTGAGAGGGATCGTGTCCTTATGCACCGTTTTCTGATGGAAAGAAGAGACGAGGTCGAAGAGTGAGAAGATTCGACCGATACCAAACTTATCGAGAACCTCGTCAACGCGCGGAATGGGAAGCTGGCCAAGGATGCTGAGTTTGTTCAGCTTCTTGCAGTTCACCGTGATGCGGATGTCACCGGATTTCTTCGGGATGACAACCACTGGGCTCGCCCAGGGAGATGTGGAGTGTTGGATTAGGCCGGAGGGGAGGAATTTACCTGAACCGCGTCCACTGGCTTTGTGGTCGGGGGATTGATGCGGTAGGGCCGAGACGTCACAGGAGAGCTGTTCGGGGGAATAGTTATCTTGAAGGGGAGCAGAGAGCAGGAGCCAAAATCGGTTGGAGACTTCTAGAACACGTCGGAGAACTCAGCAAGAACATCGCCCAACTGGGTGATGACGGTAGGGGTCCAACCGAGGCCGCGCAAGTCAAATGCGATTTCGCGCATGTGCAACGGCAAGGGGTTCCATACTTGTAGGAAGCTCGCGCGTTGGTCTGTGCTCAGCCGTTCGAGCAAGGCAGGTAAAGGGAGCTGGTCGACAGGCGGAGCCGAAGGGGTCGCGAGTTCTTCGCGTGTCGGGGCTGTCTCGTCGCGTAGATGGTGCACGAAGGGATCCGGCCACTCTGGTTGTGAGGGTTGGTCCGTGCCCATGGAATGGGGGGGGACTGGCCCTGGAACTGTAAAGCCAGAGTCGCGTGTGTGCAAAGAAGGAGCCGGAGCGTCGAATAGGACAGTATCCAGGGGAACGCGTAATAGCGGGCTAGAGGAATTGCCAAGCAAGGCACCTGGGACTAGATCCGCGATACCGGCTAATGGGATGAGCTGGCGGCCATTTTCTACAATCTGTTCGTTCGCAGAACAATCGACGGCCGCGTGCAGCATGTCGACCAGATAGCAACCGGCGAGGGCAGGGGCACCATTACTGCGAACCAAATCGACATCGACAAGATGATGGTCGCGGGACAAAGTGATGCTTGTGTCGCCCGCATACAGTAGGTCGAAGCTTTCAGCAGGAGCCGAAGGGTCGGGCACAAGCGGCGTTGCGCCCTGTAGCCCTGGGAGGGACAGCGTGAGCTCGCCGGGAACCCGATTAGTCATCGAGCAGGGAGCCAATGTGTGGTAAGAGCGGTCCTGGAACCGCATCCAGCTATCACGTCCAAGTAACACGTCGTGTTGCATCGCTTCAGATGGGACGACGCATGCCCATACGGCGAGTGATGCAGTTGGTGTATCGCCGTGGAAGAATTGTACGCTTATGCGTGCTGTAACCGTGGTCTCAAGAGGCGGAGACTTACCAAAGCCGCCCCATGACCTGGGAGGGGTGTGTCGTTCGCAAGTGGCAGAGGCAGCACCCACGCGTTTCATGCTATCGAACGCGCGGGTGTTATGGAAAGTCTGCGGCGAGCCCGTATCCAAAAGGGCGACACATCCAAGCTGCAGAGCAGCTAGGCCACTGTGGATCTTGATTGAGGAAGAGTCGTCCATGGTTACGACACCAGCAACAAGACAAGGCCCTTGCTCAGCGAGCAAGGGGGGGTGCTGACCGAATCGGGCGGCGGACATTACTTCGAGAACGTCGCTGCCGTGGTCTGATGGCACGGTTGTGGGGAAGTCGGGTATCCCGACGGGGAGGCGGCTGCAGGTGTGTCCCTTGGGCACAGTTGCTGCCGCGTCGAAGGGTCGACTTCGAAGATGAGGTCTCTACTCGAGGGCGAGGTGTCCTGAGGAGACCATTGTTGGGGGTGCGTCGGTGGCGGCGCGTGGTCGCGCAAGAGACGTCGCACGGTTTGCAGGGTCTTACCCAGCAAATTTAAGCCGCGCCACAGGGGCGGCTGGCGTGCAGGAATAGCGTCAGCCGTGTATCCGATGCCCCATATGAGGTCGTAAGGGCTAGCTTCCGCGAGACGTTTGCCGCCTGTGCCCAAGAGGTGGGTTCGCATGGCTGGGTTTTGAGCGAACTTGGCGCAAGAGCCTACAAGCACGATATTTTGTCGCTCGCGTTCCCACACGGCGAGATCGAAGTTACGGACCTCGCGTCCGTATTGCTTGTGCAGGCGGGGGTCAGACACGCGCAAGATGTGTTGTAGAGTCTGGTGGTCTCCGAAGAGGCGGCTCTTTTCGGCGGCGAAGAAATGTTCGCCGCAGGGATAAGAGATGCCTTCGACCGTAAAACGGGAAGGCGTCCATTGCGAGAAGCATGAGGGGGGCTCCCAGAAGAACACGATGTCGCGCGTGCAGTACTCTTGGGTAGGATCGAACGCGGCGGTATTCACCGTCGCGCGAGAAGGAGCGGAGGGTGTGTCAGACACATCCCCTGCAAAGCAGTTGGGGGTCTCTCTCTCTTTGGGGGACGGGTCCCATCCTGCTTCTTGCCTTGCCAGGGCCTCGTTGTCGAGGCCGGGGGGGAGGCGCATTCGCCTGGGCCGGTCGTGTCTGCCGTCCCCGAGACATTTCGGGGAGGGGCAGGGGGCTCCCGACTGGTCCACCTTGACCGGATGGGCGAGACATCCGCCATGTAGGCGGGAGGCATTTGAAGTGCGTCCACAGTAAATGATGTTGTCAGCACGGCCCGGGTGGCACGCGGGGTCTGTTCTCTCCGATCACCTCGTCGTATCTCGTCTGGGTAAGAAGGGGCGCATTTTGGCGCCGAGGGCGTAGCTGCGTTTAAGCCCTGTGGAGGACATGTGTCGTCCTGTCGAGGACACGTGTTCTCCACCAGCTCAGTGGCCACCGGCGAAACGCCGTGGCTCAAAGAAGAATCTTCCGTTGCGCTCTGGTCAGGATGAAAATCAAAGCTGACTGCACTCCGATCGTCTTCGATGATAGTGCGCAGAGGGAGACTCCGACTGGTCTTGCGTGAGGACCTCGAGCGGAGCGCCCGTGTTGTTCTCGAGGGGCCTGTGTTCCCGTACCCTCACCTCAAGGCGACCTTCACATCCTGGGAGTCACTCCTGGACATGGTGGTTGCCTCAAAAGATGAAGTCGGGGAAGACGCACGCGGAAAATGACGACTAGTGCCGTTCACTCGGGGGCCAGGAGTGCCGAACACTCCTGGTGCTCGCGGTGGGGAGGTTACGGCGGCAATCATACCGTCGTCTTCGCCAGAAGCAGGAGCGACAAGCATGCCTGGTACTGGCGGGGAAGAGCCTACGGCGGCTGGGGGGCGGCCGTCTTCGCAGACACCAGGGGCGGTACGCAAACCTGGTGCCGGCGGTGAAGGGGCAACGCTGTCACCGGGGGGGCGATGGTCAGTGTCTGGGTCAGACGCGCTTCCCCTGAGTGCTATCGGCGGGATGGGAAGGTCAAACGCACCGCCGTTGGTCAGTCAATTGGAGCGGAAGGTCCCTGGATGACGTCCATTGGGGTTAGAGTCACTAGCAGATCCGTAGAGCATACCCGGGGTCTGAGGGCCAGAGGAAGGCCCCGGGGGAACGCCGTGTTGGGGTTGGAAAACCGTCAGCGAAGTAGCCGATTGGCCTCCGCTTTGAGAGCCCCCAACATTACCTTGTTGTGCGCCACCGTGACGAGACTGACCAGAGTTGGGGTGCCCGTGGTCGTTACGGCGGTTGTTTCCGTAGCGACGAGACGAGCTTTTGTTGCGAACCGACGAAGGCGACGAGCGTGTGTTTTCGCCGCCGCCAACGTGGGTAGGACGGCGGTATGACCGCATGCGGCGCTGCCAACGGCGGTAGGTTTCGCCGTTATCACCAAGTCGGCCTAGCTCGGGGTTAAGACAGTGGCTAGAGTTGGTGAAGGGGGCAGTGCAGGTCTTAAATGAATGATCCGTGCCATGGCAGTTGAGGCAGCGGCCCTTGATCTCCCTAAAAACTTGGCGTCTTTCTTCGGGAGTGGTAAAGGGCGTCCATAATGGAATGTCATTGGGTGAGAAAGATTCGGATACTTGAAATACCTCGTCCCAAGCAATCGAATTAGCAGGCCACTCGGCCGTGGATGACAAAAATGGATCAGGGGAACGAGCTGACGCTGCGACATTCATCACGATTGGGTTGCGGGATGACCCCGATGAGCCTTTAAAAGGCTGTGGCGCGGCCGATCGGCCTTGGGCGCGACCGCTTGCATGCGAGTGCAAAGAAAGACCCGCGAGGGGTGGAAGCGTAAAATGTTTTTCGTCGTTGATGGCGGGAGTCTTATTAGTAGAAAGCCCACTAAACGCCAACCACATGTCGTCGATAGACCCAAAAGGCTTCGATGCAGTCACTAAATCTCCCGGGTACAAGACCGGCATGAGGCTCGGGTACTGCTCGCTAACGCCGTTACGAACAACCTCTAGCACAAACTCAACGCCTGGGGCCAAGACCTGGTCACTGTCCGTAATGGGCGCTATCAACAGTCGTCGACGCCAGTGTTAAGTGTAAGGCAGTATGGACCTAGGGACCGACTACTACTAGCAGGTTGATGCCTTTGGCTCTGTTCTGGTCACTCACACGACGTGCTTGAGGATGGTATAAGCTCTTGTATTAGTTGCGGTTTGCCTCGCCAGATGTCTTCTGAACGAAGGGGCGAGCCACTCATCAGAAAAGCAGGCGACAACGCCTGCCATGTATGCTGAGGGGACGATTGCTACTAACCAGAACGCCGCAACAGGGGAGAGGGGGATATAACGCCGCAACAGGGGAGAGGGATACCATAACACTCGTGCGACGATAGACGATAGACGTTTGTTGTACAGTAACTGTAAAAGACCTGCTCGTGCGACGATAGACGATAGACGCTCGATCTCGACAGAGACTCAGCCCACGGGCAACCCGCTCGGTGGCGGGAAAGATCAACTAGTAAAGATGACGGGCTCGAAAAGATGAGGTGGATGCATGCTCTAGGGGGCAAGAGCTTGCCGGCGGCGTCCTACGGTATCCTCCCAAACCTGAAAAAAAAAAAAACATTTTTTTGCCATTCGAGAAGGATACAGCAGTAGTAGTGCTCGTAGATAATGTTTTTCATCTAAATCGTGCACACCAGCGGCCAATGCACTGCACTGGGCGTAGGACCCAAGCGTCTGAGCCAACTCTTGTATTCATCGCCACCCTTGCACAACAAGACTGCACTACAGCAGTAGCAGGTACCTGGTCTGGTGTATAGACGTCTCCCCAACTCGGTATGGGCGTCTGAGCCAACTCTTGTATTCATCGCCACCCTTGCACAACAAGACGGTACTACAGCAGTAGTAGCAGGCACGCACCTGGTCTGGTGTATAGACGTCTCCCCAACTCGTTATGGGATATGGGATATGTTGGTGGTATGGTATATGGGAATATGGGATATGGGATATATATGTTGGTGGTATGGTATATGGGAACATGGGAAAACCACCGTATGTGGTATGGTATGTGTTGACGGTATGGTACGGGAAAAACACAGTATATAGTATGGTACGTTTGCGGTATGGTACCATGGTACGATGTCGTGGATGTATTATATGGCTAAATTTGCCTGGTGGTATGGTATGTTTCAGCATATAAGGTCCGCAAGGGTCGAATACGTCGTACGAATATCGTCTGTAACGAACTTATATATCGGCCATTGGAAAGTGTTCGAAAATATAAGCCTTGCGGACAGACAGACAGACAGACAGACAGACAGACAAGACAGATTTGCACTTACCAAAACAGAGACTCAGTTCTACAAACTGAGAAAAATCAGCCGTGAGATCGAGCATTTCTCCAAGACTACTACTCCCTGCGCGCTGCATGTAAGGCTCCGATCCTATTCCTGGAAAATATTTTGCATAGGCATTAAATTATCGGCGATGTTTTCCTACACGAGAGTTCGATTAACTTGGTTTTAGAATTAGTTTCGAGTTTTTTTTCGCGTGAACGATATTACCATGTCCGATATTGTAAGGACTCTTTGGATACTAACATCAGCACTGACAATTTCTTACATTTCCGGAACAGAGTGGTGCTGACCCTACCAATATGTTCGGAAATATAACGACTGTTTGGCCATAAATACGAGATATCAAAAATCTCTTACATTTCCGGACAGGGTGGCAAGATTTAATATTTCTGTTGTACTGCTGCTGATGTTTGAAATTTGAGGGGAAGCGCATCCTCACCACTGCAAGCACGGGGTTTGTCCGCTGCTGCAGGCAAGGACCAGAGCTCGGATTGACGGAGACGAAGCTACTGCTGCTGGTATTATTGTAGTCTGGCGCAGGTGTTGCTGCTGTGGTCCGGCTACGTGCACGCACTCAAAACTTGCGCCTGTGGCCTCTGGGCCGATGAGGATACGTAAAGGAACAGCAGGCTGCGCAGGCCCCGACTTTCTACCTTCTCACAGAGACAGAGCGTAGACTCCGAGACACACAACAAGGCACATACTAAAGGGGGGAGACACCGCCACAACAGCATGGTGTTGGGGCCGCCCTCTGCTGCGTCGATTGTCTGAGCTTATCAGCCAGCGCGTTATAGGTACCGTTTGTTGCTCCAATCGAAACAAGTCACAATCACAAAAACAAAAACAAAAAACGTACCAGCAGTAGTACGTGCAGATTTATCTGCACTATACAAGTAAACATATACCTGGTATATGATATACTTGCCGGTACAGCAGTAAGTGAGAATTAACCTTTTTCATCAAAACACGACGTCGAGATTTAAACCTGCGTACTCTTTGTTACGCTTCGCCAGCAAGCGCAACCCTGTCTCCCGCCCAGGCCGCCCTACACAGCAACACGCATATTCCTTAGTGTCGACGAGTCTTTCTCGTCTCGGGTCCTCGATTTACTCCGATTTCGAGTTCAAGCAACAGCGCGCGCGTGGCGCGGCAAAAGGCAGCGCAGCAGCAGGCCATACCCCAACAATTTATCTTCTTTCCTAAAAGTCGGGGAGGGGGGAGTCAAAAACGTTTTGCGCCCCTCCTCTCCAAATCAACCTACCAAGCCTTTTCGACAACGACCGCGGCAACGGTAACATCAAGGTCAACGGCAACGGTAACGATATCACCGGAGATATCAACGGTACCATCAACGGTAACGTTAACGTCAACGGTGACGTCAACGGCAACATTAACGACAAGACTAAAGCCAACGGCAACACCAGCGGTAACATCACTGTCAACGGGAACACCAACGCCAACGCACAAGTGCCAACGCCAATCCCAACGCTGACGCCACCAACGCTACCGCCAACGCACTAACACCAAAGCTAACGCTCACGTGAAACACCAACACCAACGCTGACGCCAACATATCAGCGCCAAAAGCTAACGCCAACGCTAGCGTCAACGTCAACGTCAACACCAACGCTAGCGCTTGACGTGTCAACGCCGACGCTAGCGCTAGCGCTAGCGCCAAAGCCGACGCTAACGCTAACGCTAACGCTAACGCTAACGCCAACGCTAACGTTAACGCTAACGCTAACGCTAACGCTAACGCTAACGCTAACGCTAACGCTAACGCTAACGCTAACGCTAACGCTAACGCCCACGCCAACGCTGATGCTAACGCCAACGCACTAACACCAGCGCCGACCCTACAACGCTACCGTAATTACGAACACTAACGCCAACGCAAAATCCAACGTTACAGCTATAACGCCAACCTTGACGCTGACACCAGCGACAATGCAGGCCCCGGCGCTAACGCCACAATGCCAGCGCCGCTGATGCCAACGCTAACCCTAACGCTGACAACAGCGCCAGCGCCGACGCTAACGCCGGGGCATACGCAAACGCTTACGCAAACGCTAACGGCAAAGCGCCAACACCGACGCCAACCCTATCGCCAACGCCAGCACCAACGCGAACGCTGACGCTAGCACCGACGCAAACGCTGACCCTTAACAAACAACGCTAACGCCCACGGTACTCCAGACAGCTCCATCCCTCCCCTCCGTCTTTCAACACAACAACTCGCCTTTCGTAGCGAGCATCACCACGTGGTATACTTTGCTGCGCACGCATACCCGATAAATCGACGACAAAAATATGACCATACCTACTCGTTTTCTCTTCTGACACCAGAGAAAAGAAAGAGCAAGACGCTTCAAAAGCAAGGGGGGAAAATAAACAAGGGTGCGTTTCGCAGGGTCTAGAATATGGGGGTACCCGGGAATATACCCGAGTATGACCATTACAACCAAGTTTGGTACCCTAGAGTACCCGAGTAATTACCCGGGTACATGCCCGAGTACGACCAAAACAACCAGGTTTGGTGCCCTGGAGTGCCCGAATAACTACCCGGGTATCTACCCGAGCATGACCAAATCAACCAGGTTTGATCCCCTGGAGTACCCGAGTAACTACTCGAGTATGACCAAATGAATCAGGCTTGGTACCCCGGAGTACCCGAGCAACTACCTGAGTAACAACCTGAATATGACCAAAAATGGTATCCTGGAATTGGTATCCTGAAGTTCCCGAGTACCTACCCGAGCAAATACCCGAGCAATCACTCAAGCACCACCAAAACCGCCAGGTTTGGTACCCGGGTACCTCAGAGTATAGTATACCCTACTAAGCACACCCGTAAGAATCCACCTACGCCAAGCCTACAGCAGCATCAACAGCATGATTAGCGGGGAAAAAAAAAAAAATGTGTTTCTCCATCTTCTCGGAGCCAGAGGTAGCGGAATACGGAACGAAAACGAACCAAATACCGCACCAGCAAAAAGAAACAGACAAGAACAGAAGAAACACAAAAACAAAAGACACAGGGAAAGAAACACAAAAAATGCAAGATAGAAAGAAAGCGCTCAGAAAAAGAACAAGAGAAGCGAGGGTCTGCGTGCACAGCAAAAAGCACGAAGAACGGGCATCTCTAAAATGAAAGAAGAGCAAAAAAAAAAAAAAAAAGGAAAAGTGAGAGGAGCCAGCCAGCGTGCACAGCAAAAAAAGTACGAGCAAGGCAAAACCTCGAATCAACTGAAACCCTAAAATGTTCCGAACACCAATCATCAATCAATCAATCGATCAGGCAATCAATCACTCACTGTAAAAGGGCCGAACGTCAGCCGACAGGTAGGTACAATACTGGTAGGGTATATCTTCTCCGGGCTATTCTAAAAAATAGCAGCGAATCTTCCCGACATTTCCACAAAATACCCTCGCTCGTCCTCATGGTTTCCGCTTAACACGTACGTACCTGGTACGGCATATGACTACATCTTCACCATGGGGAACACCCAACCCCCCCCCCCGCCTCCCACTTTAAGCTACCCCCTCCCCCCCCCCGCCCCCGCCCCCACCCCCACACCCACAGGACAGAAAGCAAACGATGGGTACTCATCAAAACCATCCCCAATTAGGCGTCCGCCTTTTCCTGATTGAAACCCCAGTTAAATAGAACAAAAAAAATACACACCTACACAACGACACAATAGCAGTAATTACTTTTCTCGTCCATCGGGAAAACAGCACAGTCAACAGCGTTGCCTCCCCCCCACACCCTCTCGCGACAACCAAACGCGGGGCATCGGACCATCCCCTTGGGGTAACGGGGTAATTTTCTCGTCCAATTGGATGACAACACTCTCACTAGTGCTGCCCCGACTCCCGCCGCCCCACCCTGCACCCTCCGCCACGACAAAACAAAAAACTACAAGGTATCCGGGTACTGGGGTATCGGGGTAATATAGCTGTAGCACTCGTCTCCAGGAACGAGAAGAACGAGAAGGAGAAAAAAAACAAAACAAAATAAATAAATAAATAAAAATAAAAACCCGAGGACAGAAAACAGCCACAAAAAACAACCACACGTCTTTTTCGCATCGAAGAGAAATCCTACCGGCAACGTCGGATACGCTTACGATACAGCCACGCACGCACAGACTCCACCCCCCTCCCCCTCCCCCTCCTCAAACCTCCCCTCCCGCCCGCCCGCCCCCTACACCCCCCCTTCCCTCGGCCACTAGCAGCCTCATTCAACTATGAAAAGCTACCCGGAACTTCCTTCTGCTTCATTAACATGATTACTATAGGCACACGAGCAGAGGGACCCCCCGGGGCACTACTTCCAGCGACTGGAACGCAGAAAACATATTGTTACCAGGCAGGTATACCGTACACGGTCTTTAGCACCTGGGCCTCTCTCTGAAAAGGGAGGGTTCCAGTACTTAAAAAGACCTCTGAAAAAAAAAAAAAAAAACGAGTTTTTTTTTTTTTTGGTTTTTGCTGTCGTTCGTTCAGTACCGGGATTTTTCGTGATAAACCGAGGGACTTGTTTGGAGACAGGAGGGGGGTGACGCAAGAAAGCCCCCTACGCTGTCTGTGTGTTTATTATTTGGCAGAACCGGCCCCGGCCCTGCCCTGCCCTGCCATGCCCGGCAAATCAGAACTCGAAGTCTTCGGGGTGTTCCTCTCGACGCTGTTCTCGCTGAGAAGGAAAACACACACCACACGAAAAACGGAAGAAAAAAGGTAAGGCAGGCAAGCAGGCAGGCAGGCAGGCAGGCAGGCAGGCAGGCAGGCAGGCAGGCAGGCAACAGGTGCGCAGCAGAGCTCAGGTCCGGGATAGCGACAACTATGCACGAGCATCCCCTTGACTCGCATTTTGTTGCGTCGCCTTGCTTGGTATGGCGCCCAAGCAAAACCACGATAACATATTTTCGTACATAATAATTTCTGTTTTTTCGGGGGGGGGGGGGGAGCGTTGCAGAAAAAAATGTTTCATAAGTGCAAAACGCAGTGAGACGTGCAAGACGCTAGCGCAGCACGGCGATGCATGTTCTGCAACACGCCCTCTTTTCTAGGCGGTTGTTAAGACAACAGATCTTAAGACCTGTGCGTTCGCAAGAATTCACGACTGACAACTAATCCGTAGGTGCCGCTATCCAAAACTGACCCGACTGGCTTCAGTTAGTCGGAAAGTCGGCTGGCAAAGCGAGTCAGATCACCCCCCCGCCCCCCCCCCCCCCCCCCCCCCCCTCCCGCCTCCCCGGCCACAAGCGGTTCTTCGTGGAATGTACCTCTCACCCTTCATGCGACTCGCCCAACATCTCACCCCCCCCCCCCCCCCCCCCCCCCCGCCCGTCCCCGGCCGAGGTTGCCCCAGACAAAACATAAAACAAATGTCTCGCATTCAACAAGCCTTCCCACAAACATGGAAACCCAATAAGTCCGACAGTCGACAGCCTCCAGGAACGACCAACTATTAATACTATTAATAGTCTGACTAACAAGACTATTTGGCGAGTTGAGGCGTCTGACTCACCGCTCTGCGTAGCAACTACGTATCGATTTCGAGGTTTGGTTTCGCCTCGGGACCCACAGGTTGTTACCATGTCCCAAAATATAAATATCATTTTTACTTGATGTTAGTACTGAAATGGTCTTAATAATCACGGCCACTTGTCGTATCGCCTCAAGCTTCACGGCAGCAGCCCAAAACATCTTTAGCTGCGCGACATCTCAGCGACAGGAATAGCTACACTCCAGCAGCACACTCCAGCAGAAAAGAATCTCCTCTTTCGGAGAAGAGGGGTCGCGGCTCGCCGTGTTCGTCAACGTCGAGCACCTGCTCTTGAAAACACTATTGTGCAGGGTTCGGGGCGGCGTTTCTCGCTGACCCACAAAACGCTTCAATACTAGCTGTAGATTCTTGAGTAAAAAACGATGTATCAGCCTGAAATCAATGACTCCCAAGCTGCTAACGCGTGTCGCTACTGAATCTTCAATACCCCTGCCCTTACCTGAGTGACCCATGGGTGTCTAAGGACGTCCTTAGCCGTATATCGCCGGGTAACGTCTTTGTTGAGCATGCCCAACACAAGGTTTTTTCCTAAAAAGGGAGTTTATCCGGATACGGCGGGGGGGGCGGGGGGGAGGGGGGGGGCGGGGGGGCGGGGTACTTATTTATCATGCATGGCAGTAGTCGTATGACCATATAGACCCTCGCATCCCTACAATGCCAGGACGGAGCACGTCGGGTGTCAACCGACGAAGACAGACATTGCTTGCACCAAAGCGAGAAGCGCTACCGTGAGGTGTTCGGCGAGTTTCGTGAAGGGTGAGCTGCATCCTACAAGCAACTTGACCAGGGGGGGTTGGTGTACTCATTTAAATTGCTCGCCTTTTGATCAATGATCTCTTCCTGTTTTGCCTTTTTTTGCGGCCACCAAATGTTTCATAGGATAGCGACCGCTTTTTTTTTCGCTTTCAAGGGGGGGAGGGGGTGTACTCCATGTCATGTTTTAATGGAAGGCTCATCTTCGAGCGAGTTCATCCTTTCGAGCGACCGCCACGGCTACTACTGCAGCTCACCAAAGAAAACATGTAAAGAACTCTCTGGCGAGACGTGACACAAAGGCTAAACAACAGCACCAACACCCTCAACGCTAAACCTCATCCCAATCTTAACCTTAATGCCATCCTCGTCCCCAGCCCCACCCCCAACCCCAGCCCCACCCCCAACCCCAACCCCAACCCCCAACCCCAACTCCATCGCCATCCCCAAACAACCATCCCCATCCCCAACCCCAATCCAACCCATTCCCCAACCCAATCCCTAACTAATTCCCCAACCCCAGCCCCACCCCCAACCTCACTCCCAACTCCAACTCCCCAACCCCAGCCCCACCCCCAACCTCACTCCCAACTCCATCCCCAACGCCGACCCCAACCCCAACCCCATCGCCAACCCCAACCCCATCGCCATCCCCAACCCCACCGCCATTCCCAACCCCAACCCCAACCCCAACCCCACCCCTATAACCCCAACCCCAACCCCAACCCCCCCCCGAACCCAAACGCTCACCGTCCGCGGTAAAGCCCGCCCAGACGGGATCGTTCTGCCACGCGATCGCCCCGTGAATGGTGTTCTCGATGATCTCCTCTCGAGTCTCCCCGTCGAACGGCAAGCGGCCCCGCAGCAGCAGATACATGATGGTCCCCACCGACCAGATGTCCGCCTCCTTCCCGTAGCCGTTCAGGGTCAGCACCTCGGGAGCCACGTACGTGAGCGTCCCGCAGGGCATCTTCATTATCTCGTCGGGTAGCACCATCTGCAGTTAGTGAGAGTCAGCAAAAATTGCCAAAACACACAAAAAACACAACAAAAAACACACACACACACACACACAAAAACACACAGAAGGCAAATAACGTTTTTGATATTGATTAGAGAGAGGGGGTGAAAGCCCAACGTTGCCGATGAGTATTGCCGCCGTCAGGACGAGAAAGTAAGAACGGCTAGGTCATTATAGCACCGCCTCAACGGTCCTTATAATTCCGTCCAAAGCGGCAGATACATATTATATATGTATATATATGGCACTGTATTTTCTATTCAGATCAGATTCGTTAGTTGAACTCGCGCTGTGGGATAATCATCACGCGCCATGACCCGATTCGTGGGTTGGGTCAGGAACTTATGGAAATGTCACGGGTCGGGTCGGGTCGGGTCGGATCGTGAGGTTTCAGACTCTCACGAATCGGGTCAGGTCGGACCACCAACACATGACCCGACTCGACCCGACCCGCGAGATTCGACCCGAACCCCACAAACAGCCCTGGAAAACTCTAACTATTTTCAGCTTGTGTCCGATGGTGGATCCGGGTCGGTCCCTTGGCCTGTCCGTCCGTTGGTCGGTCGGTCCGTTGGTCGGTCGGTCGGTCGGTCGGTCCGTTGGTTGGTCGGTCCGTTGGTCGGTCGGTCGCTTCAGTCACATCAGGAAAGGAGTCCCGATTGTTTGGCGCCGTGTAGACATATAAGAAACTCGCACTCGCAACAAACTATACCTACTCTACGAGCAACGTAGCATCATTGCTGACCTTGCTCAGTCCGAAGTCGGCGATCTTGATGTCCTCGATGCGGCTGCCGCACAGAATGTTCTCGGGCTTAAGGTCGCGGTGCACGATTCCCATCTCGTGCAAGTACGCCACACTTTCGACCAAGGGCTGGATCACCGTGAAAGCCTGGACCAGGGAGGGAAAAGACACAGCACGTTTGATGGTGTTGATAGTGCTCGTGTTGGTTTGTCTTCTCCTCACAATACACTCGTCGCCACAATCAAGTGCGTGGTCACAGGAAAGGCTGCATGCAACAACTCTGGAGTGGAAAATATCTCAGGGGGGGGGGGGGGGGGGGGGGGGGGGGGGGGGGGGGGGGGGGGGGGGGGGGGGGGGGGGGGGGGGGGGGGGGGGG